>CM077167.1:156269042-156681542 GCA_039583875.1 Platanthera guangdongensis
CGACGAAGATCCGTAGAGCTGATGGCTGTAGAAGACGATTTGAATAAGGTCTCCTTACAGGACGTAGAGATGTCACCCACATCAGCAGGCCTGCCAGTGAGGCTAATAACTCATGGAGATTGGCAATGCCAATATCTTTCCACTCTAGAATCTGTACACAAATTAAAAATGGGTGATATTATATGCATGCCATTTTCGGTTATGTGCAGTTCAAGGATAAATACAGGCCAAATTGGGAAGCTTTGAATCCTTATAGGCTTTGGCCTGCACAAAACGTTATGAAATTGCGCGGCCTGCACATAACTGAACTTGTCGAATGTTAACCCAGAAATCGGCGATCCTTCCCAAGGTGGCCAGCTGGCTAGTCGCGACCCTTAGGTTCTCCCTTTCGATCGCGACAAGTCCCCGCGTAGGCGGATAGTTTTCCCTGTCCGCCTAGGTTTCCTAGCAACCGCGTGCCCTGCGGACGACGAGCTATTCCCATGGCTCACCCTCGCGGGACATGCGGTTAGGTCCGCTAATCGTGCAGTGCTTTTCCTTGCAGGAGTCGGCCAACAGCACCACCGGGGAGCGACCTCCTAGTCAAGCCCAAGGGCGGCGGTCTCCTGCCCGCCGTCCGTCGGGCCGCCCACCAGGGGCGACCTCCCTGCTGCCCGAGAGGCGGCGGCCTCCTTCCGCCGTCCGTCGAGGCCGCCCCCCACCCGGGGCGGCCTCTGCCCGCCAGCCGGGCGGACTCCCCCTGAGTCCCGCCCAGGCCGCCCGCAAGGGGCGGCCAGGCCCGCCGGGCGGACTCCCCCTGGAGTCCGCCCAGGCCGCCCGCTAGGGGCGGCCCCGGCGTCCAGCCGGGCGGACTCCCCCTGAGTCGGCCCAGGCCGCCCGCAAGGGGGCGGCCAGGCCCGCCGGGCGGACTCCCCCTGGAGTCCGCCCAGGCCGCCCGCTAGGGGGCGGCCCCGGCGGCCAGCGCGGGCGGACTCCCCCTGGAGCCCATTCACCCCGCCCAGGCCGCCCGCTAGTGGGGCGGCCCCGGCGTCCAGCCGGGCGGACTCCCCCTGGAGTCCGCCCAGGCCGCCCGGAAGGGGGCGGCCCGGCCCGCCGGGCGGACTCCCCCTGGAGTCCGCCTAGGCCGCCCGCTAGGGGGCGGCCCCGGCGTCCAGCCGGGCGGACTCCCCCTGGAGTCCGCCCAGGCCGCCCGCAAGGGGGCGTCCAGGCCCGCCGGGCGGACTCCCCCTGGAGTCCGCCCAGGTCGCCCGCTAGGGGGCGGCCCCGGCGTCCAGCCGGGCGGACTCCCCCTGGAGTCCGCCGCAGGCCGCCCGCAAGGGGGCGGCCCGGCCCGCCAGGCGGACTTCCCCTGGAGTCCGCCCAGGCCTCCCGCTAGGGGGCGGCCCCGGCGTCCAGCCGGGGCGGACTCCCCCTGGAGTCCGCCCAGGCCGCCCGCTAGGGGGCGGCCCCGGCACCCAGCCGGGCGGACTCCCCCTGGAGTCCGCCCAGGCCGCCCGCTAGGGGCGGCCTCCGGCCTGCCGGGCGGACTCCTCCCGGAGTCCGCCCAGGTCGCCCGCTAGGGGGCGACCTCCAGTTCTCTGCAGGGGGATCCTTCCACTTGCTTCATCGGTCAAGGTGGCGGACGCAAAATCTCAGTCCGCGGAGTCCGCGCAGGTCGTCATGCTGATGTCACTGGGCCCCGCTTCTTCAAGAACTTCCCTGGGCCTATAAATACCCCCTGAAGCCTCTCATTCAGGGATCCTGGAGGTGGAGACAAGTCTTGCCAGCAGCCCCTGCGGACTCCGTTTTCCAGTTCGTCATCACCTCTCCAGCAAGCTCTGCGGACTCAGTTTCCTGTCCGCGCAGTCCTCCACAGCTCTTCAGCAGCTTGCCAGCAGACTCTGTAGACTCAGTTTCTCAGTCCTCCAGCAGCTGGCAGACTATTTTACTTAGTCTCTGGCAGCTTCTCCTCTCTGCTTTCTGGCACTCTCTTCTCCTTTAGCCGCCAGTTTCTCCTTGTACCCCTTTAATGATTTTGTTGTAAAGGTGTACTTGTAAGCTTGTAACCTCGAGCTATTAATCAAAGGAAAGCCCGTCGCAGGAGTGGCATTTAGGCCGCGACGGGCGAAGTGTGTTGTTGCCGCTGCTAGCGGCCCCCTCTTCTCTCCTCTGCTCAGCAAGCCTTGCTCCTCTGCTCAGCAAGCCTTGCTCCTCTGCTCAGCAAGCCTTGCTCCTCTGCTCAGCAAGCCTTGCTCCTCTGCTCAGCAAGCCTTGCTCCTCTGCTCAGCAAGCCTTGCCCTCAGCTCAGCTCAGCTCCTCTCGGCAACCAACCTGCAAGCGCAAACCGTTGCGATTACTGTCTGCTCGACCGCTCCTGGTCTCCCTCTTCCTTCTCTCTTGATCAACCCTCTCTGTTGATCAAGGCTCGCCTCTTCTTTCAAGCCTCTTCCTTACTCCCGCAACCTTCTCCTTCCTCCTCACCTTGCCTGTGAGCCCAATCACCCCCTCGGTGATAGCTGTCCCCCCCGGTGCCGTTTTCGAGCATCAACATCGAACATATAATTATTGCCATTAAAATGGGTCTCTTGATCTGAAACTATAAAGACAATCTCTATTAGTATAGGGTTATTTACTGGGACTGCTCTCAAAGTGTGCGTAATTACAGCTTCCACCCCCTCTACCATTTGAAATTATGAAAATCTCCCCTCAATATTTACATTTCATAACATTCATGCACAGAAATATCACCTTAGAGCAAATATTCATGGGGGACTTTTTGTGCATGGATGTTATATGAATTGTAAACATTGATTGGGGATAATTGTAATTTCAAAAATAGAGGGGTGCAAATTGTAATTGCACAAACTTCGAGGGGGAGATCCTGATAAATAACCCTTGCTATTAGTCGACTGAAAAAATCAATCATAACAAATGCATAATATTCATTTGGTGATCAAGATTCTCTCCTTACTAATCAAAGTGCGTATTTTCTTTGCATATATAAAAATGTAAAATGATGAGATTAGTTAACCCATTAGATCGCCTGAGAAAGTATCTTGACCACCAAATATTTTCTTTCATCTCAGCCAGTCTTTAAATTTAGCTTCATTTTACTTGCATTGTACGTAAAATGTAAGGTGTCGCCGTGTGACACGTGTTCGAGTCCTTGAAGCAGCCTTTTACAAAACTGCATGGTAAGGTTTGCCTACATTTCATCCTTATGGTAGGACCCTTCCCCGAACCCTCCCTGTGCTGGGATACCTTTCCGCACCCGGCTGCTCTTTATATTAATTTATCAAAATAGTTTTTGAGCCAAAAAATACTTACTTGTTGGAGTAGTTGTCCCTGCAATGCCCATGCTACCACATAAAACAATAACCATGGTAAGATGGCCAAGGAAAACATGATATCTAGCTGCTTGCTCAAATGGAATATCTGTCATATGGAGAAGTATAGACCCTCTTGCAACTGTGAGAAACAGAAATGCTAGGCAAAATAATCCAATTAAGCTTAAACGAAGCCTAATAAGTTCCGGCATCAACAAACTGCAAACACAAAGTTAATCTACAAGTGAGATCTAGAATCATATCATACTGCACCAACAAAGTAATATTTGTTGGAAATATTAAATAATGTAAAATATTTAATATTCCCGCCTCTAGTATAAACAGGGGTCCATACCCCTTGCATTTCAACGGAACAACAGTTCAAGTAGCAAAGTTGAAGGTCAGCGATTAGCATTCTGGGCTAGCATTGGTGGTATCCGTGGTAAGAAGAATGTGGTGGTCTGTGGGGCTAGCGAGCGGCGGTAACTGCAGTTACAGCTGGTGTAACTGTTGGAAGCGTTTACAGTTGGCAAAACACCAAATAAAAGAGCAAACAACTTCTTTAATATATCAAAAGAGATTACAACAAAACACAAATACACCAACTTGTGTACGTTTACAATTACAACTCAAACACTCCACAACACTACCCAGCACTTGGGTATTACAACTTGTTGAAAGCAAAACCTAGCTCCGGCGTCACTGGAAGGCACGCATAAAGCAGAAGCAGAAAGTCGCTAAGAAGCAGCATAAAGGATAAGCCTCATATAAAAGGTTATAAGCTGCAGTATGTATAACTGGGCCTAGATAAATATGTAAAATAAAACAGGCCTTGAGTGTGTAGCTGGGCATTAGTAGGAAGAGCCCACTAGACTTAAGCGGTGCAATTAATGCCTCATGTATAATAATACTGTTACGGTATGTACTGAATGTAATGTAAGAAAAACTGGTTGAGAATAGAAGTGCTAGGAGTTGCATAGTAACAATGGTATCAGAGGAGTTGCAGAACGCCATCAGAGAACTTCGTTAGCAGGTTACAGTACCTGAATAGCATACATCATAGTGAGTGTCTCTTCCTTATCTCATCATATGGCTAGTACCTCATCAACATCCTCAACTCATTTCAATTATTCACAAACGGGTGTTCCAATCTTTGATGGAGAAGATTACACTCTTTGGCAAGTACAAATGAGAACTTTGTTTCAATCACAAGGTCTATGGACACTTGTAATTGATGGGTATGCGAAACCCACTGAAAAGCACCCATTAACAACATGGGATGCTACAGCTACAAAAGAATATAATGATAATTTGAAAAAAGATGCAAAGGCACTTCTGAATATCCAGCAAGGTGTCAGTAAAGCTATTTTTCCACGCATAATTGCTGCTGAATCTGCACAACAAGCTTGGGAAATATTGCAAACAGAATATAAAGGTAATGAAAAGACTATAGTCCTCAAATTACAGGCTGCATGGACTGAGTTTGAAAATATGAATATGAAGCCAGGGGAGAGTATGTCCTCCTATTTTTCACGAATTCATGTAATGGTAAATGATATTCGCTCTTATGGTGATATCATAGAAGAACAGAAAATCGTCACTAAAGTGTTGCGACGACTACCAAAGAAGTATAATTATATTGTTGCAGCTATTGAGGAATCAAAAGATCTGAGATATTATTCTCTGATAGAGCTTCGAGGCACATTGTTGGCACATGAAGAGAGGTTTCATGATTATGAGAATTTTCCATCAGAGCAGGCACTACATATCAAATCGTTCTCAAAAAGGGATAATAAAGCAGCTTTATATCCTGAAGAAAAACCTCAGCCTTCACAGAAAAGTAATCGAGGGACTTTTAGAGGAAGAGTTCGAGGAAGAGGCCGTGGTCGTGAAAGTGGAGAAAGAAGAGATTATAGAGAAACTATTCCTAAAGGTGGTCTAACAAAATTATATTGTGTACTGTGTAAACGCACCAATCATGATATGCGGACATGTTTTTATAAATGTAAAACATGTAAACGAGCTAATCACTTGGACAAAGACTGTTGGTACAAAAATAAAGGCATTCAGATTTCTGAATCCTCAACAACACAGGCAGAGCCCCCAGACCAATTATTTTATATTGAGCAGGAAGAATATTTACCTGCACAGCATGAGGAAGAAAATCCACCTGCACAACATGAGGTGAATGACAGTCAAGCAAATGATTTGTGGCTACTTGATAGTGGCTGTACAAATCATATGTGCAACAATTCAGCCATATTTCAACATATGAAGAAAGTTAATAAAGCTGATGTGATGATTGACAATGGCAATATAATGAAAATTGAAGGTCAAGGAGATGTGACTGTTTGCAATTTTCAAGGTATTCCCAAAACAATCCGAGATGTTCTATATGTCCCACAGTTACAGCATAATTTGCTGAGCATTGGCCAACTAATTCAAGCTGGGAATGAAGTTATCTTTAAAAATAATCAGTGTCAAATCATTGCTGCAACTTCTAAACATGTCCTTATGACAGTGAAGATGGCTCATAATAAAATATTCCCTTGCTTCATGAGACATCATATGACTCATATCTCGTAAGAGGAGCATTACCTGTCTAGGCTTTGGCACAAAAGATATGGTCATTTGAATATGGCAGATCTACAGAAATTGGCCAAATACTCGTTAGTGAGAGGACTCCCAACAATAATGAATAGTGCTGATGCATGTGAAGAGTGTGCACAAGGAAAGCAAAGCCAACAAGTATTTCCGAAATATTCAACATGGAGAGCTTCAAAGCCATTACAATTGATCCATATGGATGTATGGGGTCCAGCTAGAACACCATCAATCTCAGGTAACCTTTATTTCTTACTTATAGTAGATGATTACTCACGCATGCAATGGATATACTTCATGAAGCATAAATCAGACGTATATCAGTATTTTCAAGTGTTCAAAGCAATGGTAGAAAAGCAAACAAAGTTCCAAGTAAAAACCATACGAAGTGATAGAGGTGGTGAATTTTTGAATAATGAATTCATCACATTCTGTAATACACATGGAATCACTAGACAGTTGTCCACTCCGATGACACCACAACAAAACGGTGTTGTTGAAAGAAGGAATAGGACAATCTTGAAATGGCACGAACAATGATGACAGCTAAACAAATACCAAAGACTCTATGGGCAGAAGCAGTAAATTGTGCAGTATATTTATTAAACAGGGTGCCAACAAAGGCTTTGAACAAAAGTACCCCATTTGAAATGTGGTATAGAAGAAAACCATTTGTGGCCCATTTCCGAGTGTTTGGGTCTATTGGTTACACTCACATACCAAGTTTTAAACGAGATAAACTGGATGTAAAGAGTGTTGCATGCATCTTAATTGGCTACAGTCAAGAATCAAAAGCATATAAGTTATTTAATCCGATTACAAACAGAGTTCTCATTTCAAGAAATGTCATCTTTCATGAAGATAAAGCATGAAACTGGACAAATAAGGAGGATCAGAATCAAGAAATAACAAAGGTACCCACGGTTATTGAGGATGATGCTATCCTATATGAAGAAGAGCAACACTCTCAACCATCCTGTGAAGGTTCACCTTTACGAGGCACAAGTCTCATTCCTCAACCAGAGGTTGATGCAGCTGAATCATCATCTCCCCCAAAGAAATACAGAAAAGTAGCTGATTTATATAAGCAGCCATTTGTGGCATGTTTGGCAACCGAACCACATACATTTGAGGAAGCACAACAAAGCCCATATTGGATGGAAGCAATGAGACAAGAAATGAATATGATTCATAAACATCATACATGGGATTTAGTCGAAAAACCAAATGATAAAGAAATCATTGGTCTAAAATGGTTGTATAAACTTAAATATAATGCAGACGGTCAATTAGCAAAGTATAAAGCTCGTATAGTTGCAAAAGGGTATGCACAAGTGCCAGGTAGAGACTACACTGAAACTTATGCTCCAGTTACCAGAATGGAAACTGTACGTTTATTCCTTGCTCTTGCCCTGCAATATCATCTGCCAGTATATCAATTAGATATCAAATCAGCTTTTTTAAATGGTGATATAACTGAAGAAGTGTACGCATCGCAACCACAAGGTTTTATAAAGCCAAATGAAGAAATGAAAGTTTGTAAACTACGCAAGGCTCTGTATGGCTTGAAACAGCCCCACGTGCCTGGAATCATCATATTGATCACTACTTGCATCAAGAAGGCTTTCAAAGATGTCCATCCGAACCAACAGTATATTGCAAAAGGTATGCTAATGGCCATCAATTACTTCTAGCAATTTATGTTGATGATATCATCTATACAGGAACAAATACTGCTATAGTCCAACTATTCAAAGAAAAGTTGCAGAATAAGTTTGAGATGTCAGATTTAGGGAAAATGAAATATTTTCTAGGCTTACAAGTGGAACAACATCCACAGTATACCTTTATCCATCAAGGGAAATATTGCTTAGATATATTACAACGTTTTCACATGATAGAGGCGAATGTGGTAAAAACACCCATGGTGACATAAAACAAGTTACTGAAACGAGATGGTTCTCAAGCTACAGATGTTACATTATATCGCAAAATGGTGGGAACACTAGTTTATTTGACAGCTACACGTCCAGACATACATAATACAGTAAATATAGTGTCAAGATATGTTAGTAATCCATCAACGATGCATATGATGGCAGTAAAACGCATCTTCCGTTATCTGAAAGGAACTACACACATGGGTTTATACTATAAACACGATCAAACTGCTGCAATAAAAGGATATTGTGACAGTGACTGGGGTGGGTGTTTAGATACTCGCACAAGTACTAGTGGAAATTTGTTCTTTCTTGGTTCCAAATTAATTGCTTGGAGTACCAAACAACAGAAATCGGTAGCTTTGTCCTCCGCCGAAGCAGAGTATGTCGCTCTGGCACATGCCGCATCCGAAGCCATATGTCTTCAACGGATGCTACATGAAATGAACATGGGCACTCAGTCAATAGATTCAAAAACAAAAGGAGAAACAGAAAAGATAGATAAAGTATGGAAAAGTGCAATCACATTATATTGTGATAATCAATCTGCCATAACCATAGCAGAAAATCCTGTACAACATCAAAGAACGAAGCACATCGATCTAAAATATCATTTCATCCGACAACTGGTGGACTCAAAGCAAATAGTGTTAAACTTTTGCAGATCTGAAGATCAATTAGCGATCTCATGACAAAACCGCTGACTCAAGGAAGATATGAAGACTTACGCGACCGCATTCAACTTCAACGCCTAGAGCTTACAAGGGGGAATGTTGAAAGCAAAACCTAGCTCCGGCGTCACTGGAAGGCACGCATAAAGCAGAAGCAGAAAGTCGCTAAGAAGCAGCATAAAGGATAAGCCGCATATAAAAGGTTATAAGCTGCAGTATGTATAACTGGGCCTAGATAAATATGTAAAATAAAACAGGCCTTGAGTGTGTAGCTGGGCATTAGTAGGAAGAGCCCACTAGACTTAAGCGGTGCAATTAATGCCTCATGTATAATAATACTGTTACGGTATGTACTGAATGTAATGTAAGAAAAACTGGTTGAGAATAGAAGTGCTCGGAGTTGCATAGTAACACAACTTGCACATAATCCAAATCACATAACCCGGACTGCTGTCCGCAAAGCTATCCGCTGCGAGCTGTCCGCAGCTTTAGTATTCAGGATGGAAGCTGCTGTCCGCCACCTTCACTGCATGGAAGCTGCTGTCCGCCACCTTCACTGCATGGTAGCTGCTGTCCGCCAAGAACAAAAACCAGTCCGCCACCTTTGCTTGTACTTCCCAGGCTTCCGCTTTTCAGGAGCAGTACGCAAAATGCAGCCCACAAATGCTGTCCGCAAAAGAAAAAAAAAACTGACACAACTTTTGCTAAAGCCTTCCTAAGCTTCTGCTCTCACTCTATATTCTTGCTATGCTTCCGCGCTGCCAGTTTCAAGGCATTTCATGCCTATTTATAGTCATTACCAGCAAATCAAATCCTGCCACCTGGCCATACGTTTCCTGACCGCAGTGCAGTTGGGTATCAGGACTTGAGATAAGTGCCTGATAAAGGAGGGGCGAGGGTTCGAGCCCTGACCTCAACAACCCGCCAGTGGGGCCGGCTATGGATCCTGAGTGAGACACCCCTGCGAGCAGCTAGGTCCGCCACTCGGAGACGGATTGGGGTGCACCGACTGCAGTCAGGCTGAGAGGCAGAGCCCAACGGGCCCCTCCTTCAACAGCTGTATTACCCAATTTTGGGTTGTTTGTATTTTTTTAAGATATAATTCTGTTTCTTACAATAGTAGAAGCACTTTCTTGTTACTTTCTTGTGCCCACTGTTTCGCTGGCAACAATATTACTAGGGAGCCAAGCAAAACTGTGCTCAACATTCTAACAGAGAGAGTATTTACTTGAGATCTCAAACTTTTTAAAAAATGAAAAACATCACGGCTTTTATGTTTTTTCAAATTTAAATAAAATGTATATATTTATCATTTAATCAACAGATATGCCTGCAACCAAAAATTCTAAATGGTTGACTGCATTTTTTTGATAGTTTGATGAACAACAGTTGGATAGGAATATTTTTAATCTAACAAGTCTACTGATGCCTTTTCTCCCTAGTGAATGGTTATCCCTCACTACTGTATTTTTCTTTTGAAAGCTACACTTCATAATTTTAGGGTTTTAGGGTTTAAGGTTTACCCTAAGACCCTAAACACATAAACAGTCGTGCACAGGTTGTTGAAATATACTAACATTGATCTTTGACAGCTTCAGCTACCAGGAATCTGTTGAGAGAAACACGTTCTTACAGACCTGAGTGCGCTCAAGAACGCGAGCTGAACTGCCTGCAAAGCCATCAGCGAAATATACAATAGAAAATACAATCACAATCAAACACACGGTGTATACGTGGAAAACCCCCCAAATTAGCGTAAAAACCACGAGACAATCGGAGTCCAACCCAAAAGCCTCCAATAAATACTATTCAACAATACACTGACTTTCCCCCGCGATCCACAGATGGATCCTACAACTAGCGCAAAATAAAGACGAGAAAGATACAAGTATACCGACAAAGACGATCAAGTCCGAGTCAGAGAGACTCGCTCCAAACTAGTTCTTTGAATCATCTGCAGTCTTCCAAGATCTTCTAATATTGTGCCTGCTAGATGCCCGCCTACGCCGACATATGACGTCGCTGGAGCACTTCGATCAGTCTGCAACCCGTCAGTAGGTTGCCCCGCTTGAGACTCAGATGCCTTGCCGTCAAAATCCACTTGAGACTAAGATATCTCCTCGCACTGACCGCCGCTAGCCGCAGATGCGACCTAATATACTCGTCTGAGTAAATATGGCAGTTGCATATCATCGTCCTTTGTGCCAAGATGCACACTCTGCACCACTGCACCACCACGACCGTGATCCGGCAACACCGCCGACACTTCAACGGTCCTTGCTCTCCCGAGCCAAAATGACGCCGCACCGGCTCCGCCCAAATCGGCCTCCGCCAATGCCACTCCCCTCGTACACGTGCATCGTCTCCCCGCTACACAAGCACGGTGCCAACACTGCTCTGGAATCAGCCCCCGTACAAAGAGTCGTCGGCGTCTCCGCCCTCGCGATAAACGCCGTCGTCAAATCTCGACTCTGTGCGACCTCAAGGCACTGACCACCTCTCCAACATTGCTTGCTCCGTCCTGCCGCCGCCCCCACGTTCGTCGGCGAGAAATCCCGGCCCGGACTAGAGGGAGAGAGGACAGGCAAAGGGAAGATGGACGTTTTTTCAATGTTGCAGGTAGCTGCTTTGTTTTTTCACGGGAGAGATTCCACGGGTTGCCCTCATTAGGTTTAATTTTGGCGATTGATATCTGCACTATACTTTTGGATATTCGCACTACGTTTGCTTCTAATTTTCCGCGCCTTTTGAAAATACTCCTTGTACATGCATTTTTAGGAAAAGCGTTCAACACGAAAGTTATAGATCTCGATGAGATCTAGAACTTTAGTTTTGAACGTTTTTCCTAAAAATGCATGTATAAGGCGTATTTCTAAAAGTTGCAAAATATGAGCGTATTTCCTAACGAACGTCTTGTACATGCATTTTTATTAAAAGTGTTCAAACAAAAGTTGTAGATCTCGTCGAGATCTACAACTTTCGTGTTGAACACTTTTTCTAAAAATGTATGTACAAGAAGTATTTTCAAAATGCGTGAAAAATTAGAAGTAAACGTAGTGCGAATATTCAAAAGTGTAGTATGGATATCAATCGTCTTAATTTTTCTTCTTTTATACCAGTGGTTGTACGGGATAGATTTAGGAAATATTTTATATCATTTTTTTATCTCATCTCTCTCTATATATAATCATATATATAATATATATATATATATATATATATATATATATATATATATATATATATATATATATAATATATATATATATATATATATATATATATATATATATATATAACTATTAACTTAATTATGAGCCATCGATCACACCAGTGTTCCGATCGCTCACAAAATTCACCACGGCGTAATCCATACCTTAAATGAACCTCTCGACGTTTGTCGCCACACAATCTTATGTGAGAAAACCAACTAGGTGACACCACTTTGGGTGCCCGCCTATTAGAATAACAAGCAGGATGGAGTGTGCGAATTTACATGCGGAAACTCATTAATATGAATAACCTTGCGCGAGAAAACCAACCCGACAACCCACTCCGGGTGTCCTCCAATTAGAATAGCGAATAAGACGAAGTTAGTGAATTTCCTACGAGCACTCGCCAATATGACCAATCTTATGCGAGAAAATCAACCAGATGACACCACTCCGGGTGTCTGCCTATTAGAATAACAAGCAAAGCAGAGTGTGCGAATTTACATGCAGACACTCACCAATATGAATAACCTTACATGAGAAAATCAATTAGGCGGCCCCACTCTAGGTATCCGCCAGTTAGAATAACGAATAGGGCAGAGTGCAAATTTCCTGCAGGCACTCGCCAATATGAGCAATCTTATGCGAGAAAACCAACCAGGCGACACCACTCCGGGTGTCTGCCTATTAGAATAACAAGCAGGTCAGAGTGTGTGGATTTACATGTGTACACTCGCCAATATGAATAATCGCGGAACCTGCGAGCGATGGGAAAAGACTCGTGACGCTTCCCTCGATTTGGGTCGTTAGATGGAGTTATGGGTGTCCGAAGATAGAGCACTCCTCCAAAAGATGCCCCGGGATGGGTTAAGACATCCACTACTCACGCTGAGGGTCCATTGTCAGAGGTTACGACGACCGATTGGGCATATGCTATCCACAGGGTTCTCCTCCGCAAGTGATGAATGGACACGTTCTTGGGGGTATGAAGCACTTATTGCTTAGAGCTTGTCCACAGAAAGGCGCAAATAATTGTAACGACGTCTATGTTGACGTAAGGTCGGACATATTGTTTCTCGACATGCGTCTGCCACGTACGCCGATCGTGAGTGTCACGGATGAATGCAATTTTAATGGTCTTACAACGATGGGTAAGAGAGCATTTCGAGCCTGCGAAGAGGGTCGGAGTCCCAATGACCTCTGCTCGATCCGTCTAAAAGCGTACGAGGGGCTCCCGGCGGGCTCCAGTAATTGCACAAGGGGAATGAAAATAAGAGTCGATCTTAGGCTTTACCTGCCTAGACGTCTTACCATATAACAAGATTGTGCGGTCAGGAGTTAGTTATTAATCAAGATCCTTGTACCATGTTACACAAAGGTATTTAAGAGTTCCTCTTTCGTAAAAGAACGTTTGGGCTCCAGTCAAAAATCTTATAGGATCTTCCCATTGCTCTTCGTAATGGAGTTCGAACCTGCACTCAACATCCTCTTTATGATGTTATTTCTTATGCACGGCTGTCTCCTTCGTGCAAGAGTTTTGCTCCCCCCTCTAGGTCAGTGTGCACCCGACCACTTATCAAGAATCTCTTGTTATTCCTCATTGGAAGCCGCTACGGATGAAGAGATGAAAACTCTGACTGAACGGGATACTTGGACGCTTGTCCCTCCCCCTTCAGGTGCTGATATGGTTGGCTGTCGTTGGCTTTTTGTGATCAAATTTCTTCCTGATGGTACTGACGATCGCTATAAAACTCAGCTGGTTGCCAAGGGTTTTACTCAAACCTATGGTGTGGACTTTTTTAACACCTCTCCAATTGCTCGGATTACGACGATCCGTGTTCTCTTTTTTGTGGCCGTTAACAAAGACTGGAAAATGTCTTAGTTAAATGTCAATAATGTCTTTCTTTATGGAGATCTACAGGAGATAGTCTACATGGAGCAACCTCTGAGATATGTTGCTTAGGGGGAGACTCAAGTGTGTAAGTTGGGGAAGACAATTTATGGTCTTAAGTAAAGTTCACGAGTCTGGTTTGAAAAGTTCAGTGAAGTTATCTCTATTATTGAGTTTGCTAGAAGTGATGCATATTACTGTCTGTTCATACACAAGACTTCTATGGGGCTAGTGGTTCATGCTGTGTATGTAGATGACATTCTTCTTATAGGGGATGATAAGAAGGGCATTTACCTGACAAAAAAATATCTTTGTCAACATTTTGTTACAAAAGATATGAGATCTCACATGTACTTCTTGGGATTGAGATCTCCCCGGAAGTCCAATTCTGTAGTGCTCTCACAGCGGAAGTATGTCTTGGATCTTTTAAAAGAGACAGTTCTTCTTGGAACTAAACCTGCTCGGTGTCTGATGAATGTTGGGGATGATAAATGTTGGAATAAGGATTCACCTCTTTTTTCATATATCACCAGGTACAAAAGGATTGTGGGTAAACTTATTTATCTGACAGACACATGACTGGATAATCTGTTATATAGTAAGAAAAGTGAGCAAGTTTATGCAAGCTCCCAAGGAATGTCATTTCAATCATCCCTAAAGATCTTGAAATATGTGAAGGGGTCTATGGAAAGGGACTTCTATTTCAAAAGATTATTCATTTGAGGATTGAAGCATATTATGATGTCAGCTATGTTGTTGACAATGAGGATAAAAAATCTACATCTGGTTTCTACACTTTGTAGGAAAAAAATCTGATTAGCTGGAAGAACAAGAAACAGACTGTAGTCTTCAGATCGAGTGTTGAAGCTGAGCTATCTATAATCCTAATATATATAGAGTGAACACTAGTTCTTCTCTCGCAGTCAAATCCTAATATTCCTGTACTACCCCTTGTTGGTCCCTTTCAAAAGTAGTTGCTTCAGCTTCAACTACACGAATTAGTGATGATCAAATGGTTTTTACTCGGAGAACCTTTGAGTTTAGCTTCGACTTTCTTAAATCATCGTGGTTCTAGTATGAATCTAAGGTTTCAATTTATTCATATAGAAGCATGGATTTGACTACTTGTGAGCTAAAGTGGTTACATGCACTGATGCTTGATTTATGAGAAGTCTATGATCATCCCCTACCAATATTTTGTGACAACAAGGTAGTTATATATATTTTGAAGAATCTGGTGTTTCATGAGAGAACGAAGCATATTGAAGTAGACTGTCATTTTATCAGGGAAGAGGTGTCGAAGAATCAGATCTACCCTTCATTGTCACCTCTGACAAAGAGCTTGTTGATGCTTTTACAAACCAGTCACCTCGTTTTCAGATATCTGTGACAAGCTAGACAAGTTTGATATATATGCTCCAGCTTGAGGGGAGTGTTGGAACATGAGGAGTCTTGGCGACTGGCGGGTAGTCTTGGAGGACAGGCTTGGCGGACTGATATTTTGACTCTGGCGGACTGCCTCTGTTGGAACGAGGAATCCTGACGGGCAGAGTAGCGGTCTGCCTCTATGGCATTCTGCCTCTCTAGCAATCTATCTTTCTAGAGGTCTGCCATTCTGGCGGTCTGGCGGTGTTGTCTAGCAGATTGATCTGGCGTACTAAGCAGCTATGTTATGGCGATCTGCTTGTTTGGTAGATATGATTTTATTGTTGCTCAAGTTATGTCCGTTGGTGGTTAGAGCCCATTCAAGGTGAAGGTGAGCAGGAAGACAAGTGTGTTACTGGTGCAGGTATTAGTGATTGCGGTCTGGCGGTTAGATATGTCTAACCTCCACTATTTCCCTGGAGCGGACTGCAGCAATGAAGACAGATAGAAGTTAGAGAAGTGTAATGGTGTTGATAGCTGTGTAGTCGTACAATTAGATATGTCTAACCGCACAGTACACTCAGTCTGGTGTTATGTATCCACCTAGTCTTATGTAATAGGCGTTGTGTATTCTCTCTCTCTCTCGTTTTATCTCTATAATCCCTTTTTCTATAAATAGGGGGTATACTCTTATATTATTATCTTCTGGAGTAACAAAATTCTTTTTTTACTTGTGTTTTCACTCGCTCTATGAGTTTGCAGTAGGTCCTCGATGTTGAAACCGAAAAAACGGTCTCCTATGGAGTTCACCCTTGGGGAAGGGGTGATTGCGCACCTACTTCGCTCCTGCAAGCAAAACAATAAGAGAAACAAGGGAGGACTAACCCAAGGCTCGCGGGGAGGACCCACCACACACCCGAAGATCTGAGAGTGCTTTCCCTCCTTAGCCAAAGGCCGAGTTAAGGTACCCTCAGAAAGCACTTGAAAACTGGAGCAAGAGAGCACATGAAGCCTAGCTTTCTGGGGTATCCCTTGGGTCTTATTTATAGTTTTCAGGATATGAACTGCCAATAACCAAACTAAACTGACCTGAAATTACCAAAATACTCTTGGTTGGGTCTGCCAACAGCCAAACTTCGCTGCTTGAAGGGCTATGGGCATACCAGCGGGGGCAAAACAGTAAAAAGTACCTCATAGATCTGAGCGAGCTGGGGAGCCTGGCCACCTCGGCGGATCCTGCTCGCCTATTATTGCCGAGCTCTTTTGCGCGAGTGCGAGTTGGGACGACGAGTTCGCCTATTGGTCGGCCTCCGTTAGTCGACCTCAGCTCGACGAATCTTGGCTTAGCTTGGCGAATGTCGAGTTCGCGGTCGACGAACGCCGAGCTCAGACTCAGGTTTCTCTACCGAGCTCGCCTTGGGCCTCGGTAATTTGAGCCGTCCGGCCTAGTTCCTGGTTCACCCCGCTCGCCAGATACGGGGTGTACACAATCCCCGCTCTTTTTTGAGCTTGGCAAAGCTCGGAAAGAAACATCCAACCCCAAGTGTTCGGCAAGGGCGGGGTGGATCGGAGGGAATCTTCGGGTGGGGTCCACCTGCAGCTATACATATACACATGTATACCTGCCTGACTTTTGCCATCCCCTTTGTTATAGCCCTGTCGAGATGCTGATTCCCAAGGAGATCCATGAGCGCCTCAACCGAGCTCACCAAGCCTCAGCTGCTTGCATAGCTGCACTGACTGCGATTCCGCCCGCTGTCCCGCGGGCGGCTCTGCCGAGCCCAGCTCCAAGAAGGTGAAGCCGTTTCCTCAAGCGGCCGATCCCATTTATGATGACCTGAGGACCACCTTGGAGCACGGGACCGACTCCACCGCTCTGCCTGCCCCTGAAAAGGGCAAGAATATTGTCGAAATCTGCGATGGCCCGGATAGCCCGCTTGATGGCGTGGGGGGCGTCGCGCCTTGAGACACCACCCCGCGAGCCAAGACCACTCTTGGGGACTCGCGATTCATGACTCCGGAGAACTGTCCCCGGGACCCGTCCCCTCCCTTTAGGACCTTGGGGATGAGCTCGCAGAAGCCAAGCTCGCCTGTGCGCGTCCCCTCCCCTCAGCGAGCTATTGTGACCATAGCGGAGGCCGTGGAGACCATCCCCATCCCGGGATTCGAGCTTCTCTCACCGGGAGCGCGTGGCCCAGGGTGTGGGAAGGACTTGAGATTTGTCCCTCCCCGCATCTCCTTTGAGCTGCTGAGTTCGTCAAGTAAATTTGGCCTTACTTTCTTGTCATGCAATTTTCCAACGCATCTCCCCTTGCTGATGTTTGTTTTCACAGCTCCCCCCAGCCAATCCGCTGCCGAGGAATCTTCGCGGGCAGCCCATTGCTCTCCCCTCCCCGAGCTCGCTGGACTCTTACTTTGGCCCTGAAGTGGAGAACGATGAGCTGATGAGGAGGGGAATCAAGCTCTTCAAGAAGCTCGTGTGCGGGGTCCGCGAGGTGTAGGAGGTCAACGAGGCGCTTCAACGCGACTACGCGCGTCTCGCTGACGAGGTACGAAGCGGTCAGGCCGGCGAGATGGCTTCTCCTTCCCGACTCCTAGATGAGATATATGACGGCCTCTCGGTGGCGTAGAGGAATTCGGGAGGATTCACGAGCTCCTCCGCGCGCGGCAGCCTGGGGGACGGGGGATGCGAGGCAGCGGTAGATAAAAGGCGGCTCCCTTGCCGAGCCGACCGGTACTCGCCTCCTGGTTTTACCCTGCCCGCGCGCCCCGCTTCTTTATCCCTGCACTAGATTGTTGTAATAAATTACTTCAAACATTCTTAGGTGTGACTTGTGTTTGAATAACAGTAATTATATTGCTTCTCATTTAACTTAGCCTTGGTTGGAATGCGCCGGAAGTCGCGAGCTGGGGGTTGGCGAGCTGGGATGGCGAGCTGGGCCGATTGGACAGCTTGGCCACCCGATTACTTTTTCTATAAATAGCCCCCCCACCAACCCCCGTACTACCGCCTTAACTGCTTGCTTCTCTCTCTCTTCCTGTGCCTTTTCTCTTTTCTGCTCGCGCTCCATCCCTTCTTCTGCGAGCATGGGCAAGACCAACCCTGACGCTGACGGCCGCTCAAAGTGCGCCCAACACTTTACTGACTACTGCTCCTTTGAGGGGCACACGAGCGAGGCTGAGCTCGCTGAGTTCGTTGGTGACCATGTGCCGCCAGGCTTCGAGGCGTGCCGACCGAGCAGGGGGAGGCCATCAACACTTTCTATGATGATGAGCTCGCCTTCCCCATCTCGCACTTTGAGGTGGGGCTGCGCCTCCCCCTCTGGCCGGAGGTCCGACAGATTCTGAAATACTATGGCGCGGTGCCCGCGCAGATGAACTCCAACGCCATCGCCATGATGGTGGGTTCGCGAGCTACCTCCGGAGAGAAAGGATAGAGTTCAACCTGACTGTGTTCAGGAAGATTTTTTCCTACAAGGCGACACCGGATGGGATCGCCTACTTCGGGGGCTCACTAATTAAGGTTCGCGAGATCGCGAACAAACACCATAATTGGATGACCAAGATCGCCTTCATCAAGGGTGATCTCGACAACATCCCTTACTCGCCCCAGAAGAAGGGCGAGGATGTCTACCACCCGCCGGTCGTGTCCGACAATGATGCTGACCTCCACAAGTACTTCCTCCACAAGGAATTCGAGGTCGCCTTCCTGCGATGGGGCCTCGACACGCTCCGCCCCGTCCTGCCCGGCGAAGGTACTGTTCTCTCCACACTACTGAGCTCGCTAGATTGCCGAGCTCGCCTTATTGCTGTTGAAAATCTTCTAAGTTTTCCAAGTTTTTTCTTGCAGGGGAGCGGCTAATTCTCGTGAACCTGCCATTTTTGGACTCGGTATTGTACCCGTACCCTCTCGCTCGCGAGAAGGCAGCGGCGTCGGCCTGCCGAGACGAGGCGACCTTCTCCAAACCTTCTTCCAGCAAGAGGCGTCCCGAGGATGCGGGGTCTAGCCCGCCCCATCGCCAACATCTACCTAAAAAGATGAAGAGAGCCTTGATGGCTCCGCGGGGTAAACAACATCAACAACATCAATCCAACCCCAAATACATGAGCTCGCCGGAAGTCGCCCCCGACGCGTCGCCGGAGAGCATGCTGAAGGAAGTTACCAGTAAGGGGCGGAAGGGCGGCGAGGCCTCCGCTCCCCTGCAACGATCTCGACACCTCCTTCGGCGAAGAGGACGACTCGCGAGCGCGGCGCGCCGAAAGAGCATCCCCTCTTCAACTTTGGGGGCGGTGGAGAGACTCGGTTGGCGAGCCCATGGTGCAGTGGGACGAGCTGGCCCACCGGATTTCCATCTCCACTCTTCATCCCTCTTGGCATGACCGCGAGCCCGCCACTGGTCACGCTTATGCCCTCGGCTTCGGCCTCTATGGCCGGGAAGGCGTCGAGGCCTACAAGGGCATGATCCTGCGACAGCTCGGCCATGAGGGCCTGCAGGCCCACCTGCGAGCCATGGAGCTCCATCATATGCTGGTTCGCCGCTGCTTCGGCCTCAGCAACCAACTTCAAAAAGTCGAGCAAGCCCGCGATGTCGCCAAAGATAAGGTCGCTGATCAGGCGAGGCGGCTCGGCATCGCCGAGTGTCTTCTCGCCCAGGCCGTCGGCGGGTTGGTGAGTATCAGGCTTTTTCTTCCCTCTTTTACTTAAAATATTTTGCGCTGTTATTAACGAATTTTCCTTTCTCCTCAGGATGCCAAGGCTGCCGGGGAGTTGCGGGCTCGCAATGCCGGGCAAGAGGAGGAGATCGGCCAGCTGCGCGCCCGGATTGCCGAGTTGGATGGGGCGAACGCGAGGCTGAAGGAGGAGAATCAAAACCTCAGCCGCGAGGTCCGCCGCCAGGCGAGATCTTCTTCCCGGCCAGCGACGCCGATCCTACCCTCCCCTACAAGAGCCGAGGATCTTTGGCGAGCCCGACCTCGCCGAGAGGTTGCGGATCAACTCCATCCAGGCCGCCGAGTGTACCCTCCAGATGATGAAAGACACTGGGGTGCTGGTGGAGGGGTGTGAGGAGATCTCCGCCAAGGACCTGATGCCGAGCCTGTTCCCGGCGATGCCTCCCAGTGAGAAGGAAGACAGTCTGGACGCGCTGTTCAGGAAGGGCTTCCAGGACCCGTCAGGTGGAGGGGAGTACCACCACTCTGGCGGAGGGGGCAAGGACTAATGTACATATTCTGTAATCTCGTCGAGGCGAGCTCAGCATGTAAATATCTTTACTTAATGAAAAAAAAACAATTTTGATACCTTATGTGTTCATTGTAACTATATATATATATATTTTGTCCTTTGCTGGATTTCTCTGTCGTGCCCTATTTGTCTGCGAGCACTTCCCCCAGCGACCTTGCGTAGATGACGTTGCGAGCAGGATAGTCATTAGGACTCGCCCCTGAGAGTTCCTTTTGAGAGCTCGCCCATTCTTAGGACTCGCCCTTACTCGCATGCGAGCAGCCCACAACCTTATCAATATGAGACCAAATTCCCTAAAATTTTCTAAGTAAAACATAGCGGAACGCGAGGTGTCCTCGCGGGATTCGCCTCCCTTCGGCGAGGTTCAAGGGCCTGGCTCGCCACCCTTCTGCCGAGGCCGATCTGAACTGGCGATCTCGAGCTCGCCTATGCCAAGCTCTGCTCCCTTATTCTCAGAAGGGCCAAGCTTGTCAGGCACTACCTGGGGAGTGTAGGACTTCTCGATGGTCTAAGGATGACACCGAGTGACTTCCATCCCTGCCAGCTAGGTGAGAGCCTGATAGTGGGATCTGCTCGGGGTCCAAGGCTGACACCATCGAGTGATTTCCAGCCCTGTCAGCTAGGTGAGAGCCTGACACCGGGATCTGCTCGAGGTCTAAGGATGACACCGAGTGACTTCAAGCCCTGCCAGCTAGGTGAGAGCCTGACAGCGGGATCTGCTCTGGGTCCAAGGCTGACACCATCGAGTGACTTCCAGCCCTGTCATCTAGGTGAGAGCCTGACAGTGGGATCTGCTCGAGGTCTGACACCGAGTGACTTCCAGCCCTGCCAGCTAGGTGAGAGCCTGACAGTGGGATCTGCTCGGGGTCCAAGGCTGACACCATCGAGTGACTTCCAGCCCTGTCAGCTAGGTGAGAGCCTGACAACGAGATCTGCTCGAGGTCTAAGGATGACACCAAGTGACTTCCAGCCATGCCAGCTAGGTGAGAGCCTTACAACGGGATCTGCAAAGGGTCTAAGACTGACACCATCGAGTGACTTCCAACCCTGTCAGCTAGGTGAGAGCCTGACAGCGGGATCTGCTCGAGATCTATGGATGACACCGAGTGACTTCCAACCCTGCCAGCTAGGTGAGAGCCTGGCAGCGGCATCTGCTCGGGGTCCAAGGCTGACAACATCGAGTGACTTCCAGCCCTGCCAGCTAGGTGAGAGCCTGACAGCGAGATCTACTCGAGGTCTAAGGATGACATCGAGTGACTTCCAGCCCTACCAGCTAGGTGAGAGCCTGACAACGGGATCTGCTCGGGGTCCAATATTGACACCATCGAGTGACTTCCAGCCATGCCAGCTAGGTGAGAGCCTGACAGCGAATCTGCTCGAGGTCTAAGGATGACACCGAGTGACTTCCAGCCCTGCCAGCTAGGTGAGAGCCTGACAGCGGGATCTGCTCGGGGCCAAGGTTGACACCATCGAGTGACTTCCAGCCTTGCCAGCTAGGTGAGAGCTTGATAGCGGGATCTGCTCGAGGTCTAAGGATGACACCGAGTGACTTTCAGCCCTTCCAGCTTGGTGAGAGCCTGACAGCGGGATCTGCTCGGGGTCCAAGGCTGACACCATCGAGTGACTTCCAGGCCTGCCAGCTAGGTGAGAGCCTGACAGTGGGATCTGCTCGAGGTCTAAGGATGACACCAAGTGACTTCCATCCCTGCCAGCTAGATGAGAGCCTGACAGCAGGATCTGCTTGGGGTCCAAGGATGACACCGAGTGACTTCCATCCCTGCCAGCTAGATGAGAGCCTGATAGCAGGATCTGCTTGGGGTCTAAGGATGACACCGAGTGACTTCCATCCCTGCCAGCTAGGTGAGAGCCTGACAGCGGGATCTGCTTGGGGTCCACATACACTTTACTTCATGCAAACTCATTATGACAACATAGATGTGTTAAAGAACTTCTATTAAAAATCAAAGCATCACTTACATGTTTAAAGTTAAAAAATGTTTCAAGTCATCACAACTCCAGGTGAGACTCAGGGTCTCTCCCTCCAAATTTTGGAGTCGATACCCCATGATCTTAAAGCTTCTTTTACAATAAATGGACCTTCCTAGCTGGGGTTGAGCTTCCCCACAGTCGCCGACCTCCCTGCTGCATCCACCTTCTTCAGCACCAAGTCCCCCTCCATAAATTGCTTGACTCTGACGTGCTTGTCAAAGTACTTGGACATCCTCCTCTTCACCTCTTCTTGTCGGACGGCGGAAAGGTCTCGCAGTTCTTCTACCATGTCAAGAGAGAGCCGCAGCTCTTCCTCGTTCTCAGCCTGCCATTCTTCCCTGCCTCCTCCGCCCGCAACAACTCAAGGTGTTTGAACTTCAAATTCCATGGGGAGCACTGCCTCGCACCCATGAGAGAGCTTGAAGGGGGTCTCCCCTGTAGCTGTGTTGGGGTGGTCCTCAGGGCCCAGAGAACTGCGGGAAGCTGCTCCACCCAGCTCCCCTTCAGGTTTTCCACCTTCTTCTTTAGGAGGTTGACAATAATCTTGTTCGCGGCCTCCACCTGCCCGTTGCTTCTGGGGTGATGGACTGAGGCAAACCTGAGGTCGATCCCAAGCTGCTCGCAAAAACTGGTGAACTCCGCGCTGGCGAACTGGGGCCATTGTCTGTGACAATGGCCTGGGGTAGCCCATGGCGACAGATGATCTCCCCCCAAATGAAGTTCCTGACGACCTGGGAAGTCACCTTGGCCAGCGCCTTCACTTCCAACCACTTGGAGAAATAATCAATCATCACCAGTAGGAACCTCCTCTGCCCACTGGACTGGGGAAACGGTCCAACCAAATCCATTCCCTAGATGACAAAGGGCCAGGGGCTGTAATACTCTTGAGCCGCTGAGCTGGTTGTAGCTGGAGGGGGGCAAATAGCTGGAATTTGTGGCACCTTCTAGCGAACTCCGTCGCATCACGACCCAGGGTGGGCCAGAAGTACCCCTGCCTGAAATTCCTCCCTTCCAGGGTCCGACTCCCGGAGTGGCTCCCACACTCCCCGGAGTGGACTTCTTCCAAGATTCTTTGCACTTCCCCCTCAGCCACGCAACATGCCAACATTCCCGAGAGAGTCTTCCTGTACAGCTGCCCATCCCGGAGGAGGTAGTACGCTGATTTGTACCTGAGCTTCTTCTTATCCGCCCCCTCCGGACACTCTCCCGTGGAAATAAAGGTCATTACTGGGTCCATCCACGAGGGCCGCTGATCTGTCTCCATGAGCTCTCCTTCCTCGATGGAGGGGCGGAATAGATCGGTGATAGTCGCCCCCATCCGGGGCCATGCTTCACTAGTTGATCAACCTGCTTATTCTCCTGCCGGGGTACGTGCTGGATGGAAAAAGATTGGAATGTGCCGATGACCCCCTTTACTTTGGCTAAGTATAGCCGCAGGGTAGACTCTCTTGCCTCGAACTCCCCATTGATCTGGGAGGCTACCACCATGGAGTCAGTGAGGACCTCCACGTCTAAAACCCCCAGCTCCCTGGCCAGGCGCAGCCCTGCTATCATAGCCTCATACTTGGCTTGATTGTTGGTGATGAGGAAGTGCACCACCACTGTCTGCTCAATTCTAGTTCCCTGCGGACTTTCCAAGATCACTCCCACTCCTAGGGAATGCCTCCCCGAGGCGCCATCTACCTTCACCTTCCAAGGGGTCGGACGAGTGAGCTCCTCCTCCGCCACCTCAATCACATAGTCAGCCAAGAAGTCAGTCATCGCTTGAGCTTTGATCGAGAGGCGGGGGACGAAGGAGACGTCGAATTCACTTAACTCCACCGACCACTTGGGCCAGCCTGCCAGAATTCTCCACCCCCTCGAAGATATTGCGGAGAGGATGGTCAGTCACCACTCGGATTGAGTGTGCCTAGAAATCGGGCCGCAGCCTTCAGGCCGAGATGACCAGGGCAAAGGACAGCTTCTCCAAAATTGGATATCGGAGCTCGGCCTTCCTCAGGACTCGGCTCACGTAGTATATGGGGAGTTGCTTCTTCCCCACTTCTCGAACTAGGATGGAGCTCAGGGCCTCTGCCCCGACCCCGAGATACAAAAGCAAGTCCTCCCCCTCCTTTGGCCCTTGGAGTAGCGGAGCCCGAGTCAACTGTACCTTGAGGGCCTGGAATGTCTCCTCGCACTCCTTGGTCCACTCAAATTTTTGACCCCCCCCCCCCCCTCAGTGTTTTGAAGAAGGGCGAACACTTTTCCCAGCCCGGGAGAGGAACCTACTTAGCCCTGCCAGCTTCCCTGTTAGCCGCTGCACCTCCTTAGTATTTCGTGGCGACCCCAGCTCCGTGATAGCCTTGACCTTATCAGGATTCGGCTCGACCCATGCAGGGGTGAGGAGGTGCCCCAAGAACTTCCCCCTGCTGGCCCCGAAGACATACTTCTGGGGGTTCAACTGGATCTTGTACCTGCGCAGGGTAGCAAAGGTCTCCTATAGGTCCCGGAGGTGAGAGTCCACATCCTGACTCTTGATCATGAGATCATCCACGTACACCTCCAGGTTCCTCCCCTTCTGTTCTCTGAAGACCCTATCCATCATCTTCTGGTAGGTCTCCCCTGCGTTCTTCAGCCCGAAGGGCATCATCTTATCGCAGTAGCATCCATCCCCCGTGATGAACGAGACATCTTTGATGTCCGGGGGGTGCATCCTGATTTGATTATAACCTGAAAATGCATCTAGAAAACTCATTACAAAAAAACCAACGGCTGAGTCAACCAGCGCGTTGATCCGAGGCAAGGGATAACAATCCTTAGGACAAGATTTATTAAGCAAGGAGAAGTCGATACACATATGCTACCGACCGTCTCCCTTTTTAACCATGACTACATTGGAGACCCAGCCGAGGTATTGGATCTCGGAAACAAAGCCGGCCTTGAGAAGCTTTGCCACCTCCTCTCTGATGGGCTCTGCCAGCTTGTCCGCAGTGGACCTCTTCTTTTGTTGGACGGGGCGCGTTCCTGGGTCCAAGTTGAGGCGGTGGCAAGCCACATCCGCGTCAACCCCCGGCATCTCTGCGGCGCTCCATGCGAAGATGTCCACGTTCTTCTGGATGCACTCCAGCATCCTGCCCTGAGCCTCCGGGGTCAACCATCCGCTGACGCGGACCTTCTCCACCCTGCCTTCTCGGGTGAGGACATCCAGCTCCACCACCTCTTCCGCAGCCTCCAACCTGGACTGCTCTCCCCATTCTTCAACATCCCTCTCCTCTGGGATGTGGATCTCCGCCTCCACCTCTTCTTCCACGGCCATCGCCTCGGCTAATTCCTCCTAATCTCCTCCTACCACCTCAACCTCGGTGCAACTCTTCTCTTCCAGCTCCTCCCTGCCAGCTTCCTGCTCCGCCTCCTCCATCCTCCGATCCATCTCCTCGGCTCCCTCCTGCCAAGAGATGGAGTTCACGACGGTGACGTAGCACTCTCGCACCATCTTGGGGTCACCCCTGACCCTGACCTGAATCCCCTCTGCATTGAACTTCAAGCATTGATGGAACGATGAGGGGACGCAGCGGAATGCACTAATAAGGGGCCTCCCGAAAATGGCATTGTAGATGCTAGGGGCATCCACGATGACGAACCTACAGTTCCTGGACTGCCCCCTCAAGGTGACATGGAAGCCTACTCCCCCTTCAACCTCCTTCCTTTCTCCCGAAAATCCGAACAAGGGCCCATCCGAGGCCAACACCCTCTTCGCCTCCACCTTCATCGTGTCAAATGCCTTCTTAAAGACGACATTGATAGAGCTTTTGTTATCAACGAGGATCCTGGAGAAGGTAAAGTTTTCAATGGTTGTCTGGATGACCAGCGCATCGCAAAAAAGATCCTCATGATCCGCCATATCGCTCCTAGAGAAGGTGATCCTCTCCTCTAGGGGTGGGGTTTGGGATGTGGAGCCAACGCTCTGGCGGTACATGGTGTGGAGGCTCGCCTTCCGGGAATCCTCAACACCCCCCCCCCCCCCCGTGAATCACTCTGATCCCTCCTAGGGTCTCGACATCCACCCGGTCTTTGCAACGGTCCTCCTCCGCCCGAGGCAGGATCTCCTCGATCCTCACTTCCTGACGCCCCTGCTGCTGCTGTTCTCGGTTTCCCCTCATTTAAAGGAACTCCGGGCACGTGGCTGTGGTGTGCCCTTCCTCCTGATGGAAGTCGCAGTAGGGCAACTCCACCCTAACTTCTCTCCTCCTCCTCCTGGCCACTCTCCTCCTCTCCCCTATGGCTATGGCCATAGCCTCTTCTTGATCGGGGAGTCGAGGTCTCTGTTCCCGCCTCCAACCCGGGGGGTGAATTGATCTTGCCTCCCTTGGTGGCGGTCCCTTCCTTGTTACCATCTTTGTGCCCCCTGCCCTTGCCACTCGGGCCTCCAGCCCAGCCGACGATCAGGCTCCTGATGCCCCCACCTGGGCTGCTGCTGCCCCTGGAGCTGCCTTTGCTCCCTCTGCCAGGGCTCTCCTCTCCTCTCCTCCTGTCCTCTTCCTCCTCTTGGCTCTGTCTCTTCCTCCGTGGCCCACCTGGACAACTTCCGGGCGAACTCTGGATTCGACGCCTCCCCGTCAACTTCTCTTGTCGCCCTCTCCATCAGCTCCTCATAGGAGAGGGGGGGGGAGTTACTCTCTTCAACTCCATCCTGAAGAACCCCTGCTGCAGGCCCAGGGCGAAAGCCATCATCAAACTATGGTCTGGCATCTTCTGTACCTGGGTGACCTCCTCCTGGAACCGGTCCACGTAGCTCCACATTATCTCATTCACTCCCTGCTTGATGTGGAACAGGGACTCAGACTCCTTCTTCCTCCTCTTCGAGGTAGTGAACCTCAGCATGAACCCCCGACGCAGGTCCTCGAAGAAGTAAACGGAGCTGGCCGGTAGCTGGTGGAACCACTCTCTTGCCTTCTCCTTGAGGGTGATGGCGAAGAGTCGGCATTTGAAGCCATCCGACATCTGTCGGATCGAGACCACGTCCTCAAACCATTGGACGTGTTGGACCGGGTCTCCCTTCCCGGTGTAGTAGGACATCTCGGGTTCCCTGAACCCCTCTAGGACTGGAGCTGAAGAGACTAATTCGCTGAAGGGGCTGCCTCCTCCTACTGGGCGAGCTGGCGCGTCTCGCGGGCTCAGCTCGCTGACCCGACCTCTGCCTGCCGAGCCGGGGAAGAGCTCGCGCCCGGGGAGCTCGCACCCCGACCCTCCTCGGCAACTTCCTTCCCGGCTCGCCTGGCGGGGGAGTCCTTGCCCTGAGAGGGGGCGGCTGCGATCTGGACTGCTGGAGTCGAGCACTCGGCTCGCGTTCCATGTGCCAACTTGACGAGGCCCAACACCTCGTTCCTGAAATCTTCAAACATCCCCACTGTGGCTAGAGGTGGGGGGGGGGCGAGCTCGACCTGTCAGGTCCCTGTCCTCCTGTCATCTAGCTCGCTGAAGATTTTCTGCACTGACCACGCTCCACGCTCACCGCACCAAAATATTGAAACTGAAAAACGGTCTCCTATGGAGTTCAACCTTGGGGAAGGGGTGATCGCGCACCTACTTCACTCCTGCAAGCAAAACAACAAGAGAAACAAGGGAGGACTGACCCAAGGGATCGGCGGGGAGGACCAACCACACACCCAGAAGATCTGAGAGCTCTTCCCCTCCTTAGTCAAAGGCCGAGTTAAGGTACCCTCAGAAAGCACTTGAAAACTGGAGCAAGAGAGCACATGAAGCCTTGCTTTCTGGGGTACCCCTTGAGTCCTATTTATAGTTTTCAGGATATGAATTGCCAATAACCAAACTAAACTGACCTGAAATTCCCAAAATACCCTTAGTTGGGTCTGCCAACAGGCAAACTCCGCTGTTTTGAAGGGCTATGGGCAGACCAGCGGGGGCAAAACAGTAAAAAGTACCTCATAGATCTGAGTGAGCTGTGGAGCCTGGCCACCTCGGCGGATCCTGCTCGCCTACTGTTGCCAAGCTCTTTTGCGCGAGTGCGAGTTGGGACGACGAGTTCGGCTATTGGTCGGCCTCCGTTAGTCGACCTCAGCTCGACGAATATTGGCTTAGCTCGGCGAATACCGAGGTCGCGGTCGACGAACGCCGAGCTCGGGCTCGGGTTTCTCTGCCGAGCTCGTCTGGGGCCTCGGTAATTTGAGCCAGCCGGCCTGGTTCCTAGTTCACCCCGCTCGCCGGATATGGGGTTGTACACTCGACTTCCTCTAGTTGATGGAAAATTTGTAAGTAATCGGAGGTTCCTCGCGGGGGTCAGTTGGCTGCGGAGACTGACCCGTGTGTCCGCCGACCATCGGGTGAGTTTGCTAGTTGAAAGGATTTGAAAGTCACGTGTTCAAACTGTTGGTGTAAAATTTGTCACCCAACCTTCCACACTCAACGACCGCCTAGGGGAGTTCCACAAATATAGCGAAGACCACAATCGACCGGTTACTAACCCGCGAGGGCTAGGCAAACAGAACACAAAAAACAGAAAAGGGGGTTGATGACAGCTGCGAACACTAGACTTACCTGCCACAGTGAATACCAGTTACGGCGGGCAATGTCATTGCTCCAAGAAAATATTACAAGCTAGTACAAGGATGTGCTATAAAAGAAAAGACAACCAAGAGATGGACTTAGCAGTCGCACCTACATCAAGGTAGATTTTGTCTCAAGTCCTCTGCCCCTTTTGAGAACCCCTGGCCCTCGATTTATACTTGAGGATAGTCTACTCGATTGGTTGGGGGAATTTAATGCAACATTAAATATACAGCCACCCAAGATACACGAAAAGTCGGGTGGCAATATGTGAGAGAAGTGACCACACGGTAATCATGCGTGCTATTGCCAGAAAGGAGAAGGATCCGAGTGGGCTCCGATAAGTACCCGTCACGAATTCTCTGTCGAACAGTCGAAAAATCCTCTAGGAGAGCGTACGAACCTTGCTGAGCATTATTGTGTGCACCAGTGCTGAAGAGAACGTGCAGACTCTCAGAGAGTGTTCATAAATTCTTCTGAGTGCTCGTTTGACTCCCTTATGATCGGCGCCAATGGATGTTGGCTGCGGTCGCAGTATTTGAGTTAATAAGTGAAACCGCCACCAAGCCTGTTATCCAACGAGCCATATTTAGACATTTGAGATAATGAGTCTTCATGAGCCCTCATATCACCACTAGTTTGAATCTTCTTTATTAGTATATAGTCGTGTCCAAAAATCGCTAACGGGTCCAAAAATCGCTAACGGGTCGGGCTGGGATCGGGATGAGCAGACCTGAGCTTCTTGCCAATCGGGCTCAGCCCGGGCCCGGCTTGAGCCGAGCTAGGCTCGGGCCCCCTCTCAAAGAGGGGACCTGCTAAGGCCCTTCAGGCCGGCCTAGGTCTAATTTCTTGTGGGCGGGATTTTAATCCCGCCTAAATAAGCGGGATTTTAATCCCGCCTGGATTAATTGGCAAGATTTTAATGCCACCTAAATAGGCAGGATTAAAATCCCGCCTCAAATGTGGAAATCCCGCCAGTGGCACCGGGCTGGCCTCAATAGGAAATCCCTCCAGCATGGGGGATTTCCAAGGAAATCCCGCCAGCCAGGCTAGGCCCGGCGCCGTGGCAGGGCTACCGACTAAAATGGGGACCCAGCAAGGCCCCCAAGCCCGACCTAGGCCCGGGCCGGGCTTTTTCCGAGTCAGGCCTCACCAGGCTTTTTTCGAGTCAAGTCCGGGCCGGCCCCTTGGGCCCGATCTTTTTTGAACACCACTATTAATATGTACATATTTATTATAGTTTTTTATTATTTATTTGGAAAAAATTACTACTACTTTTTTTCATTTTTTTTAATTGCAATTTTGCCCGAGGATGAGCACAAAAGTAAGTGTGGAGTGATAGATTCACTTCATATTTTTCTATAAAAAAAATAAGCATTGTTGCATGTCACTCAATTTTCCTCTAGTTCGTATAATCAACCCTCCTTAGTTCGAGAGTGAGCCGAGCACGCAAACAGTCAAATGAAAACAAAGTAGCAATGACATGAGGTGTTTTAGCATAAAACACTTTGAAAACATGAAAATCACGTGGTCGGATCTGTGCAGGGCCAAAATCTACTGGACTTTTTGACGTTATAAGAGTTTGAGATCCTCAGCAGGTGACATGTAACCTCTTTGTTTACAAGCCGTGAAGGCAAAGAAAGGAGAAAAAAGATTAATTCCACGAAACTGGAGCGTCCATGAGAGCATTCTCATATGACTTTTCCTATGTTAGTTAAAGCGTCCACGTAAGAATTGAGAGAGAGCAGACATGAGAGTGAACACAGTGAATGACGAATAGCGTTGCTCTGAATCGATCACCTAGATCATTAATTTTTTGGAAATGATGAACCTGCCCCTCGGGCGCCCGACAAGTTGCCGAGCAACGATGGCGGCTGGAAGCAGTGATGGTGATCAGGGTGGCGAAGTGTCGACGGCGCACGAGCAGTGAGAGGTTACGCGTGTACGGTCGTGCACATGTGGCCTTGCGCACACGAGGAGAGGCAGCATGCGCGATCTTGCACGCACGTGGGGAGAGTGTTGGGTTTTGCTGGAGGGCACAACACTTGTGCACGCAGCGGAAATAAGAACAAGAAAACCCAAAAGAGTTCGGATCTAGCGATGAACATTAATCAAGAAGTAAATGCGGTGAAATAAAATTACCTTTGAGGGAATTGAGTGTATACTCAACCAAGATGCTCCGAATGATTCCAACGAACGACAACGGCTGGAGTTTCGAGCGTAGAATAGTGTCCACACCTCTACGGATATTCACACGAGCACGGAGAACCCTGGACCCTTGCCACACAAGATCTAGGTCGGAATTATGTTTGCCCTCAACGTCTCCACGGACTACTAGATTCGTTTAAGGAGAGGTGGCAGTGACGAATCCGACGCTCAGGAAACCCTTTCTGGTGAGGGTAGCAGGTTGGGTGGTCGGCGGCGGGGAGCGGCTTTCACGAACTTGCAGAACAGTTCCGTCGTCGGGAGGGAGAAGCCATTGCTCGATTAGGTTAGAGAAAATGAACAGTTACTTATCGACTCACTGTACAAATCCTATTTATACAGAAAGCCGATCAGCCGATACCCGCATACCAGCCGAACCAGACTAAAAGGAAATAAACTGGACAAAACAAAATTCGTCGAGTATTATGTCAATATTTGACGAATCAAAAGATATTTGTCGAGATAACACGGATATACTCGACGAGTCGAAATAGAGCAAATTGTCACGTATCAAGAGAATATTCGACGAATCGCAAGGCTCGACGAATGAGTCTAATTCGTAAAAATTGTCATTACGATATTCAACGAATCCAAGATGGAAGCGTTGAGATGTCACGACGATACTCGATGAATTCAAACCATTCGTCGAAACCTCTCAGCCATACTCGACGAATTCCCTTAGATAATTTCGACCACTTACCTGAGACCTATATTCACAATACAGGTCCCGGAATGAAATTCCTCTACATCCAGAACGTCATAGGCTTGGTCCTTAACTCATATCACATATGAGCAAGCCCAACACAAACCTTTCCAACTTCTCAAGTGCACTTATGTGCGATCTCATAGACTCATATTGCGTTGGCAGTGAGACCACATGTTTGATCACTTCCAGATCACCATGGAAATACCAACAGAGAGGCTTCGCACAAGCGGCCTTCTGCATGTGCGGCCCTGCATGCATGCGGGAGAGGCCGCGAGTGGCGGGGCCGTGCGCGCGACCTCGTGTGCAGCCTTGCGTGTGCGTCCGGAGTGGGCCGCGTATTGTGCGCGGTATCATGGCTTCGTGTGCGCGCTTTGTCTGATCCCCCTTTGGGCGCCTTTACGGACCTTCGAGCGAGCGCAGTTTACCCGCGCAGCGAATCCACTGTTTCGGAGACCACAATAGTGTATTCCATTGCCCCCCTTCCTGAAAAGTCAAAGCAAGAAGGCAATTTCGCTGAATACAAAGGCGAGCGATAGCGTGTTGTTTTTGAGTTACGGGCTCTGAACATGTTAGCATGAGTGCTTGACAATTTATTGCATGTTTGTGGAGTGAAACGTTCTTTTCGTTAAGCTCGGAGATCTAGGCTGGTGACTTTGCGCTACGGGGTGTTAATATTGCAGGATGAAGATCCCGCAATTAACATTGGGTGGGGGATCTTGACAACCACTAACTTGCGCATCGCTTTTATCTTTGTAGCAATAGGTGCAGCTTAGCGCAGTAACATGCCTTTGCACGTTTGGCAGTTACTCACTTTCTCACTACGATTTGATAACTTTTTGATAATTATCTAACTATTTGAAACTATGGGTTTGTAAGTAAATCACTTTCTCACTACTCTTTTACCTACTGATCTTGATTGCTTGATAGTTTCATTTTATGCTTCAACTTTAAACTAATATCTGCAGCAATACATTAAGATCTATATGACAGGAGTCATAGTTTCTATATGTATATCTATATACAAATATACATTGGGATATTCTTTTCTTAATTTAATCTCAATGCGCGTCTACTTATAGTTGTAATATGTTATGTTCAAGTCGGGGTGGTATTGTAATTTTACTTTGTGTTTAGGTTTCCCTTACTCAAGTATATAAGAGTAAGAGACCACTCTCTTAATTCATTTTAGTTTTGCATTCCACTTGGTATCAGAGAAGGAGAAAAATCGTGCCCTATTCCCGTCGAGGCGAAACCCGTCGAATCGTCGAAGCGAAACCCGTCGGCTCTCGCGTCGATCTCGCTCTCCTCTCTCATTGCACTCGCTGTCGATCTCGCTCTCCTCTCTCGTCGCTCCTGTTGGCTCGTCGCTCAGATCGTTCATGTCGGGCGGCACTCCTGCCGGCTGCTGCGAGGAACGCCGCCTCCGTTCCTCCATGAAGCAGCCCGCCGCCTCTTCCTCTTCCTCTTCTTCTTCTTCTTCATGAGCCTGTTGCTTGCTGTCGATCCAAATCCAGATCAATGGCGCCGATCCAACCTGCTGCCGATCCAGGCTTCCGATCCCATGAAACCTGCTGCCTGCTGCTCACCTACTGCTGCCGATCCAGATCCCGTGAAGCCTGATGCTGCCGATCCTGTGCTGATCTCGATCCTGGTTGCAGTTCTCGTGAAGTCTGATGTTGATGATCCTGTGCTGCTTGCCCGGACTGCCGTCCTGTTTCTTGAATTAGGGGCTGCTGATCTATTGTGTCTCTTTGGTCAGTATGGGTGAACCCGAGTCATCTGTCTCTTATTCGCTCGTGATCCAGCCTCCGATTGTTGAGTCTTAGCAACCCCAAGGCCACTCTAGCTCCTTGAAGATTACCACGATTTCTTTGGATGATACGAATTACCTGGAATGGTCTCATGCTGCGCAGCATGTCATCCGTAGTCAATAGATGTTCGGCTATATCGATTGGTCGATTACGAAGCCTTCTGTGTTTGATCCCTCCTGAAAGCGCTGGGATTCTGACAACTCTCTGGTTGTGTCTTGGCTCCTACATTTGATGTCGCCCAAGGTCTATCAGAGCTATATGCTGATGGACTCTGCATTCGAGATCTGGACTCGTGCTCGTGAAACTTACTCTTAGATTGGTAGCTCCACCCAGGTTATGAGCTCACTCGCTGCATTTTCGAGCTGCGTCAGGGGTCGATGACTATCTCATCATTCTTCTCAGAGTTTGAGCACTTGTATCAAGAACTGGACTATTTTGCTCATTTCACTCCAACGTGTACACCAGATGCCATCTTGTTGAAGCAATGAGAGAACAGCTTCCATATTCATGTCTTCTTAATGGGGTTGAATATGGAATTTGATGTGGTCCAGACACATGTTCTACACCGTTCTCCTCTTCCGTCCCTTCGTGAGGCGTTCAGCATAATCCTGGGTGATGAAGACCGCCGCAAGTCTCTCAGTGTTATGATTCCTACAGATCGATCTGCCTTGACGAGTGTTGGTCGTGTCCTCATCCCTACTCCTGCATCTTCAGTGCATATCTGCGATTACTGCGTCGATGGGGACACTCTAGGGAGGCATGCTTCAAACTTCATCCGCATTTGGCTCCTCCTAGTCACGGTCGTGGTCGGGGCCGTTGACCTGGTCTTGGGGGTCATAGGCTTAGTGGCTACCATTCTCATGACGCTGCTTACACTACTAATGTCTATGACGAGTCCCAGTCTTTGGCTTCCTCCTTTCTTACTGCTCATGAGTTGGATGCCTTTCGCCGTTTGCTTCACTCTCAGTCTGATCCGGTCATTGGAAGTTGTACTTCTCTTGCCACTGTTTCTATGCCTAGTGCTCATGCAGCCACCACCTCTCCTTCTAAATGGGTGCTCGACTCTGGTGCCACCCACCATATGACTGGTTCCTCCTCAGGGTTTTCTCTCTTATACTCCTTTATCTGGTAAGGAGAAAGTTATTTCAGCTAACAACTCATTGTCCACTATTGCGGGCAAGGGCAACATTTCTTGTTCACCGTCCATTTCTCTTACCTCTGTTATTCATGTTCCCTCTTTTCCTCACAGTTTACTTTCCATCAGCAATCTTACGAAATCTCTTAACTGCTTCATAACATTCTATCCTGATTCTTGTGTTTTTCAGGAACTGGGTACGAAGTGGAACATTGACAGTGGCGGCTTGTACTACATGGACACTCCTCCTTATTCTCAGGCTCTTTCCAGTTCTACTGTTACTACAAAGGATGTTCACCGTTGGCATCTACGTTTGGGACGCCCGTCCTCCGTCTACCTGCAAAAACTATTTCCTCTTTTTTTCACCTTTTCTTCTGAATTTTTCTTGTGATATTTGTGATCGGTCTACACATGTGCGACAAACCTCTTCACATCTTTCCTTTCCTAGTAGCACCCCTTTTGATGTTATACATTCTGATGTTTGGGGGTTGTCCCTCGTTGCATCGTTGGCTAGTTTTGATAGTTCGTCACTTTTATTGATTGTTTCTCGCATACTACATGGGGATATCTATTAAAAAAGAAAAGTGAAGTTTTTTCATGTTTTCAAGTCTTTCATAACATGGTGAAAAATCAATTTAATGTCACTATCTGTGTTCTTTGAAGTGATAAAGGGGGGGGGGGGGAGTATGACGATCGTGGTTCATTTGGCGCGTACTTCACCTCTCACGACATCATCCACCAGAAAACTTGGGCTTACACATCTACTCAGAACGGTGTGGCCGAACGGAAAAATCGGCATCTTCTCGAGGTTGCCTGTTGTCTCCTATTGACAAAGCATCTTCCTAAACCATATTGGGGAGATGCGGTGCTTACTGCTGCACATCTTATTAATCGTCTTCCTTCTTGTGTTCTCTCCTTTACAACTCCTCTAGCCCATATCTCTACCTCTGACATGGTTCATACTTCCCATTTGCCACCTTGTGTTTTTGGGTGCGCATGTTACGTGTATATGCACCAACCTCAACGTGACAAACTTGACCCTCGGGCTCAACGTTGTCTCTTCCCTGGCTATTCCTCCACGACCAAAGGGTATCACTGTTATCACCCTCCTTCCCGGCGTATGTTCTGCACCATGGATGTTACTTTCCGTGATGGGGAGTCCTTCTTTCCATCCTCGACTCATGTTCTTCGTCAGGGGGAGAGTGCATCTACTACGGATGATGTTACTACTGTCCCTCTGCCTCTTCTCTCGTCCTTCTCCTCTATTCCTTCAACTCCTTCTATAGATGTTCCCAAAGCTCCTTCTATCCCAATACCAGACTCCTCTACTATGATCTCTCCTTTCCCCATGTATACCACCATCGTTCAGGTACACAAGTTACCGCTGATCTGCCCCTACCAGTGCCTATTTCGGACTCAGATTCTGATGATGTCGACCTGCATATGCCTCTTGCCTTGCTGAAAAAGGGTAAAGCTACTTCCACGCAACATCTGATTTCTAATCATGTGGCTTATAGTCATCTTACTCCGATTCAGCAGACCTTTGTCTCATCTCTCTCTAGTTGTTATTCCCAAGACATGGCAGGAAGCATTGGCTATACCGACTTGGACACAGGCTGTGCGTTATGAGATATCCGCCTTGGACAAAAATCATACGTGGGACAACTCCGCTCTCCCTTCAGGAAAGAAATCTATAGGTTCCAGGTGGGTCTTCTCGGTTAAACAAAAACAAGATGACAAGGTGGAACGGTACAAAGCGCATCTTGTCGCTCAAGGATATACCCAGACTCAAGGAGTTGATTACCAGGAGACTTTTGTTGGGTTTTTGGGGATGGCACAATACTTGTGCATGCAACGAAAAAAGAATAAAAAAAACCCAAACGAGTTCGGATTTAACAATATTCATGAATCAAGAAGTAAAACATGCTGTAATAAAAATTTCATTTGAGGGAATGAGTCAGAACTCAACATAGATGCTCCAGAAAAATCAGGTCGGCCACACAGCGACTAAAGTCTTGAGCGTAGAAAGTATATCCACGCCTCTATAGTAATCCACACGATCGGGAGAACCCACAGCAACTTGTCACACAAGCGCTAGGTCGGGAGAGGACTCTCAGCATCTCTACAGACTGCTAGATCTGTTGTAGGAGAGGCGGAGGCGACACTCACCGACATCGAGATCGGAATCGGCAACATGATTGGTGGAACACTTCCGTCAGGTTTCTAGGTTTTCTTCTTATCGTACAGTATCGGCTCATGTGCAGAAAGAAAAGAACCATCCAAGGAAAACCCTAAAACATCCTATTTATATCCTAGGAGATAGATCCAGCAAGTCAACATTTGACTCAGCACGGGCATTCGTCGAACTCAGCTCGACGAACAATTCATCGAACTCAGCTCGACGAACAATTCGTCGAACTCAGCTCGACGAAATCTGCGCCAAATTCTAGAACGTCGAACGAATTCGTCGAACTCAGCTTGACGAAATCTACTCCGAATGCCAGAACATCGAACTGGATTCATCGAACTCAGCTCGACGAAATTTGTGCAAAAGGACAGAACATCGAACTGGATTCATCGAACTCAGCTCGACGAAATCTGCGCCGCAGGCCAGAACGCCGAACTTCATTCGTCGAACGACGTTGAGTGAATACAATACAATCAACGCCTAAGAGCCAGATTCGCCAGGTAAACCCTTTACTCGACGAAGGCAATGAGTGAACTCGACACACTCAACGCTTAAGTGCGATAGTCAAAGCACTCAATGCATTCAACGCCAACATTCGCAGAGTTAACACTAAACTCGTAAAAGCGTTGACTGGACTAAACACTCTCAACACTTTTAGCCTGATGACGTTGAGCTAAACACACTCAACGCCTAATTCCTTAGAATCTTCCAACCTCCATGGCGTTAAGTGAACTAAGCACACTCAACGCCTTCAGCCTCATGACATTGAGTGAGCTAAGCACACTCAACGCCATGGGGAACGCCAACAGCCCCATGGCATTGAGTGAGATAAACACACTCAACGCCAAATGCCTTAGAATATTTTCAGCCCCTTTTCAATAAACTTCAACTCATCATATGAGCTAAATAGTACAGATCCAATATCCCAATTTCTCCACAATCTTATGTGTGACCTTGATAGGCTCATACTGAGTTGGCAGTGAGGCTACATGATTGATCACTTCCAGATCACTATGGTTGCACCAACAGTCTCCCACTTGATCTAGAAAGTATCAAACAAAAGCTTCACAAAAAATGAGCGGAATCTAGTAATACATTATTGCTCCCCAAACAGTAAGAGTTTATAAAACTCAAAAGCCATTGTGACCAATGTTACAGTGTTGTCATGTCCCTTCGTCCCTTACTTCCGGATATAACTAGAGATATAGACTGTGTCACCCTCATAAATGTTCAATCCAAGTTTCTTGATCTAGAATGGACTTGCAAAAAATTTGTGAGTCCAATATTATATATTGACTCAACCAAGAATGACCATGCACTTCTCAGTCTCATTCCATCAAGGTGCCCCATGGATGCTACTCTTGTCATATAGGAGGACAAATCACATCTTTGCTTACACGCAAACACCCAAATGATTCGTAACGTACCCAATAATCACCTTTATAATCCAACTTTCTCAAGACTGGACTTTTGATGACATCAAAACACGCTCTTCCTCACTCAATGAAAGCTGTGACTTCAGGTCAATGAACCACAAAAACCATTGCTGTTTGATCCATACTTGTGACACGTTCATATAACAATCCACAAAGTATTCTCACAGTGGGTCTGTCCTATACAACTTGTTCATAACAAGTACTCATGTGATGACTTGATATCACAATATCATGACCTGTGAGGACGGGTATTCAGTCAACGCACATGCTAGTCTTAAAGGTATCATCATTGCCCTTAGCTTCTAAGATGATACAACGACCAGAGACCTTTAAGAATGAAGCTTCTGAAATCATAGGTTCTCACATTAAGTCACTACTTGACCTATGGAAGCAAACACTTTAAGGGCATTTATTAAATTGAACTATTCTATCACAATAAAAATAACTTCATAATAAAAGAACTTGACAAAATATATAAAATGAAATGCATATAGTACTTTTATTCATCAAATGAAATATTATACAGCCAACAAACATACAATCCACAAGACTCAAACTAGAGTTGATCATTTAAGTATTATATACCCATAGATCTAACATGACCATCATGCTTTCTCTGTGCAAGAGGTTTTGTCAGTGGATCCTCAATGTTTTTCTCAGTGGACACTCTACATATGCTCACATCTCCTCAATCGACATTCTCTCGAATTAGATGGAACTGTCGGAGTATGTGTTTGGAGCGCTGATGAGATCTAGGTTCCGAAGCAAGTGCAATTGTACTGTTGTTGTCACAGTAGAGATCTACAGGATGAATAATGCTAGGAACTACATCTAACTCGTTGATGAATTTCCTAATCCATACAACCTCCTTCGCTGTATTTGTAGCGACAATATACTTAGCCTCAGTAGTATAATCAGCAACTGTATCCGGCTTGGAACTCTTCCAACTAACAATACCTCCATTCAGGCAGAACACAAACCCTGACTGAGACTTTGAATTGTCCCTATTAGTTTTAAAGTTAGCATCTGTGTAACCACTTACAACGAGCTCTTCCTCTCCGCTGAAGACCAAGAACATATCCTTAGTTCTTCGCAAGTACTTGAGGATATTCTTGACGGCTATGCAGTGACCTTCACCGGGATCAGACCGATACCTGCTAGTCATGCTCAAATCATAAGAGACATCAGGTCTATTACATAACATTGCATACATGATTAATCCAATTACCGAAGCATATGGAACCAACTTCATGCGATCCTTATCTTCACAAGACTTAGGACACTGGTCCTTAGAGAGACTCACACCATGAGATATTGGCAAGAATCCTTTCTTGGACTCAAGCATGCTGAACCGTTTCAACACCTTGTCAATGTACGTACTTTGGGTCAGACCCACTAACTTCTTCGATCTATCTCTATAGATCTTAATACCGAGTATATAATTCGCTTCCCCTAAGTCTTTCATCAAAAAGTAGTCCCCTACGTTGTTCTTTAAAACTTGTAGGGTTGCTTTGTCATTCCCGATAGACAGTATGTCATCTACATACAATATCAGGAAGACTACAATGCTCCCACTAATCCATTTGTAAACACAAAGTTCATCCTCATTCTTGATAAAACTAAACTCTTTGATCTTTTCATCAAAACGAAGATTCCAACTTCGAGAAGCCTATTTCAATCCATAAATGAATCTCTGCAGCTTGCATATTTTAGTGGCTTCACCTAGAGATGCAAAACCCTCAGGTTATGTCATGTACACTTCCTCGAGGATGTTCTTATTAAGGAAAGACATTTTGACATCCATCTGTCAGATCTCATATTCATAATACGCAGCAATAGCAGCAGAATTCTGATGGACTTAACCATGATAACAGGGGAAAAGTTTCATCATAGTCAACACCATGAATTTGCATAAAATCCTTTGCCACCAGTCGGCCCTTGAATGTCTGTACATTCTCATCCATGTCAGTATTCTTCTTGAAGACTCACTTGAACCCTATGGGTCTTACCCCTTCAGGTGGTTCCACCAAAGTCCATACTTGATTTTCATACATGGAGTCCATTTCAGATTTTATGGCCTCAAGCCACTTCTCGGAGTCCGGTCCACACATAGCGTCATGGTAGATTGCAAACTCATCACTATGATCCATAAGCAACACATTACCTATTTGAGACACAAGAAATCCATATCTCTGAGGCTCAAATCTTAGTCTACCAGATCTACGTGAAACTTGTGTTTTCTGAGCAGGTTCTCCAGCTACAACTACTTGTAGTCCTGACTCAGGTTCCAATTCCGGTTCATTCAGTGTTTGTGGTTCCTCAACTTCTTTAAGTTTTACCCTGACTGTCTTTCTACTTAAGAACTAATTCTCAAGAAAGACACTAGTCCTGGCAACAAACACTTTGCCCTTGGACGATAGGTAGAAATAATACACTTTAGTTTCCCTAGTATACCCCACAAGATAACACTTATCTGATTTGAGTTCCAGCTTATCGGACATTTGACGTCTCACGTATGCCTCGCAACCCCAAAACTTAATGAACGACATACTGTGATGCTTCTCAGTCCATATCTCATATGGTGTCTTTAGAACCACTTTCGTTGGAACACAATTTAATGTTAAAGCAGCATTTTCTAGAGCAAAGCTCCAAAAGGAAATAAGCAAACCTGCATGACTCATCATCGACCGTACCATGTCTAACAAAGTATGATTCCTCCTCTCAAACACACCATTATGTTGTGGTGTTCTAGGTGGAGTGAGTTGTGATACAATACCACACTCTATCAGATGATCACGGAACTCATGACTTAGGTATTCTCCACCTCGATCAGATCAGAGTGTTTTAACCTTCTTACCCAACTGGTTTTCTACTTTGCTTTTAAACACTTTGAACTTTTCAAAGGTTTCAGATTTGCACTTCATAAGATACATGTATCTGTATCTACTGAAATCATCAGTAAATGTAACAAAGTAGAAGAACCCACCTCTAACCATAAAACTCATGGGTCCACATACATCACTATGTACTATACCCAAGAGATCATCAGCTCTGTTATTGAAGCCAGTGAAAGGAACTTTAGTCATCTTGCCTAACAAACAAGATTTGCATCTCTCAAATGCTTCATAATCAAATTAGTACAACAGTCCATCTCTATGGAGCTTGGATATATGTTTCTCATTTATATGGCCCAAACGACAGTGCCAAAGATACGTAGGGTTTGAGTCATTTGTTCTTAGTCTTTTAATATTTTCAATATTATAGATCAGATGGTATAAGTTCAAAACATACAAACCATTAAACATTTGGGTTACATCATAACAAACATCATTCTTAAATATTGAACAATAGTTGTTCTTAATAATAAAAGAAAAACCCGCCATGTCCCAACATGAAATGGATATAATGTTTCTAGTTATGGAAAAAACAAAATAACAATTATCTAGTTCTATTACAAGTCCACTGGGTAAAGCAAGACGATAAACCCTCACAGCAATAGCAACAACTCTTGCTTTATTGCCAACGCGCAGGTCCACCTCTCGTTTTCTCAGCATTCTTCTCCTTCCCAGTTCATGCACATTATACAAATGCGAGAACCACATCTGGTATCCAATACACAGGATGAAGGAGCAGAAAGGTTTATCTCTATAACATATATACCTGAAGTGGAGGTCATACCTCCTCTTATCTTTTGCAGACCTTCAATGTATGAAGGACAATTCCTCCTCCAATGACCAGTCTTGCCACAATGGTGGCCCTTTCCTTCTTTCCCCGAGCCTTTCTTTTTCAGTATAGAAGACTTGGGCTCCAGTCCAGACCTAGGTCCCACCTTCATCTTCTTGAAGCCTTTGGCCTTGCTCTTGCCTTTATGCACCATCAATATGGGGCTAGCAGACTTGACCTTCTTCATATTAATCTCGGTAGTTCGCAACATGCCTAGGAGCTCGTGCAGTGTGTTGTCTATTTCATTCATGTTATAGTTCAAGACGAACTGCTCATAATTATCCTATAATGATTGTAGGATCAGGTCTGTAGCTGACTCTTGGCCTAGTGGGAAACCTAGTCTTTCAAGGTTCTCGATATACCAAATCATCTTGAGTACGTGAGTCCCTACTAGGTCCCGAGCTCCCATCTTACACTAGAACAATGACTTAGTCATGTCGAATCTCTCTTGACGAGCTTGTCCTTGAAACATTTTCTTGAGATGATCATCAATATCCTTGCAACCCATGTTCTCATGTTACTTCTGAAGCTCAGAGTTCATGGTCGCTAACATGAGACATTCGACGTATAAGGAGTCGTCGAGATACTTCTTATAAGCATCTTTATCAGCACGGGGTGTATTCCCGGCAGGCTCATCAGAGGATACCTCTTCCAAAACATAGAGCTTGCGCTCTTGCCTGAGAATAATTCTCAGGTTTCTGTACCAGTCCAAATAATTTGTACCACTCAGCATCTCCTTCTCAAGGATCGCTCTGAGGGACAGGGTGGAGTGTGAATCACTTGCCATGGAAATTCTACAAGAATACAAGCAAAGCAAATTAGTACCACACTTCAAATTATAATTTATCTTTCAATTAGGACTTTAATCAAAAACTCTCACTATTTTTATCAAACTGATAACCCTCGATATCAATTCGAAGAGTTTGGCGAGTAACCCTCTTACTGGACAAGATCCATATTTCACAAACACTATGAGTCAGATTTGGCTTTTCTCTCACAATGTAGCTATTTAGGTAGGCAACGCTTGCCAATTGCATCACAATGCAATTCTTGTATGGCTGGTGAATAACTATTTATTCGCATCCATCATATGGTGCATGCCAACCTCATGCCTTTGGGCACTCAACCTTTGAGGTCACCCAGTTAAGCTAGACCCGATGTCGACAGTGGGATATCACAATTATCCGCTTGCACCCACACCACGATAGATTAATGCATCTTGCTTTGGCAACCCCACACTTCATCGATCGAGGCAGGAAGAGTGTGATCCATCGGAAGACATCTGAATACTTAATATTGCTTAAGGGATTTTAGATAGCTGATTAAATCTTTAATCATGGTTAACACTTAACCAGCGTGCACATCAAGCATAATAAAATTCAACAAGCAGAATCCAAATGCATCCTAGATGTGCACAAGAATCATCAACACTTGTTGAACTGGGCTAAGTCTGAACATCTAGAACATGTCCAAATCTTCAGACCTACATGCACGAGACATGAGCAACACCAACTCCACTTACACAGTAGACAAACTTGTCACTTCATGTGAGATTCAAAATCTAACACATACTTAGTTTAACAAACCAACAAAGTGATGATTACTATTAAGGAGTAAACTCAAAGAAATCACATGCGTTCTTGGAAGGATCCAAGATTAGATTTGGGCATTTGGAACACTTCAAAATCTCCAAATCTACACATCATGGATTTAGCAACTTCTGAAACAATGAATATTACTGGCAACCTCCCTCTGATACCACTGTTGGGTTTTGGGGGATGGCACAACACTTGAGCACGCAGCAAAAAAGAACAAGAAAACCCAAACGAGTTCGGATCTAGCAATATTCTTGAATTAAGAAGCAAAACATACTGTAATAAAAATTACTTTTGAGAGATTGAGTCAAAACTCAACCTAGATGCTCCAGAAGAATTAGGCCGGTCACACAACGGCTAAAGTATTGAGCGCAGAAAGTATATCCACGCCTCTACAGTAATCCACACGATCAGGAGAACCCGCAGTAACTTGTCACACAAGTGCTAGGCTGGGAGAGGACACTCGACGTCTCCACACACTGTTAGATCTGTTGTAGGAGAGGCGTGAAAGTGAGGGATAGATCTGTCTTAACTCTAGAGTGGGGTGAATAGAGTATTTTAAAAACTTGATTAGTTTTGATTGCGTAATTAAAATAAGTGATAGATATAAGTATAGAGAGAAATAAAAACAAAACAATCACAGCAGAGCAAATACAAAATAGAGCAATCCAGACGACACAAAGAGTTTATATTGGTTCCCCAAAACTGGGTACATCCACTCTTCTACCACCCTGATAGGAATCCACTACAGGTTTTTGATCAGGTGCCCTGCCACCACAGGTTTTTGCTGAGGTGCTCTGTCACCACAAAACCTATTTCAAGGGAGATCTCACAACCCTTTGAGGTTTTGATCAGGTGCCCAAAAACCAATCCAAGTCTTTTGATCAGGAGACTTGATAACCAAAGGGGTTAACTTTTGAAGGGAATTATAACCCTGTACACAGTTGGAAAAAGAAAAGTGATGATGTTCTTCTCTGTCAACAGTCTAAGAGAAGACTAGTGGATTTGATGTTGTCAAAGCTCCCCCTGAGATATAGAATGGTTTAGGAAGATAAGAGCTTTGCACATGGTGTAGGCCTTCAAATTGTAGAAAATCTTCAGAAGCTTTCTGGACTGATATTGAATAGTTGTCCCTTGAAAACTCTGAAGCTGATGTTGAAGAGCTCTGTAAGATTCTTTGTATATCTTTGTATGTATCTGAGAAAAATTATGTATTATCTTCTGAAAATAGTCCTTCTATATTCCTTGCAGAAATTAGCATTTGAATTTGAATTCTATCCTTGATTGACTGCAGAAAATCTGGGAGTTGAATGACTAGTAATTGTCTTTAATTGTTTCCTCAACTATCCCATCAATTTAGCCAAATAATGACACTGTGAATACCACAATTAATGTTACCTTGAAACGACCATATTCTTGAGAATATGAAGCATTAATTATCAATGCATTTATAATAATAAATTTTGAAAACAAACTGCCTTAGTCAATACTGAAAATCTGCAGGGAAATTAGTCGAGCAGAACCTGTGAGAATGTAGTTGAACTGAATCTGTTTTGTCGACCAAAGATCATATTTCGTCGAACTAAGAACCTCTCTTTCGTCGAGCTGAGCTCCAAGATCTCTGAACAGAAAATTTACTGCCAATCTGAGCTCCAAGATCGTCGAACTGAGATAGTCTTTTCGTTGTGCTGAGCTTCTGGGAAGAAATCAGAATTCGTCGATCTCAGCTAAGATTTCGTCGAGCTTAGCTAGGATTTCATCGAACTCAGCTCAGAGAAATAACTGAGTTCGTCGAACTACGATCGACGAAAGTCGATCTTTGTTCAGTATTCTCTGAACGACTTTTTCTGCTCTAAGAAAATTGCTTTCTCTAGGGGTCTTCTATCTTCTAAGTCTTCTGAAGGTGAAAACCAATCATTATAGGTTTGATGCACTAATTTAGACTCTGACAAAAACCTATGACCCTAGACTATACAATGTAGGTCAATCTAAGCAATCCTAATAGTGAACCTAGCCCAAATCAACCCTAAAATAGGTGAGGTTCCAACAAGACGGCGACGACACTCGCCGAGATCGGGATCAGAATCGGCAACGGGATGGACGGAACGCTTCTATCGGGTTTCTAGGGTTATCTTCTTATCGCACAGTATTGACTCGTGTGCTGAAAGAAAGGAACCGTCCCCAGAAAACCCTAAAAAATCCTATTTATATTCAAGGAGATAAATTCAGCAAGTCAACATTTGACTTATCACGGGCATTCATCGAACTCATCTCGACGAACAATTCGTCGAACGGCTTTCGTCGAACTCAGCTCGACAAACTCTGCGCCAAATACCAGAATATCAAACTTAATTCGTCGAACTCAGCTCGATGAACTCTGCGCCAAAGGCTAGAACGTCGAACTTCATTTGTCGAACTCAGCTCGACGAACTCTGCGCCAAAGGGCAAAATGCCGAACTTCATTCGTCGAACTCACCTCGACGAACTCTGCGTCAAAGGCCAGCATTCGTCGAACGGCGTTGAGTGAATACAATACACTCAATGCCTAAATGCCAGATTCGCCAGGTAAACCCTTTGCTCGACGAAGGCGTTGAGTGGACTCAACGCACTCAATGCTTAAGTGCGACAGTCAACGCACTCAACGTCATTATTTGCCGAGTTAACAATTAACCCGACGAAAGCGTTGACTGGTCTCAATGCTCTCAACGCATTCAGCCCCATGGCGTTGAGTGAGCTAAACACACTCAACGCCAAATGCCTTAGAATCTTTTAAGCCCCGTGACATTGAGTGAGCTAAACACACTCAACGCCAAATGCCTTAGAGTCTTTTAATCCCCTTTTCAATATCCTTCAACTCATCATATGAGCTAAACTATACAGATCCAATCTCCCAATTTCTCCACAATCTTATGTGCGACCCTGATAGGCTCATACTGAGTTGGCAGTGAGGCTACATGCTTGATCACTTTCAGATCACTATGTGAAAGTGCAGGTTAGATCTGAAATACTCTAGAGGGGGGTGAATAGAGTATTTCGCTCTCTTAAAAACTTTTTACAACTATTGTTGTAATCCTAGGTGAATAGATTAACAAATAAAGAAATAAGTACAACAACCTAACCAATCACAGAGCACAGCCAAAACAAAAGAAAAAGGGCAACCAGACAACACAAGAAATTTATAGTGGTTCCCCAACCTGGGTACATCCACTCTTCTACCACCCTGGTAGGAATCCACTCAGGTTTTGATCAGGTGCCTGACACCAATGAACTTTTGTTCAGGTGCTCAAAAACCAAAACCTCAAGTCTTTTGGTAGGAGACTTGCAACCAGGAATAATTTTGAAGGGAATTAAAACCCTGTACAGAGGATGGAAAAAGGGGTGATGGTATCTTCTCTTTCTCAATAACAACTGAGAACACTAGTGGATTGATTTTAGAAGATTGCTCCGCCTGAGATCTTGAATGGATCAGGGAATCTGGAGCACTTCTTCAGGGTGACAGGTCTTCAAAAACAACTTGACTGCCTTGTCCAGAGATGCTTCAGGAACTTCTTTGACAGATAGAAATCTTGTTGTCCTTCTGAAGTTGTCTTGTAGAATTGAAGGAAGAAGACTCTTGATGGAGATTGAATGTTCTTCTTCTTCTTGATGATGTTCTATGGCTTAGGCTGATTGCAGTATGAAACTTTAGTTTTCTGTAAGACTGTTCTTTAGTGCAATATTATCTGTCTGTCTGTGTGTGTCTGACTGCTTAATCCTTTTTTCTTTTCCGACTAAAGACTGACTAAAGAACACACGAAATTTGAATCTTTGAGTAGTAAATGCAGTCGGCCTGGGAAGGAAGCGACAATCAATGAATTCTCTAACTGTCCCATGGAAAAATGACATGTAATAATCCACGATCAATGCTCGTTCCAACAGTAACATTCTGAGAAGATTGAGCATTAATTACTCAGGAATCATCGCCAAGAAAAGGGACGGAAAACTGGAGAAGACCTAGTCTGGAATCGTCGAACGAAGAACACAAATCGTCGAGCTGAGTTCACAGTTCGTCGAGCTGAGTTCACAGTTCGTAGAGCTGAGATGATGAGTTTGTCGACCAGACAATAACAATTTGTCTTCAAGGGAATCTTGTCAATTCTGCTACAATTTTCATCGAACTAACAATCTTCATTTGTCGACCAGAGATCCAAAGTTCGTCGAACAGATAATCATCACTGTCAATCTTTATTCGTCGAATAGAGATCCATATTCGTCGACCGAAGAATGATTGTGGACTTAGAATTTGAGAAATCTCTGACTGAGAAGAATTCAAATCGTAGACTAGAAATCGTCGAGTAGAGTACTGAATTCATCGACCTGAGAAGTTGACTTCGTCGACCTGAGAAGTTGTGAACTTGAGGTCCAAGTTCGTCGAGCTTAGAATCTTGTTCGTCGACCAAAGTCTGAAGTTGGACTTATAAAAATTTGGAGTTGCCCTGACTTTAGTTTGTTGAAGTATCTCAGTCTTCGTCGAACAGATAACAAAGATCGTCGAGCTCAGCACAGAGAAATGTCTCAAGATCGTCGAGCTCAGAACGCCTTTCGTCGACCTGAGTTCGACGAACGTCAAACTCATTTTACTTGGTCTGGAAATCTTCTACTTCTTGAGTCTCTGATGGTCTTGTTGATAGCTGATCCATCTGATGTTAACTCTAAGGACTTGGCCTAGACTCTAGGACACAAATTTGACCCTGACTATACATGTTGGGTCACATCCTAAGATAGTGAACCTAGCCCAAATCAACTAGGGATCCAACACTATGGTTGCACCAACAAGTTCTACCTCATAATCTGCAAAACTATCCTTAAGTGAGTCTTATGCTCCTCTTCTGACTTAGAGTACACAAGGATTTCATCGATGAACACCTACAGGAATGAATCCAAGTACTACTAAAACACTCAGTTCATCAAGTTCATGAACACTAATGGTGTGTTTGTCAAACCGAATGAGATCATCGAGAACTAGAACTGGCCATACCTCATACCAAACGTTGTCTTGGTTATGCCGTCTTCCTTAATACACAACCGGTAATACCCTGACTTCAAGTTCAGCTTGGAGTACGCCACCGACCCTACCAACGAGTCGAAAAAGTCATCTACCTGCGGAATCAGATATTTATTCTTGATAGTCAGCTTATTCAGCTCACGAGAGTCTATGCTCAACCGTATACTGCCATCTTTCTTCTTTACAAACAATACCAGCGTGCTTCACGGCAAAGAGCAGGGCCTAATTTACCCTTGCTCCAATAGCTCGTGCAGTTGTACTTTAAGCTCGGCTAGCTCCTTTGGTGTCATCCTAAATGGAGGACGCGACACTGGCCTAGCTCTTTGCACCAATTCAATTGTAAAATTGATCTCCCGTTGAGGAGGTGCTCCTACATGTTCTTCGGGGAACACATCCTCAAACTCTACGACTACTTGCACTTCTTTAATCGACAACTTCATAGAGTGGACCTCCAACAAAGCTACGAGCGCTACATGTAACATCCCATGTTACTTCTATATCCCTTAACTTAGATTGAGTTAGGCATGGAGTGGGTGTTAGGAAAAATTAGCTAGGTGTGACCCTAGGGAGTGAGTTGTAGCCATGTGGGGGCCCACTAAAGGGCCAAAGTCAACTAGGTCAAACTAACCTAAATAGGAACCCTATCCACACCATGAACCCACCACATTGCCCTAACCCTAAAATAATCTAAGTGGGCCCTAGGACATGTCATTAGGTCAACCATTTGACCCTAGTTGACCAAAGTCAACAATAGCCCTAAGTTGGTCAAACCTATACCCATAGGCCCAATTAGCCCAAGTAGAGCACCACATTGACCCAACCCAAGTTGGGTGGTGCCATTGGACCCATGACCACCAACTGGGGTCAGCCCACTCATCATGGTTGACGAAGTCAACTCAAGTCAACCTAGTCAACATAATTGACCTAAAGGAGAAAATGAGGGCTAAGCTCACTCCCCTTGGGCCAAGCCCACCAAACTTGGCCCATGGCCAGCCCAAGTGGACAAAGACCAGCCCTACCCATCTGGTTTTGGAGAGAGAGGACACATGCATGAGGGTAAAGTGGGAATTTTAGGAGAGAGAATACGAGTGAGAAGAGGAAAAAAGGTGGAGGCCACTTGGCCTTGGCTCCATCAGCCCAAAAGCTTGCTGGCCGGCCACCCAAGGAATTCCAGAGAATTTGGCAGCATGGTGGCCACTTGGCACCAAGGGTGAAGCCTCCAAAGCACCAAACCGAGCTCACCTTGGTTGTATCTCCCTATACAACCACTTCTAGCTCAAACCAACCACACCATCAGCTTCAGTGAGTGGAATCGAGTGGAGAACGAGTCCTGGAGCAAAGCTTTTGGTGAAGGAATCAGATTTTGAGCAGGAGATCGCCAGAGTAGCTCAACCATGGCCAACCACCGCCAACCTCGCCGTCGTGCCGCCATTCGAGTCTGTTTCGCCTCCCCTCTACTTGTACTAGCTTTCTAGATCCTTTAGGAGAGACATCGGGCTCAATTGAGCCCGACACCATGTGAGGAAATGGAGATTTTTCCGAGTTTTGCTTCTTGCTCGGGTTCACCGGAGGAGCCAATTCTGGCGGCCTCATCGCCGGGAATCGCTAGCCACCACCTCAGTGAAGGTGGTGGCGACATCCGCCGGTGGTGGTGGCGGCTCAACTGGCCGGAAATAGCCAGCAAAGGTGGCCCAGCCAGAATCAATCTGGGTCGTTGGCTGATTGAGGACGATGACCAGATCTCGTCCATCCTACTTTAAGATTCGTGCTCAATCAATTAAATTAAATCAAAATAAAAACTATAGTATTCTGTATATTTGTCACACTATTTCAGTCTTGTTGCATGACTATTTTAGGCCTCTTAGAGGCATTTACAGGAAAAAACCTTAAATGAAATTTGTAGCTTAATGTCTTAACTTTAATTTGGCACCTTAAACATCAAATTTGGTAGAGTATATTGGGATGTAGGTCAGTTTTCCTAGGACTGGTCCTAGGCAAGAGCAGAATTTCAAATTGATGCTCAAGCCAAACCAGTAATCCAAATAAATCCAAATTTTGGATGCGTGCATGATTAGGGCATATTTAGCCGCTGCCAAAAATTGAGAATTTTTGGTAATACAGTTTCTATAGTTTTTGCTTAAATATCAAAAAGTAAATAAATGAAATATTTGGAGGGTTATGGCTCCAAATGGCCCCAACTTTTGGTGGGATGTCCTTGGGGACTATACATATGCATGGTAAAAATCTCAGCACATTTGGACCACTGCATGTTGGGTAAACTCACTTGCATGTGTTGATTATACATAGGCTTGAGGGTGCAAATAGCCAATTTTGAAATATTGTGTATTAAGCCTATTTAGAACATCCAAAAATCATGATATTGATTTCAAAGTCTCATTAGGGTGAATTATACCCCACATTGTCGTAATGGTATTTTTGGAAGAGAAAATCTCATTATTTGGAATTTTTGGAATAATAGAATTTTTGAAAAATAAATGTAAAAATAGGTTCATCATTGAGATAAAATCCTCAATTTTTGTCAAAGTCAATATAATGTTAGATTTAACTCCTGAAAATTTTTATGTCTCTGTTTGAAGAATTTTGATATGAGTTATGTGGAAATTACTTTTTTACCCTCATTTTACTTAATTAGCAAATTGGTGAAAATACTTGGTAGAAAATTTTGGAAAATTTCTTGGTGATATATCTGAGTATGAATAACCTTGTATAATTTTCTCAGTATTTTTGGATGATTCAGTAATTTTTAAAATCTTATAATGGCATTTTGGTAAATTATTAAGAAATGAAATTAGTAGGCCACTACATTATGGAGGTTGATTAAACTCTGGCATTAGCCTTAAATTAGTGATATATATGCTCTGTAATATTCCTAGAAGTTTTAGTAATGTATTCTAGGCCTGTCCAAAAGGCCCGGGCCCAGTGGGCCGGCCCGAGCCCGGCCCGGCGAAAGCCTATTTCGGGTCGGCCCGGAAAAAGCCCGGCCCAGGCCGAGACCGGGCTCAGGGCCCTTACAAGGCCCTGGTTTTGGGGGCTAGCCCGGCCCGGGCCAGGCCGGGCAAAGCCCGAAAATCGGGTCGGCCTGGGCCCGGACCCGGGCCCGGACGAAGCCCGGACCGGGCCCGCAAGCCGGCCCTGACCTGCTGCCAACGGCTCTAAGAGCCGTTTGGAAATCCAACGGTTCTTAGAGCCGTTGGAACTGCAGCCAGCAGGGCTACTGCAGCCCTGCTGGCTGCAGTACTTTGGCCTAGGGCCTAGGCAAAAGCCTAGGCCCTAGGCCATATTAAAAAATTTAATTTTTTTTTATAACCCCCCCCCCCCCCCCCCCCGCTACCCGATCCCCTCTCTCTTCCACACACACTCTCTCTCTCTCTCTCTTCCACTCACTTTCTCTCTCTCTCTCTTTTGCACTCTCTCTCTCTCACTTACTCTCTCCCTTTCTTACTCTCTTACTCTCTCTCGCTGCATGGCATCGTCCTCCTCAACGCCGGCGTCGTCGACTCAAAGCACGACCGAAGTGGTAGAGCATAATCGGAGGGCGCCCGTCTGGGAGCATTTCGATAAGGTTAAAGTCGGCGACGAATTCAAGGCGCGGTGCAAGTTGTGCTCAAAGTTGCTACCTCTTACCGGCAACTCAACACTAGCGAGACACGTTAAGTCCTATTTTGCAAAGCAAGCTCCCGAGTCCAGTCAGGGACAAATATTAGCATCAGGACAAATTTGGACGTACGATCAAGCAAGACAGCGAGACCTACAGGTGAAAAACGTCATCAGACGTGGGTTGCCATTCAGTCCTACGACAACACTGAGACGACGAAGTATATACACGAAAGGCTTCAGCCCAAATATCAACAACTAAGTAGATCCACTATTAGACGCGACGCACTTAAATTATATTTTGATGCAAAACAAGATTTAATAAAATTTTTTGAAACTTTCGAGAGACGTGTGAGTTTAACGAGCGACGTTTGGAGTAGTAGCGTAAGGGTAAGGTTATCTTATATTTGTATAACGGCTCATTGGATCGATCCCGTTTCATGGGATTTAAATAAGCGCGTAATATGTTTTGAAGGTTTTGAATTTCTGTACACGGGTAAGGTTATATATTCAGTAATTATTAAATGTTTGCCACGAATAGGAAGCAACACATTTCAGCGTTGGAGGAGAGCTCCGAGAAAATTGAAGAGGAGATGGACAACCTGAATTTGTAAAAATTTAATTTTTTTATTATCATTTAAAATAATAAAGTTTCATTTTTTTTCTACTTTTATTTTTTAAAAGTGTAATTTTGTTTTTTAAAATTTCAATATTAATAAAATTTTTTATTCTAATTTTTATTTCAATTTTTTAATTTTTTTTAAGTATTTTTTTTTTCTTAAGAGGGCCCGGCCCGGCCCGGCCTGGCTCGGGGGGGGGGGGGGGGGGGGGGGGGGGCTCGGGCCCCTTCCCGGGGTCAAAGCCCGGGCCCGACCCGAGCCCGATAAAGAAAGGGCCCGGGCTTGGCCCGAGCCCGATAAAGAAAGGGCCCGGGCTCGGCCCGGTTTGCAAAAGCCCGGGCCCGATCAGGCCCGGTCCGAGCCGGCCCGATCGGGCCTTTTGGGCAGGCCTAATGTATTCCTTATACTTCATTTGGAAAATGACAATTGTGTGAATTTTATATTAATTAAAGAATAAATAGAAATAATCAAAGGAAAATTATAAATTTTGGTAGACAGCTATATTTTACCAAGATGCAACTTATAAATTTGTATGAGAATTTTTATAAGTTAAGGTACGATTTGTGATGGTAGAGTAGTGGTAGCATAGTTTTACTTTCCTGCACTTACTTTCAGTTCTTTACTTACTTTACCGTACTGCGTTTTACCTCACTTGTCTTACTTACTTCAGTTTTATACTTTACTTACTGTACTTGTACTTCTTACATAGAACTGCTAGAGTAGAACTGTTATTACTCCTCATATACTTGTTCGTATAGTGTCACTGCCACCTGTTTACACTTGTTACCCCTTGTTGTCCTCCGCTTCGTCCTCCTGCACGGTGCCTAGCATTTGTGGGGCGAGGTGTGGAGGAAACGACTTAGTCTTTTTGACTAATGGTCGGTTACCAAACTATTTTTAGGAGATCGAGGAGATGGAGCACCAGCACGAGATGGCAGGACGTGAGGAGCTGATACCACCACCCACTACTACTACTGCATAGTTGCCTCAGGTGGGATGACTTAGTGATGATAGTTATCTTTCAATGTTTAGAGTTGAGAGAGAGAGAGATTTTGATATATTGTACAGAGCATAAACCCTTTTTACTTCTGTACTCATATGGACTGATGTATTTTCTTTTCATATATTTATATATATGTACGGTGACTATGGACTAGTTGTGGTTTAATTTGACCGTTATACTTCTGTTTCTCATATTGGCCTACAGGTTATATTATCATACTAGCTGGCAAAATCTGCGTGTTGTAGTGTCAACTAACCCGTACGTTAGTGCCACCGTAAGACGGAGGTTCTGGGCATAAGACCGGGAGCCTCCTTGGTAGGGGGGGGGGGGGGTCTTACAAACTAGTATCACTTGACCGAACGATCATATGAGAAAGAAGTCCACAACACTGGACCACCCCGCGCGAGCATTAGTTTGCGCACAAATTATGCAGCGGAAGCAATGGTGTGCTCATGTGTAAAAAGTCACAGAAAATGGTTCATTTAAACAATGAGTTGGGCCAATCCAATTAGGACAGCACCTTAGTTTTACTTACCAAGAGGATTTCGTAGTGTATCCAAGTCTAAAATCGACCTCGGAGATAGATTGGTTAAGGTACGAGGATACCCAAATTCATCAAGAGAAGAATTTGACGCAAGAGTCACTCTTAAGGCTTAAATTCTGATGTCCCTACTCCACCTATCAAGTAATATTATCACTTCTTACCCAAGCTGATAGGACCGCCTTAAGGAGAATTGATGTATATAATCTATTAGTGGAATAGTAGGGTACTCGTAAACTTAACCCTCATACTGATGATTTGATTATGTTGAGACAACCACAGTGGCAAATATCGAAGGTAGAATAAGAATTCAAGTCTCAGAAGAAACCCATTTTGGTTGGATCACATGTTGACCTCGAGAAGATTATCGTATAAGTAATCTTAAGGGCCAAAGGTATATAGCATATCAATTAGTCTCAAGGTGGAACTCCAGGTCTAAGATTGTTATACCTAAGGATTGAGTGCACATATAAGATGAATGCACTATAAATATTAAGGGAATTTAGCACGAAAGGTATGGGGGCTAATCCTTTTGTTTATTGGGCTAAATTGGTAACGACTTGAATTTCTCTAGAACCGGTTTATAAAACATGTGTCACAAACATAGTGATCTGGAAGACTTGATTAATTTAAATGTTGCTCAAGTAAGATGAGGTTTCGTATTCGCATAATCGGCAAGATAATCAACCCTCCCTAGAAGTTTGAGATATACGTAGAGGGTTGCCCGCTTGGATATATTACAACCCTAGAACAAGGAAAGTCTGCATGAGAAGTTGGAAATTTTCGCGGGCTTGTGAATCAGATCATTACTTGAAACAACTTTAAGAGATATTGTAATTTCATCAATACATAATGACATGCTATATCCCAAAGATCGAAACAAGTTGCGTATAATCCATAAGAATTCGAGCAAATGGCCTTTCGGTAAACTAAAATCAAGCAGTAATGACGACACAAAGTTTTATGTATAATTTAAGTAATATGTTACCACAGCAAAGCACGTTCCTAGATGCCCCAACACCTTAACCCAATTGACGTGACACATGATTAATAATTATATCATCGGTTAAGGATTTGATTAATGAACTCAGATATATTGCAAGAGAAAACCAATGTGAATTGAGAATTCAGTATAAGTCAGAATGATAGTTGGAAATTCTGCATAGCTGTGGCTCTTAGGAAAGAGACTATGACTTTCGCATATTAAATGTGTAGAATTGAGGGAAGTGGAAATAATGATGGATCTCTGCAATCCGCGCCTACCTGACATGCTCAGGTCATAATGTTAGAAACGTAGAGATCGAGATAGAGTAACATCATGGTAATGTGAAGGAGTAATTACAGGACTTAACTATGACATGATTGGAGCCCATCAAGTAAGGATTCAAATATTTGGGTAGTTATGTCTATAACACTGGGGTATAACGATCCCAGAAAACTTAAAGTCAAGTGAAAAATCAAAATTGGAAGACGTATATTATAGGTATGATCCTTTGGATGTGACTCTGATGATCACAAAAACCAAAACAAAAGTGTTCGATGATGATTTACACATGGTGCGTTCTCTCAAAGAATCAATCCTTTTCAAATTTAAATGGTTTACTTACCCTTATACATTGGGAGATAGTTTAAGTTAATTAGAAATCCTGATAAGATAATGTCTTGCGTTTAGAATATAATGGTTAAGTTACTATGGTTAGATATGATTTAGTACTACCTTGTTTGATTCTAAAAGGGGCTGGGATTTTGAGAATTAAACACAATGATGAAATATCATTACTAATCATGCTTACATGATGTAGCCACTCACTTGATCATAATGGTGAACTATAACCTTGAATGATTCAAATTAAGCAAAAGTCATCATATTGGAACTTAAGAATTGAAATAAGGTAACATTATGATAAATAGGATTAATCTCCTATGACATGACATTGAAAATGCAACGACTCAATGTAACAACCCAAGTTTGTTAGGGTGCGATGCGCTACTCTGGTATCATCCCGTAACTTCACCTCCTGTTTTGTGATATATGATGTGGGGCCCCGGCCGGACCTTCTAGTATATACCATATGAACGGATATGGTTGTTACACACGACAAATTTAAATGGGGTGGATGATTAGTTGAAACATACGCATAGGTATGATCCCTTGATTATGATAACATCGAGAACTGAGACACATACGTTGATAACATCATGATCACCTTAGGAAATTCATGACTATGGAGAGATCAATTTTGGTTGCTAAGGTGTATATAGTGAAATTACACGAGAAATAATGAGTGTTTATTAAGGTTCTCTTTATGATGAAATCGATTTGTGTCAGACCTCACCATTATTAGACAGATATGTTTATAAATTTATGAATTAGACTATATATGAAAAACAATTGAGAGTCATTTATATCAATATCAACATCATTAATTATCGCTTGATGTATGCTTAAAAGGTGAACACTCTATAAATTATGTATTACCGTTTATGTAGAGCTGTAATAATTCATGAGTCTGGAAGAAACAAAATAATGACCTCTTCATCACATCTTAATTTTGGAGGTTGGTTAATTACTACACATAAGTTGGATCTTCATAATAAATAATATCACGATACATTACATTTGAAGAATCAATGTAGTATAAGCATGAGGCATGATACGATTCTGGAAGAAAATCTGAGATTTGTGTGCTCAATTCTACATATAAAAGTATGTATTCTCACGTGCTTGGTTGCCATTGCTCGTAAGGGACACCGAACCAACGTATGATTAAGGATTATTTAATGATAATGCGTTGAAAAACATGGAAATATGCCAATGTAATCCTGATTATGAATATCATGAAGTATAATGAAAATACACTTGGATCGGAATATATAGAGGATATGAGTGCTCAGATACAATTGATTAGGGATCGGATATTGGAGGCTCAGAATAGACAGGCCAAGTACTACGATATACAATATCAAATGGTGGAATTCCAGGTGGGGAACATGGTGTTCTTGAAGATACGTCAGGTGCTTGGTGTCTCTCGGATGCGAAGTCACAATTAGCTTAGCCCTCGATATAGGGGGTCGTATTTGATCCTGGAGCAGATCGGCCCCTTGGCTTACAGGCTGGAGCTGCCGCTAGAGTTAGGGAATTTGCACGACGTATTTCACGTCTCCTCACTTTGAAGAGCTCTACTTCGACCAGAACAACATATTACCACTGCAGCAGGACCGGTAGCACCAGATAGATCAGTTTGTTTGAAGCCGGTCCGGAGCGATGATACGACGATTCGAGTTCTGTTGAAAAAGGTTCACCTAGTGAAGGTGTTGTGGTCCAACCACGGACGGGATGAGCACACCTGGGAGCCGATAGATCTGATGCGAGAACGATACCCGGAGCTTTTCGCCTCAGGTATACTTTAATAATGTTTAAGTTTCTTAAAATTCTTGTGCATAGAGACCCCGTAAACCCGAACTTGAATTTCGGGGACGAAATTATTTTTTTGTTTATTGAGATTTGTAACATCCCATGTTACCTCTAGACCCCTTAACTTAGATTGGGTTAGGCATGGGGTGGGTGTTAGGAAAAATTAGCTAGGTGTGACCCTAGGGAGTGAGTTGTAGCCATGTGGGGGCCCACTAAAGGGCCAAAGTCAACTAGGTCAAACTAGCCTAAATAGGAACCCTAGCCACACCATGACCCCACCCTATTGCCCTAACCCTAAATAATCTAAGTGGGCCCTAGGACATGTCATTAGGTCAACCCTTTGACCCTAGTTGACCAAAGTCACCTATAGCCCTAAGTTGGTCAAACGTACACCCATAGGCCCAATTAGCCCAAGTAGGGCACCACATTGACCCAACCCAAGTTGGGTCGTGTCATTAGACCCATGACCACCAAGTGAGGTCAGCCCACTCATCATGGTTGACCAAGTCAACTCAAGTCAACCTAGTCAACATAATTGACCTAAAGGAGAAAATGAGGGCTAAGCCCACTCCCCTTGGGCCAAGCCGACCAAACTTGGCCCATGGCCAGCCCAAGTGGATAAAGACCAGCCCTACCCCTCTGGTTTTGGATAGAGAGGACACATGCATTGTAACACCCCCGATTTTCCAGTGATTTATTTAATTTCTTATTTGACGTATTATGACGTCAGAGCGTTATGTTAGCGCGTGTTGGTCATGTGACGTTGTTAGAGCGTGCTCTTAGCTCTTTAGGTTCCCTGCGTGGCTTGGTGATGCCTGGTAGCAAGATTCCCTAGCGAGCCGGAGTCTGTTTGGTGACTCGGTAGAGCCTCTTGGGGAATGCTTGTGTTTTGGCTTCGGGAGAAATTTGCCCGAGTTTTGTTCGTCGGATTTTGTTACCGACTTTGTCGTTAGCGCGTTTTGCGTTCGTTAGGTTTGACCGGCCAAATTTTGGGATTTGCGTCGGGAGTGGAAAATTTTACATTAGGAAATTAGATCGGCTAATTTTAGACTTGCTCGTCAAGTTTCGTCGCGTTCCGAGCATTTTTGGAGACTCGGCGCGCGATTGAAGTTTGTATGTTTTCGCGTACGCCGTTAACTTTAGAAATTATTATCTCAAAAACGGTGCGTCAGAATTCGATTTCGACTTCGCCGTTGGATTCGTAGCGTCGTCATTCGCCTACGGTGCGAATTTCGTTCGATTCGGCGCGCGTTTGGCCCTCCGTAACGATATAAGGTTATATCATTTTATTATTATAAATATTACTTATATATATATATATATAAAGAATTAATAAAATAAAATAAAAAAAAATAAGAAGAAAGAATTCAGTGAGAATGATTCTCACCGAATCATGTGTTCGGTGAGAATCATTCTCACCGAACAGCAGCCCCCCCTTTTTTCTAATATTATTTATATATTATTATTCATATAATTATATTAATAATATTATTATTTATATAAGATTAAGAAAAAAGGCAATCCTTTCTTCTTCCCCGAACCAGCAGCCCCCCCTGTGCGAAATTTTTAGGCGTGTGCGGAACCTTCCGTTCGCGAATCTTCCGGCGGCCGCCACCGCCGATCAGGTGGACGGAATTTCGATCCGATCGCTGCGTTGGAAAGCTCTCGGCGAGAGTTTCGAGATCGCGGTAAGTTTTTCCCGTTTCGGTGACTGTTTCGCCATAGATTTTTTCGGCCCTAACCTCGGTTGTCCATTTTTTCGTAGATCTCGTCTCCGCGTGCCCCCTTTTGGACGGATCTACGTGGTGGAGTATTTTGGGTGACGTTTTCAAGAACGATTTGAGGCAAGTGGATTTCTCCCCTCTTGCGTGCCTCCATGGGTTGTATTTCGCTTTATTATTTCTCCTTGTCGTAGAATACCGGAATAGTATAGGTGAGACTAGAAATATTCCTAGGTTAGGGCGTGTAGTCGGCCTAAACTAGGAAGTTTCAGAAGTTATTTTAAGAAATAATTCGGCGGGTAGGGGGAAATAATTCGGCGGGTTTTGGTTGTAGAACTTGGTAGTTTCTAAGTGGTGTTGTCGGCTAGTTTTGGCGCTGAATCGTGGATCCTTAGCATGTGGTAGCTGGGTTTCTGAGGGAGTATGGTACCGGGGGAGTTCGAGCCGTGGCCACCACCATTCCCTCCTTTGGACATTTTGTGTTCCTGTAAGAGGTTGGAACTCTATGTGTGTGGACCCTGTGGCGGCCCCTTTAGTACTCTTGAGACACCTGGACCTGGTTGTTCAGTTGTGACTGTTCTTAGTCTCCGACACAGGTTTGGGATTTGTGCCAGTGCTAACGATTTACAAGTTTAGGACTGTTAGTTCCTTTCATACTGTTCATTTGATGCATATTGGTTTCCTTTTTGTCTCTGCAGGCTTGAGCGGAGTTTGGTACGTTTTAGTACTTGATGCATTTCCCTCACTTTACTGATTGTTATACTTACATTTTGTCCCTTTTTGAATTCTTTAGCTGAGATTTTCAGCATTTCTCTTGCAGGGTTGGTAACCCTTTTTCTTTCTGCTCTTTTCATTCGATTATTATCTGATGTTTCTTTGCCTCTTGTTTTATTATTTCTTGCTGAGGTGTTCTTCTTTTGAATGCCTCAGGTTCAGGTCTGTAGCCGGCTGAACGGCTAATTTTTCAGGAGTTTCCTTGTGGACTGCGTTGTGGCAGTGTTTTCCTCACTTGTTGAGGTAGTTCTTTAGCTTTGTAGTAGTACAGACATACATGCTCGCCAGCGAGTTCGTGTCAGGTTGTTGACGCTCGTTGGTGATTTTCCTTTGTGATACTAAGTCTTTTCTTAGCTGCTAGTTTACCTGTTTTGTGGTAGTTTCACTTGCTCTCTGGGAATGTTTTATGCTAAGTTGCTAGTTACTTTAAAACCCATAAAAAAAGAACTACTATATGTATTGCATGATGAGCATGTTTTATAAAAGCTCAATCATTATTTTCCAAATGCGTAAAAAGATTGTTTTCTTTATAAATATTATAAATTGAAATCTAGGGTCTTGCATAGTATAAGTTGTCCTCCTAGGACACTTATGCGCTCTTTTAGGATGTTAAGCATAAATGAAGTATTTTTCCGCTACGTATAAAAAAATAGTTTTCAAACCGTGGACTATCTGATCCACTAAGCCGAGGGATACAGCCAATAAATTTAAAAATCAGTTTTCTATTCATTTTAACTTATGATTTGAAGGATTAGAGTGTTGCCTGAGCGTCAGCAGTTATCCCCTGCTTGACGTGGCATCACAGCTCGTAGTTATCTCGTGCTCTGATTTATTTTATAATTGAGAAAAATGCGGGTTGTGACAGTTGGTATCAGAGGGAGGTTGCTTGACAAATTGTCGGGCAACCTGTCCCTGTAAGTATTAGGTGTTTAGAGTCATATCATACACACACCGATATATCATCAGCACGTCTTGGCTGAAGCACGAACACTACACTCATATCATGACATGAAGTATACGAGGCATATTATGTAGTATGGGATGCATACTATGTGTTTGTATATGGATCCACCATAGGAGGCAATATGTGAGGGTTATGTAGTATGGGATGCATAACCTCACCACATGAATGCGGCTAGCACGTTTTCTTTTTCGTTGCATGGAAATGTTATGTAGTATGGGATGCATAACATTTTCATGTGTACGCCGCTCATAACATGCATTAGGGCCTTTTTAGAATGCATAGCACAATCATGCATAGCATAACATTGCATAAGCACAACGTGCCAAGCTAAAGATTTGCAGGATGACATGTGTACACACATAATTTTTGAGTCAAAAAGAATATAAATTCATGCATTCCCGATCTAGGCACAAGAGTTAGTGTGATGATAGTGAATCATCGTAGGTTAAGCATAACATCATTATTGAAAATCCCAGAGCAAGTTAGCAGCATAAGCAAGTACTTAAGTATGTATTGTTTGTACTATGTTGTTTGGTTCTAGTGGGTGGGCTAGGTGTCTAATTAGTGTTTTGTTGTTCCATTAGAATGTCGAGGCGTCCTTCGACAAGGTTGACTCCCCAATCGGAGGGAGAATCTTCAGGTGCGCAGAGCAGCGCAATGATAGAAGGTCTGCGACAAAGCAATGAAGCCTTGTCAAAGCAAGTAGTGGATTTGCAGTCTCAGGTCCAATCCTTGTTAGCAGTTGTGGCAGGGCAAATTCCGAGAGTTCAGGACCCTGTTGTGGGTCAAGCTGTCCCTGTTCCCCCGCTCCTCTGGTGCCTCCGGTCGTGGTTCCACCAGAGATGACCTTTATTTCTAAGTTTCAGCGACATAGGCCTCCGACGTATGATGGCAAGGCAGATTACATGGTCTTAGACGATTGGATGATATCAATCGAGGAGATGTTCTCATACTCCGGGATCACTGATGATCAAAAAGTGATGTTAGCCGCATATCAGCTCAAAGGGTTGGCAAAGGGCTGGTGGCTGAGGGAGAAAGAAGGTCTGAAGGACGGGTGTTTCTGGGAGTCCTTTAAGGAGCTACTTCTGAGCAAGTTTCTGCCATCAGTCGAGAGGGACCGTCTGATGAATGATTTCCTGCACTTAAAGCAGAGGCAGCTCACGGTTAGTGAGTACGAAATCGAGTTTAGTAAGCTAAGCCGATTCGCCCCAGACTTGGTGAGTTCCGATGAAAATATAAGCAAGCGATTTCTGGCTGGGCTAAGGAGTGACGTCCAGCAATTAGCAAGTGCCTATGCGACCTCAAGTTATGTTGGTATGGTGGAAGCTGCCTTAAAGGTAGAGGCAATTGATAACGCCAAGAATCGAGGTCAACAACTGAGAAAAGATAAAAGAAAGTCGGATGAGGGTAAGAGTACTCAGGTCCCTGACGCTGCTCCGAGGAAGAGAAACAAAGAGGTATGCAGTTTCTGTGGCCGACCGGGCCATGCATTTGAAAGGTGCTATCAAAGATTAGGAGCTCAGAAGAAAGAGCAGATTCATGCGATCCAAGGTATCCCAAAGAAAGACTTGCTTTGTTCTGTATGCAAGAAGCCGGGGCACGATGCTGCCCATTGCTGGAAGAAGGCGAGAAGTTATTTCTTGTACGGTCAAGAGGGTCATCTCAAGTATCAGTGCCCGCAAGCTCAGCTTACTCTGCAGCCAGTTCCTCTTCAGGCCTTACCGCCGCCGCAGCGAGTGGACAAGGGAAAAGGAAAGTTGAACGTGGTCTCTATGGAGGAAGCTCAGGCGTCCACGCAAGTGATATCAGGTTAGATTCTCCCCTAGTTTTAATGTTTAGCTCATAGTTATAGTTTTGAGCGTTCGCTTCCTTAGTCGCGTGTGCAATTTTATAGGACGATTTAAGGTAAAGAACCGCTGGGCGCGTGTTCTGTTCGATTCCGGCGCTACCCACTCATTTGTGGCTAGGGCCTTCGTAGAGCGTTACCGTTTGAATCTCGATCATGTTGGTGATGCGTTCTGTGTCAAGTTTCCTTCAGGCGAATCTGTAGTTTCGGATCAGGGTATTCAGAGTTGTCCGATTTTACTAGGCGATTTTCTCGCGATTGCTGATTTGAAGCTGTTGGATCTGGAAGACTTCGATGTGATCCTAGGCATGGACTGGTTGTCCAAATATGATGCTGTGATCCAATGCAAGGGTAAACGCTTGGACTTCAGGATGGACAACGGTCAGCCCGGGAGTGTTTACGGTTATCCGCGCCAGGATCCTCCGACTATATCGGCGGTATGTGCTCGGAAGCTTGTAGATTCCGGATGTTTTGCTTGTTTGGTTTCGGTTTTAGAAACCAGGGTTAGTTTGCCGTGTTTGGAGGAGATCCCGGTGGTTCGTGATTTTTCTGATGTCTTTCCAGCTAACCTTCCTGGTCTCCCGCTTGATCGAGACGTGGAGTTTGTTATAGATTTGGAGCCGGGTACGCGTCCTATTGCCAAGGCGCCTTACCGGATGGCCCCACGCGAACTGGAGGAGTTGCATATCCAGTTAGACGAGTTGCTTGAGAACGAATTTATAAGGCCGAGTTCTTCGCCTTGGGGTGCTCCCGTTTTGTTCGCCAAGAAAAAGGATGGATCGATGAGGTTGTGCATCGATTATAGAGAGCTAAATAAGGTAACGATCAAGAATAGGCATCCGTTGCTGAGGATAGATGATTTGTTTGATCAACTGCGAGGCAGCGCCATGTTCTCTAAGATTGACCTTCGTTCGGGCTACCACCAGTTAAGGATCCGTAAATCAGATATCCCGCGGACTGCCTTCCGTTCCAGACATGGACATTTTGAATTTTTGGTGATGTCGTTTGGTTTGACCAACGCACCTTCTGCTTTCATGGACATGATGAACATGGTTTTCAAGGACTTTCTGGACAAGTTTGCAGTCGTATTTATAGACGATGTGTTGGTGTATTCACGCAATGTTGAGGAGCATGACCAACATTTGCGTCTAGTTTTATCTGCCTTGAGGGACCATAAGTTGTTCGCCAAGCAAAGTAAATGCGAGTTCTGGTTGCCTCAGGTTTCTTTCCTGGGTCATGTGGTTAACAAGGACGGAATCTCTGTCGACCCAGAAAAGATAGCCGCAGTTATGGAATGGACGAGGCCTGCCACACCCAAAGAAATAAGAAGCTTCCTAGGGTTGACTGGCTACTATAGAAGATTTGTAGAGGGTTTCTCTACGTTATCTGCGCCATTGACCAAATTGACGCAGAAGAATGCAGCATTTGTGTGGAGTGATAAGTGCGAAGAAGCGTTCCAAGAGCTAAAGAATAGACTGTGCACTGCTCCGATATTGACATTGCCTATGGAAGGATTAGACTATGCCGTTTACGTGGACGCATCCCACGTGGGTCTTGGTTGTGTGCTGATGCAAGAAGGAAAAGTGATTGCGTATGGGTCAAGACAACTTAAGATTCATGAAAGGAACTACCCTACGCATGACTTGGAATTCGCAGCAGTTATTTATGCATTGAAATTATGGAGACACTTGTTGTATGGCGCGTAGTGCAAGATTTATACAGATCATAAGAGTTTGAAGTACGTCTTCACTCAAAAGGAGTTGAACTTGCGTCAGCGCAGATGGTTAGAGTATGTGGCTGATTATGAAGTGGAGATCTTATACCATCCGGGTAAGGCTAACGTGGTAGCCGACGCCTTAAGCAGGAAGACCGGGAAAATTTTCAATCTCTCCACTGAGTTGTTAGTAGAAGAGTTCCTTTTAATGGATATTTCAGTTGGTAGATGTGACTCGCCAAGCAGTTTGGTAGTGTCTGAGCCTTCATGGATTTCTCTTACGAGGCTTCATCAAAAGGACGATCCTGATCTACTGCGCCTTCATAATAGAACTGAGAAGGGGGAGCTGCCTGACTTTTCGATCGATGACGCGTGTACTCTAAAGTACCGCGGTAGATTTTGCGTCCCCAATTTTCGAGATATTCGAGTTAAGTTGTGCAGTGAGGCACACAGTTCAAGTGTGGCCTACCATCCAGGGTCTACAAAAATGTATAAGGACTTGAAACAGATTGCCTGGTGGATTGGGATGAAGGTTGACATTGCAAGGTTTGTGTCAGAATGTTTTACGTGCAAACGAGTTAAGGCTGATCATGGAAGGCCTGGTGGAAAATTAGCGCCTTTAGAGATTCCAACTTGGAAGTGGGAGAGTATCTCAATGGATTTCATTACTGGTTTGTCGAGATCTCCCCGAGGGCATGACTCTGTTTGGGTGATTGTTGATAGATTAACAAAGTGTGCGCACTTCGTACCCTTTCAGATTGGTTACTCGATGAAAAAGATAGCGGAACTATATTTGAATGAAGTTATCAGGTTACATGGAGTACCCGTAAGTATAGTATCAGATCGAGACTCCAGGTTTACGTCTCGTTTCTGGAAGAGCCTTCAAGAAGGATTGGGAACTGACTTGAGATATTCTACCGCATATCATCCACAGACCAATGGTCAAACGGAGCGTGTTAATCAGATTGTGGAAGATATGATCCGTTGTTATATATTAGACCACGGAGGAGCGTGGGATGAACGCTTGAGGTTGATGGAGTTCGCATACAATAACAGTTATCAAGAGAGTCTACAAATGGCTCCATTCTAAGCGCTATATGGAAGACGATGTAGAACTCCTCTATTTTGGGCTGAGGTTGGTGAGAGGTCGATGTTAGGTCCAGATGCCTTAGAAGAAATGGAAGTATCTATAAAGCTTATTCGAGAGAAGCTTCGGATAGCTCAAGAGCGATACGAGAAGAACGCCAATCGGCGTAGGTCCGTTTTGGAATTTTCTGTGGGGGACATGGTATTCCTTAAGGTTTCCCCGATGGTTGGAGTGAAGAGGTTCGATAAGAACCATAAGTTGGACCCAAGGTATGTGGGACCATTTGAAATTGTGGAGCGGATTGATGTGTCAGCCTACAAGTTGAAATTGCCCGAAAATTTTCCTGGCGTGCACAATGTTTTTCACGTGAGCCAACTGCGGAGGTGCGTGCTATGTGACAGACAAGTTCTGGATGCAGTGCCCCAGTTGGAGCCTAACCTTTCCTACGTGGAAGTTCCTATTCATGTTTTGGATGTGCAAGATCGAGTGTTGCGGAGAAAGACAATACCGATGGTAAAGATTGTGTGGAAAAACCAAGACGTGGAGAGCGCGACTTGGGAGTTGGAGTCAGCTATGAGGGAGGCGCATCCTCATTTGTTCTCCTAGCTGTGCTCGGTAAGCATTCGATAACCCTTGGTTATTTTCTTTTCCTTCTATGGTAGAAGTGTTTTGTGCGTAAAGTTTCGGGACGAAACTTTCTTTTAGGGGGAGTGACTGTAACGCCCCCGATTTTCCAGTGATTTATTTAATTTCTTATTTGACGTATTATGACGTCAGAGCGTTATGTTAGCGCGTGTTGGTCATGTGACGTTGTTAGAGCGTGCTCTTAGCTCTTTAGGTTCCCTGCGTGGCTTGGTGATGCCTGGTAGCAAGATTCCCTAGCGATCCGGAGTCTGTTTGGTGACTCGGTGGAGCCTCTTGGGGAATGCTTGTGTTTTGGCTTCGGGAGAAATTTGCCCGAGTTTTGTTCGTCGGATTTTGTTACCGACTTTGTCGTTAGCGCGTTTTGCGTTCGTTAGGTTTGACCGGCCAAATTTTGGGATTTGCGTCGGGAGTGGAAAATTTTACATTAGGAAATTAGATCGGCTAATTTTAGACTTGCTCGTCAAGTTTCGTCGCGTTCCGAGCATTTTTGGAGCCTCGGCGCGCGATTGAAGTTTGTATGTTTTCGCGTACGCCGTTAACTTTAGAAATTATTATCTCGAAAACGGTGCGTCGGAATTCGATTTCAACTTCGCCGTTGGATTCGTAGCGTCGTCATTCGCCTACGGTGCGAATTTCGTTCGATTCGGCGCGCGTTTTGCCCTCCGTAACGATATAAGGTTATATCATTTTATTATTATAAATATTACTTATATATATATATATATAAAGAATTAATAAAATAAAATAAAAAAAAATAAGAAGAAAGAATTCGGTGAGAATGATTCTCACCGAATTCATATGATTCGGTGAGAATGATTCTCACCGAACCATGTGTTCGGTGAGAATCATTCTCACCGAACAGCAGCCCCCCCCCCCTTTTTTCTAATATTATTTATATATTATTATTCATATAATTATATTAATAATATTATTATTTATATAAGATTAAGAAAAAAAGCAATCCTTTCTTCTTCCCCGAACCAGCAGCCCCCCCTGTGCGAAATTTTTAGGCGTGTGCGGAACCTTCCGTTCGCGAATCTTCCGGCGGCCGCCACCGCCGATCCGGTGGACGGAATTTCGATCCGATCGCGGCGTTGGAAAGCTCTCGGCGAGAGCTTCGAGATCGCGGTAAGTTTTTCCAGTTTCGGTGACCGTTTCGCCATAGATTTTTTCGGCCCTAACCCCGGTTGTCCGTTTTTTTCGTAGATCTCGTCTCCGCGTGCCCCCTTTTAGACGGATCTACGTGGTGGAGTATTTTGGGTGACGTTTTCAAGAACGATTTGAGGCAAGTGGATTTCTCTCCTCTTGCGTGCCTCCATGGGTTGTATTTCGCTTTATTATTTCTCCTTGTCGTAGAATACCGGAATAGTATAGGTGAGACTAGAAATATTCCTAGGTTAGGGCGTGTAGTCGGCCTAAACTAGGAAGTTTCAGAAGTTATTTTAAGAAATAATTCGGCGGGTAGGGGGAAATAATTCGGCGGGTTTTGGTTGTAGAACTTGGTAGTTTCTAAGTGGTGTTGTCGGCTAGTTTTGGCGCCGAATCGTGGATCCTTAGCATGTGGTAGCTGGGTTTCTGAGGGAGTATGGTACCGGGGGAGTTCGAGCCGTGGCCACCACCATTCCCTACTTTGGACATTTTGGGTTCCTGTAAGAGGTTGGAACTCTATGTGTGTGGACCCTGTGGCGGCCCCTTTAGTACTCTTGAGACACCTGGACCTGGTTGTTCGGTTGTGACTGTTCTTAGTCTCCGACACAGGTTTGGGATTTGTGTCAGTACTAACGATTTACAAGTTTAGGACTGTTAGTTCCTTTCATACTGTTCATTTGATACATATTGGTTTTCTTTTTGTCTCTGCAGGCTTGAGCGGAGTTTGGTACGTTTTAGTACTTGATGCATTTCCCTCACTTTACTGATTGTTATACTTACATTTTGTCCCTTTTTGGATTCTTTAGCTGAGATTTTCAGTATTTCTCTTACAGGGTTGGTGACCCTTTTTCTTTCTGCTCTTTTCATTCGATTATTATCTGATGTTTCTTTGTCTCTTGTTTTATTATTTCTTGCTGAGGTGTTCTTCTTTTGAATGCCTCAGGTTCAGGTCTGTAGCCGGCTGAACGACTAATTTTTCAGGAGTTTCCTTGTGGACTGCGTTGTGGCAGTGTTTTCCTCACTTGTTGAGGTAGTTCTTTAGCTTTGTAGTAGTATAGACATACATGCTCGCCAGCGAGTTCGTGTCAGGTTGTTGACGCTCGTTGGTGATTTTCCTTTGTGATACTAAGTCTTTGCTTAGCTCCTAGTTTACCTGTTTTGTGGTAGTTTCACTTGCTCTTTGGGAATGTTTTATGTTAGGTTGCTAGTTACTTTAAAACCCATAAAAAAGAACTACTATATGTATTGCATGATGAGCATGTTTTATAAAAGCTCAATCATTATTTTCCAAATGCGTAAAAAGATTGTTTTCTTTATAAATATTATAAATTGAAATCTAGGGTCTTGCATAGTGTAAGTTGTCCTCTTAGGATACTTATGCGCTCTTTTAGGATGTTAAGCATAAATGAAGTATTTTTCCGCTACGTATAAAAAAATAGTTTTCAAACTGTGGACTATCTGATCCACTGAGCCGATGGATACAGCCACTAAATTTAAAAATCAGTTTTCTATTCATTTTAACTTATGATTTGAAGAATTAGAGTGTTGCCTGAGCGTCAGCAGTTATCCCCTGCTTGACGTGGCATCACAGCTCGTAGTTATCTCGTGCTCTGATTTATTTTATAATTGAGAAAAATGCGGGTTGTGACATGCATGAGGGTAAAGTGGGAATTTTAGGAGAGAGAAGAGGAGTGAGAAGAGGAAAAAATGTGGAGGCCACTTGGCCTTGGCTCCATCTGCCCAGAAGCTTGCTGGCCGGCCACCCAAGGAATTCCAGAGAATTTAGCAGCATGGTGGCCACTTGGCACCAAGGGTGAAGCCTCCAAAGCCCCAAACCGAGCTCACCTTGGTTGTATCTCCCTATACAGCCACTTCTAGCTCAAACCGACCACACCATCAGCTTCAGTGAGTGGAATCGAGTGGAGAACGAGTCCTGGAGCAAAGCTTTTGGTGAAGAAACGGGATTTTGAGTAGGAGATCACCGCAGCAGCTCAACCATGGCCAACCGCCGCCAACCTCGCCGCCGTGCCGCCATTTGAGTCTGTTTCGTCTCCCCTCTACTCGTACTAGCTTTCTAGATCCTTTAGGAGAGACATTGGGCTCAATTGAGCCCGATACCATGTGAGGAAATGGAGATTTTTCTGAGTTTTGCTTCTTGCTCGGGTTCGCTGGAGGAGCCAATTCCGGCGGCCTCATCGCCGGAAATCGCTAGCCACCACCTCAGTGAAGGTGGTGGCGACATCCGCCGGCGGTGGTGGTGGCTCAGCTGGTCGGAAACAGCCAACAAAGGTGGCCCAGCCAGAATCAATCTGGGCCGTTGGCTGATTGAGGATGCTGACCAGATCCCATCCATCCTACTTTAAGATTCGTGCTCAATCAATTAAATTAAATCAAAATAAAAGCTATAGTATTATGTATATTTGTCATACTATTTCAGTCTTGTTGCATGGCTAGTTTAGGCCTCTTAAAGGCATTCTCAGGATATGAACCTTAAACGAAATTTGTATCTTAATGTCTTAACTTTAATTTGGCACCTTAAACATCAAATTTGGTATAGTATATTGGGTTGTAGGTCAGGTTTTCTAGGACTGGTCCTAGGCAAGGGCAGAATTACAAATTGATGCCCAAGCCAAACCAGTAATCCAAATGACCCCAAATTTTGGGTGCATGCATGATTAGGGCATATTTAGCCGCTGCCAAAAATTGAGAATTTTTGGGAATAAAGTTTCTATAGTTTTTGCTTAAATATCAAAAAGTAAATAAATGAAATATTTGGAGGGTTATGACTCCAAATGACCCCAACGTTTGGTGACATGTTCTTGGGGACTATACATGTGCATGGTAAAAATCTCAGCACATTTAGACCACTGTATGTTGGGTAAACTCACTTGCATGTGTTGATTATACATAGGCTTGTGATGCAAATAGCCAATTTTGAAATATTGTGTATTAAGCCTATTTGGAACATCAAAAAAATCATGGTATTGATTTCAGAGGCTCATTAGGGTGAATTATACCCCACATTATCATAATGGGATTTTGGGAAGCAAAATTCCCATTATTTGGAATTTTTGGAATAATAGGATTTTTGAAAAATAAAAGTAAAAATAGGTTCATCATTGAGATAAAATCCCCAATTTTTTTCATAGTCAATATAATGTTAGATTTAATTCCTGAAAATTTTATGTCTCTGTTTGAAGAATTTTGATTGGAGTTATGTGGAAATTACCTTTTTACCCTCATTTTACTTAATTAGCAAATTGGTGCAAATACTTATTAGAAAATTTTGGAAACTTTCTTGGTGATATATCTGAGTATGATTAACCTTGTATAATTTTCTCAGCATTTTTGGATGAATCAGTAATTTTTAAAACCTTATAATGGCATTTTGGTAAATTATTAAGAATTGAAATTGGTAGGACATTACATTATAGAGGTTGATGAAACTCTGTCATTAGCCTTAAATTAGTGATATATGTGCTCTGTAATGTTCCTAGAATATTTAGTAATGTATTCCTTATACTTCATTTGGAAAATGACAATTGTGTGAATTTTGTATTAATTAAGGAATAAATAGAAATAGTCAAAGGAAAATTATAAATTTTGGTAGACAGCCATATTATACCAAGATGCAACTCAGGAAAAATTTCTTAGGTCAGTGGATTAGGATTTGTAATACTTCATGTATTAAATGACATAGGAGATTAATTAAATGATTTAATTAGAGGCCTTAATGACTTAAGAAAATTATGAAAATTAATAGGCTCACTTCATTAGTCCATGCCATACTAGGATAAATAATTAGGGGCAGGTGGCCCAAGGAATTGGAAATTCCATTTCGGGGTGGTATTAGGTCATGGGTTGCGCATAATGTAAGTAGGTCATGTTATAAGGACCACCGGGGGATAGATCAATAAATGAGCTAGAGACTTCAATTAGAATATGACCCTGGTGGGTAGAGTTGTCTTAGTGACGAGAGTAAAGTGCAAGCCCTTGGATAACAACTGGAGTGGAGGCCGGTGGAAGACCGTCGCCCTTCTGAGAACATCTTAAGTCACTAGGATCACTCAAGAGTAATAACGGGAGGTGGGGATGAATTTTTGGTAGCCATCAACTAAAGTAAATATCCTTGAGAAATGGAGCTTTGAGCGTAATCTCATCGTAGTTCCTAGTGCCCCCGAGAGCCCTTCACCGGGTATACCCTGGGCAGTCCTAGGATTAAACTTAAATCACTAAGTATAATAACCACAGACAAGAGTAGTATAATAGGTTAAGACATTGTGGTTCATTCTCGCCCGTGATGGGTTTGAGTGATTTTGAATAAAGGCACTATTGTGCGTTCTCACCCGCTATGGGTTGGAGGGATATATGTTGCAGGCTCACCAGTGAAAGGTTTGAGGGATTCAGGACAGGTTTGTCCCGTGAGCTGAAGGCTCGGGATGAAATACTTGCATGTGCATAAATTTAGTGGCGGGTCATGCGATACTGGCCGTTCGTCACACCGATGGCAGTACAGTGAACCAGGCGGGTGTGAGGGTTTGAGGGTCCAGTGGGTTATTTTACACTGCGGTCTGGAGGATGACCCCCGATAACGCACACCCGACCCAACAAGACTGACGGGTTGTCAACAAAGTACGTACGCATGGACTCTAGAGCGCACCTTGGACGTGTACAGAGGCGTATGAGAGGGGTCTAAGGTTTGGTAGTGTGCATACCGGCCTAGAAGTGGAGATGTCCGCTCCGCTGCTGCCGTAACCACGGCAGTGGTACCCGAGAGTGAAGCTTGCTCTCAAAAAGTGGGAACTAAAGGTCTGTGATCATAGAGTCGTTTGTGTGAGTTGCACTTGCCTGTTGCATAAATTGCATCATAAACATTCATTCATATTAGGTCATATGCTTCATAGATCCTTATCATATAAATTAGTATGAGCTATTTTATATGATAAGTTAAATTTCCTGGAAACCTTAACTTATAAATTTGTATGGACATTTTTATAATTTAAGGTACGATTTGTGATGGTAGAGTAGTGGTAGCATAATTTTACTTTCCTGCTCTTACTTTCAATTCTTTACTTACTTTATCGTACTGTGTTTTACCTCACTTGTCTTACTTACTTCAGTTTTATACTTTACTTACTGCACTTGTACTTCTTACATAGAACTGCTAGACTAGAACTACCATTACTCCTCATATACTTGTTAGTATAGTGCCACTGCCACCTGTTTACACTTGTTACCCCTTGTTGTCCTCCGCTTCGTCCTCCCGCACGGTGCCTAGGACTGATATGTTGTACTGGGCATAAACCCTTTTTACTTTTGTACTCATATGGACTGATGTATTTCCTTTTTCATATATTTATACATATATACTGTGACTGTGGACTAGTTGTGGTTTACTTTTACCGCTATACTTCTGTTTCTCATATTGGCCTACAGGTTATATGATCGTAATAGCTGGCAGAATCGGCGTGTTGCGGTGTCGACTAACCCGTGTGTTAGTGCCACCGTAAGACGGCAGTTCTGGGCATAAGACCGGGAGCCTCCTTGGTAGAGGGGTCTTACACTACACCTCCTTGGTTTACTATAAGTACCAACTGCAAGGCTGAAATCAGGGACCAGGCCACTCCGCTAATGCTCTCGAACTTGACTTCTTCTTTTCCCTCGCTCCTTAGGGTCACCACCTTTGATAGACAGTCAATGCTAGCCCGCTGCTCTGCAAGCCATTCTATTCCCAAGATCACATTAAATTCAGCTAACTATAGGATTGTCATTATCAACACGAAGTCAACTTTGCCCATACTCTAACTAATGCGCCCTTTCTTCCCATTAGTAATGAAAGACCCATTGGGCATGCATACCTTAAGCTCCATATCCACCACAAAAGGCTTGACCCCAATTCTCTGGAAAAAGCTTTCCGAGAGAAAGGAGTGTGATGCTCCTGAATCAAAAATCACTATGACGGGATAGCTGAAAACTAGCATGAAGCAAGCATACATGCAACAAACACAAAAGCTTGCAGATGGATTTAAGCTAACAGATGAACTTAAACTTTCATTCATGTCACCACATCCGGCTGACAAATCGCTTCCTATTGTCCAAGATTGTAGACTCTTGGCTGTACTGGAGGGATACGTGATGCACTGGACTCCGCCGCCTTCCCTTTGTCTGCATAACTAGGACAATAACACACTGACTGCCCTTGCCTAGGCTCTGGCTCAGCACCACCCTCGACACAATTTTGAGCTATGTGGCCTAGATTGCCACACTTGAAGCGCGTTGGTGGTCCCTTGAAATTAGACTCCCCCAATATAACACTGCTCTTCTCTTCTAACCTGAAAGGTTGTAGCTTCTTCCTCCACGTACTCCTGCGATTGAGAATGCTTTCATTCTCTCTACTTTACTGCATGACCCTTACGACGCTGAGTCCGCTCCATATCGCTCTTTAGGTTCCTAACGGCTTCAACCAACTCATTAAAAACCGTATTCTTTACAACAACGAGTGGTTGCCTCAAGTTTTCTCTCAACCCATGATAGAAGAGGTTGTCCCACTCTTCATCATCAGCCGTGGTTGTTCCCGTATACCGATCCAGATGAGTAAAATCTTGCACATACGCATCCACGATCTTGTCTCGCTGAACCAAATGCAAAAAACTATCTCTAAAGACCTAGCCTTGTCGACGTTGAAATATACTTCTTTAAAAATACACTTGCAAAATCATTCATAGGTGGGGTGCGTCCAGGAAACTATCGGCCGCTGTGGATCACCCACCACAACTTTACGTCACCTTCTAACACGAAGGCCGCAAAATGGGACCACTTATCCTGTAACATCCCCCAAACAACCAGACCCCCCAGAGTGATTTTGTCATGACTAAGGGTCTGTTTGGGACAGCTCTGGCGGCTGAAGAAGCTCTTTTCCAGCCGCCAGAGCTGGTAATGGATCTGTTTGGGACAGCTTTTTAACGAAATCACTTTTTTAAGAGCAGCTCCCAGAGTTATTTTCCGGAAGCCCCTCCCCCCTGCGTTCAGCGCTGCTAAAATCACGAATTTATTTTTTCCCTTCCCGATCCCGATCCTGTGTCTCCTCTTCTTCGCTTCCCGATCCCGCGTTTCGTCCTAGGCTCGACCTCGACGAACGCCGCTCTTCGCTCCAACGAAGGCGATCGACGATTCCTCCGCTCCTCGCTGGACGAACGCGATTCTCCCCCTCTCCTCGCTGGGGCGACGAACACGATCCAGTCTTCAGCGCCTCGCTGGGCTTGACGGACGTCATTCACCATCATTCTGCTTCTGCATCGCCGCACTTCTCCCCAACAGCTCGATGCGTCGGAGCTGAAGATTTATCCAGGTTTACAGGTCATTCTCCTTCCTATTTCATTAAGCAATCCCATTTGGCAGTAACCCTTACCTTTCCAGTGCTGTGCTTCATTTCTTTTTGTGGGTGCATGGCTTAAATCACGAAGTTTTGTGGTTTGGAGATAGCTCTGAATCAACTCGATTTTGGCTTGAAATAAAACGTTGATTAAATTTTCATTTGATTCCGGATTTGATCAAAAAATTTCATTGATTTAATGAAGATTGGATGGAGACTTGAAGAGGGTCAATATATTGAAATTATCTATAATAGAGCTATTGAAAGATCTTTGTATAACCTACAGTAGTAGTTGTATAACCTTGATCTATTTTTGTAAGTTTAGTTTTTTTTCTTCATTGTGGAAGAGCAATTAAAAAGAATCACGTATTGGAAATAAGGCTAAATTGTTGAAGGAAGATGAGTACGAACCAAGGAAGAGGTTACCGAACACCTTAGATCTTTTGTTTAGCATTGTCGAAGACATATACAGTGCGCGGAGGTAAATATTCGATCAATTTTTTTACAAACAGCTAAAAAATAGAAAATCGCTCTTCAAAGCGCACTTCTGCACAGAACACCCAAACACTCTGCAGCTTTTCAAAACTACTCCCCAGAGATCTATTTTAAAACAGCTCTATCCGGACAACAGCTTTTTAATCTGCCAGTGCTGTCCCAAACAGACCCTAAGTCATGACAAAATTCAGAGAGCTTAGAAACCCTTGTAGACCTAGGCAAAAAGGTGATAAAGCACCTTGGTCTGCAAATAGAAAACTTTAAATACCCAACCTAGGGTTTGACTTAAGGGCCTTAACTTGACTTAGTGACCCCACCACAACACGCCTAGGCCATCAAGGAGTCCAGAGTGACACCTAAGACCCATTTGGGCCAACCAAAGAGGCCAAGTTGACCAAAGTCAACCTTAAGCCCTAATTAGGTCAAAATGGTCAACTCCCCATCAAATGGCCCAACTGACCATCACATGTGGAAGTAGCTTCACTTTTAGGTCTAACACATCATAAGAGACTAATTAGACCAAAAAGCCTCATCCTAGGGTCACCACATGGCAAAATGACCAAAATACCCCTACTAGGTCAAAACGGTGATTTTCCATTAAACACCCCTATTGACCACCACAACTTCAAGTTGACCACCACAACTTCAAGTTGACCACACTCCTGGGGTCGTAACCTCATAAGGGACCCAATGGCACAAAAATTCATGGTTTGGTCAACCATAGGGCCCAATTTGACAAAAAAGTCAAACTTGGTCAAATTAGGTCAAAACATTTAAACCTAGCCCAACCCTTTGGGCTAGGCCCAAGGTGAGAGGTCAACCAACCTATTCACTGATATTGAACAAGAGGGAGAGAGTGGAATTTCGGCCATAGTGATTAGGAGAGAGAAATAGGGTTTTTCCCCCAACTTGGAGGAGACAGAAAATGGTCATTCATGGCCATTAAGGTGATACACCCCTTGGTATCCCTCCACTATACTCCCATTCATCTTCCCTGATGAATTATAGTGGATTCCAGCAGTTTCTAGAGCCATTTAATGGAAGGGGGATGCATAGCGTCAGCCATGGGAGGGGAGGTGAAGAGGTCAACCATGGCTAAGAGAATTAAAGCCCCCACACCCCCAACCGACCCCTCCATCATCTTTAGAGACCTCTGAGGAGTAGAATTTCTCATTTTCACGAACACTTAGAGCTCTCGGAGGAGGAAAAGCCATGACACCGAAAGCTTCGAGGAGGAGCAATGGCGGCCGACAAATGGAGCAAGGAAACGCTCCAAATAAGGTTCAATCCCCTTCCTCTCTATCTGTGCTAGATTTAGGATCCATTAGCTAGAGAAATCTGGCTCAATCGAACCCGATTGGGGAGAAATTTCTCACCGAAAATCCATGAAAATGAACCTATCGGGTTCGCCGGAGTAGGCCCCTCCGGCGGCCGTGCCGCCGCCAGGCAATAGCCACCACCTCGACGAAGGTGGTGGTGGCAGTGGCCGGCCAGGGAGGTGGCCGGGTGGCCGGGATTTCGGCCTAGAATATGCTCCAGGCGTGGCTAATCTGAGCCGTTGGCTCAAGGAGGAAGACGACTCCAGAACCGCCCATCTTGCTTTAAGATCTGTGCAAGATCTTTAATCATTTTATTTTCTTTGGATATTCTGAGTAGAACTTTATAGTGTTTTGTTTAAATTTTTACAAATACTTAGGGGCTCCTGCTAGAAAGGTGACCAACATCAAAATTGTACCTCTAGGTCTCTAGTTTATTTTAAAATTTGTTTCAAGTCATTTGGAGCAATGGTTAGACCTCAGCACTCTCTTTGGTGGAGTCTATCCATAGGGCTCACTAGAGAATAAATTGGATGCCCACTCCAAACCAGACTTCCAAAAGACTTGAAATTTGGGGTGTGGGCTACTCTTATCTATATATAGGACTTATCCAAAAATCAGAATTTTTGGAGAACATTTTTTTATAGTTTTTAGAAAAATTTAATAATCCATGAATAAATTAATTAGGTGGCCTAAACATCTCAAAACTCCCCCAACTTTGGGTGGGTGGTCTTAGAGGGTATGCTAAGGCTCTAGTAAAAATTTCACCTCACTTGGAGATGTTTTTGTTAGGTATTGATCCAACCGTAGATATACCCTTATAGGGTTATTTAGGTCAAGAGCTATTTCTGATGTTTGGTTGGTCAAATCACCTCAACAGAGGCTGATATTTTGGCCACTGATTTTATATGGCATATAACACCCTTCAATGAGATTTGGGGTAGTTTGGGCTAGGGTAGCCATAGAACCCTAGGGTAGGCCCCTTTGTGGAGATTTTTAGGGTTTGAAGGTCATGGAGTCAAATGACCTTGGAATGACTTAGGACTTGGTGGAATGGATCATAGGGTGGCTATGGTTCTCTGGTTGAAGATTTATTGAATTTGAAAGCCTTTAACCCCTCAAATCCCTACCCTAGTTTAGGGCAGAAAGCCCAATATTTGGGTTTAGGCAATCAAAACAACTCACAATAACTTGAAACTTGGGCAAGATATTTCTATGATAAAACGAGCTCTAAAATGATTTTGGTGGAATTTTTGGACTAATAAAATCAGTACTTTCTTTATAACCCTAGATGTGTCCTTAAGTTTATTTTTCTTGTTATGATATTTCTGGCCACTATAAAGTTCTGAAACTTTGTATTTGGAAGTTTTACATCATGTTAGTCCCGTATGTATTTTTATTGAAATTTTTAGATATTTATTTTAAGTACTTGTTTTATAATTTATGAATTGTGGATTTCTGATCAAAAATAGATGTGGAGCCTAATATTGCTATGGAAAATTATGAAACTTGGTCAGTGAGTGTTATATGTCAATGTGTAGGACTTGGAATTTTCTCATAATTTTTAAGTGACTAGAAACAGTACTTGCTTCACAAAGATATAAATTTGGAAGATTATTTTTAATCAGATTCAGAGCCCCTCATATATTGGAAAAATTGTAAAACTTGGTTAGGGTTAGTTTAGATCATTATCTATCTCCTGGAATTTTGTTATAATTATTAGATGAATGTTTACAGTACTTGCTTCAATAACCAATGGTTATGAAATTATTGAATTAAAATTAAATTAAGGGTTACTGTTCACTGGAAAAATTGGGAGAGTACCTCTAGGGTGTTTGTAGGCCATGATGGTCTTACTGAATTTTTATCATAATTTTTAGAACAATATTGCTGGCCTTTGCTTCTTAAAATGGTATTATCGACTTTATGTTCTAAATTGTGGATTTGGGGCCTAAACAATTCCAAAAATTCTTAGACCTTGGATTTGTTGTAAAAATGTTACCTAGTATTTATCATAATTTTGTGGTGGTATGTTACTGATTTAAAAGTGCATTTCATGTTCAAAGTAGGGCATCCAGAGTCTTAGAATAATTAAAATGAATACCCAATTAATTAGGAAGATTATGAAACTCTGGAGTTAGTCTAAATATGTCATGATAGACTCCCGGTAATTGTTTTGGTTCTGTTGGATGAGTAAATGGAGTACCCCTTAGTGGGAGCATCATGTAACTTAGCACGGTCTGCATATAGTACATAGAATTAAAATAGGCTAGCTTGGAGAACTTGAACACACTTAGGGGAGCCACACTGAAATAAAAGAGAGGATTGGTCAAGGGTAGGAATCAATAATATTAAGTGCCTTGCGAAAGGGAACTTTGGGCGTAATCCCATTATAGTTCCTAGTGCCTTCGAGAGCCCTTCATGGAGAATACCTTGGGCAGTCCTGGGCTAACATAAACTTTAGGGATAATATGGACAAGAGTAACCTCAATAATACCTCCACCTTGAACTCACACTTGTACACGTGGTGGTACAAATTGGTAATGAATGGATAGCATAGACCCATGGTCGATGGGCTTACTGGTAGAGTTAAAGGGACTTGGAACTGTTTTGGTAGTCCGGGGAGCTGTATGCTTGAGGGCTAGTTTTTATACTTGATGGTTTGGTGAGCTGGGGGCTCGGAGATTTAACTGAGGTATAATATAGAAGCTTGCATGTGCATAACAGTGGTGGGTCCTCGGTATTGGACGATCGATCACACCGTCGTCGGTACGTTGACTCGGGGAGACTAGCTGGTTTGCTAGGAAGAGTACAGAAACGTACGGGAGGGGCTAGGCTGGGTAGTGTGATTACCAGTCTAGGAGTGGAGAGGCCCAACCCACTGTCTCTGTTGGCCATGATGAGAGGCTCCTGAGAGTTTAGCTAACTCCAAACTGGGGAACTAAAGGTATGTGCGCATAGAGTCGTGTGTGTGTGTTGCACTTGCATATTCATACCCTAGCATACTTGCATGTCATAGCATAGTCATTGCATTTAACCCCGGACACCTAAAGTATAAATTGGTATGAGATAGTTTATACGATAGTCCCTACAAAACGACCCCTTGGTCTATAGGGGTAATCCCGATAAATCAATGGTTACTGAATTACTATTTGTACAGTTCTTACTTTTAGTTCTTCATGCTTATCTTACTTCTCTGCATTACCATTTATTGATTAACTCCTGCTGCACTTTCAATGTGATAACACTCCTGTTAGGATAGTTGTCATCTGCTTGATTACGCCCTGCTATTTGGTCCTCCTTTTCACTTCCTTCCGCCTGGTGCCTAGGAGCCACGGGTAGAGGGGTGGGGGATTGTTGACTTAGTCTAGTTTGACTGACGGTCGTTTGACCACCACATTTTAGGCACTCCGGATGGGAGACAGGGAGCAGCCGTAGGAGACGCAACACTAGCGGAGTACGGTGCAGATGGAGACAGGCCAGTGTAGTTTGGGTGGACATGCATCCAGATCCGTGAGTGGAGCTGAGCAGTAGTAGTTTTACTTATATGAGTGGCTTGTAGTGAGGTCTTTATGTACCGGGCATAAGTCCGTATATCATGGTGTGGACTCTTTATTTTTCATGTGATTTCCTCTTTCTATGTTGTGGACTTGATTGTTTTAGCTTTTCCAATCATTAAACATTCTCTCTTGTTGATCGAAAAGGCCGGCAGAATCGGCGTTTTGCAGTGGCGGCCTTCCCGAGAGTCGGGGCCACCACAAAATGGCGGTTCTGGGCATAAGACCCCGGTGGTTGTTGTAAAAAAGGGGGTCTTACAAGTGGTATTAGAGCTAACCTCGATCCGAGAGAATGTAGTCCACAAAACATGGGACACCCCGCGCAGGCTTACTTTGAGGACAACCTAGCAGCGGAAGCAATGGTGTCCCCATGGGAGGAATCATGTGCAATACTTCTAATAACAAAGAGTTTTAGGTCAATTTACTAAACTTAAGACCGTATTTTTGTAGGGTGCGACGAATCCTCCCCTACCGCAGGGGACACCTCCTTCCCCGAATGTGGTTCCACCCCCGCCGGCTCCAACCCCGTTGTAGTAGACGGAGCTGGGACAAACCTTGACGACTATCTTGGAGGCCTTTAGGGCACAGCAGGCTCCGGCTACTCAACCGAACCCCGGAGCGAATTGGTTGAGTGCATTCTGAGGCCTTGCCCCACCATCATACTTGGAGACGGAGACGACAGTGCGCACAGAGGAGTGGCTAGACATTATGCACGAGATGTTGGTGGGAATACAGTGCCCGGTGGACCTGGCAGTATCTTTGGGGGTTTCTTGTCTAGAGTCGCATGCGAAGAAATGGTGGAAGCCGGTGATGGACACCACTTATGCGGGAGTGGAGATCGCGGACATTACTTGGGAGGAGTTTAGGGCAGCACTACTGGAGCATTTTGTGCCGCAACCCGCAAGGGATGAATTGGAGGATAGATTCTTGCAGTTGAAGCAAGGGAACAGGACAGTTCTGGAATATCACCAGGAGTTTACTCATTTGGCCCGGTTTGCGGATTCTTACAAGCTGGATGACGTGGGTTATGCCAAGAGGTTCTACAAGGGCCTCCGTGATGACCTGAGGCAGGCCCTCTTATTCGTGTCTGATGGTACCATGGCCAGTATCTTGTAGATGGCCAAGAAGCTGGAGGCGGACCATCTTACAGTCCGGGGCAGGAAGAGTCATGGGGATGATGCAGTGCTAGGTGGGAGAAGGGACCCGTAGAGAGGCCGAGTCATGGGAGAGATAAGGAACGGGGATCAACCCCGTCAGGAGGAAAGACAGGAGCCAAGGGAGCATGCAGTGCTGGCTCCGCAACCTCTACAGATGAGGGAGGTGCCCAGGATAGGGCAGGGACCACCTACACCACAGTTGTGCTATCACTACCATCAGCCAGGGCACATTCAGATTAATTGCCCTACGAGAAATGGGGACACTCCTACTGCACGGGGTGGCCCACCGGCTCACCAGATGGGAGGCCGTGGACGTGGTCGCGGACGCAGATTTCAGGGCTGTGAACACAGGCAGGATGGGGAGCAGATCTACGCTCTGGACTTAGCGCAGCCCCGGAACCCGAACAGGGTTATTGCATGTATGAGAGTAATTTTAAGTATTGGTAGAAAAACTACACATCCTAGGTTAGAAAACTTTAGACCTAAGCTATTTTCCTTTAACTAATTTAGGAATCGTGATGGTTTGCGGCAAACCTGCCCATACCCTGTTCGACACGGGGGTATCACACAACTTTGTGTCGGAGGATTTAATCAAGGATCTGGGCCAGATTTGATATTATAAGGGAGATGTCAGGAGGGTGCGTCTCCCCAATGGGATGGAGATCCAGTCCACAGAGAAGTGCCTCCTGAAGGTTACCATAGACGGGTTGACACTCGAGGCCCCGACGACGATCCTGAGAATGCCGGACTTCGACCTTGTCTTGGGCATGACATTGCTGGTCTGGAACCATGCCCAGATTGACTGCCCGGCGAGGAGGGTCGTGTTGAGATACGTCGATACTTATACGACATTCGAAGGTACTACTCTGGTTTCCCTCCGCCTCCTTTCATCTATTCAAGCTGTCAAGGCCCACTTGCAGGGAGATGAGGTATATCAGGTGCTGTTCGAGATGACTGAGGAGAAGGACCTGATTGTTTGCATTCCGGTGGTCTGTGACTACGCTGATGTATTTCCAGAGAAGCTGTCAGGACTGCCTCCGCATAGGGAGAAGGACTTTCCGATTCAGTTGGTGCCAGGGGCTAAGCCGGTATCCAAGGCCCCTTATCGGATGGCCCCAAGGGAGCTGGCAGAATTTCGGACACAGTTACAGGAGCTGGTGGAAGCAGGATTTGTCAAACCGAGTTCCTCGCCATGGGGAGCTCCGGTCCTATTCGTGAAGAAGAAGGATGGGACACTTCGGCTGTGCATTGACTATCGAGCACTGAACAGGCTGACAGTCCGGAATACCTACCCGCTCCCAAGGATAGATGAGTTGTTCGATCAGCTGGAGGGAGCCCATTTTTTCTCGAAGCTGCGGATCCAGGAGGAAGATATCCCGAAGATGGCCTTTAGTAGCAGATATGGCCTATATGAGTTCACCGTGATGCCCTTCAGGCTCACGAATGCTCCATCGACGTTTATGAGCCTCATGAACCGGGTCTTCGAGACTTATTTGGATGTGTTTGTCATAGTATTCATAGACGACATCCTTATCTACTCTTGGACGGAGGAGGACCATACACGACATCTAACACTGACTTTGGAGAGATTGCGGGAGCATCGCCTCTATGCGAAGTTCAGCAAGTGTCAGTTCTGGTTGAAGGAGGTGGCTTTCCTAGGCCACATTATCAGCGGAGTCGGGTTAGCGGTGGACCCTGCAAAGGTTCAGGAAGTCAGGGATTGGCCACAACTGAAGATGGCCATGAACGTGCGGAGTTTCCTAGGGCTTGCCGGTTATTACCGGAAATTCGTGGAGGGGTTTTCTCGGATCGCCCTTCCACTCACTTCGTTGACGAAGAAGGACGTGCCCTTTGTATGGACGCCACAGTGTGAGGCAGCCTTCCAGGAGCTAAAGAACCGACTTATCTCAGCCCCTATCCTAACCCTTCCATCTAGGAAGGAAGGATTCCAGGTGTACACTGACGCATCATATCAGGGGATGGGTGCGGTGCTAATGCAGAACAGGCATGTCATAGCGTATGCCTCCCGCCAACTGAAGACCCATGAGAAGAACTATCCAGTACACGACCTGGAGATGGGAGCAGTCGTGTTCGTACTGAAGATATGGCGACACTATCTCTACGGAGTCCACTGTGATATATACTCAGATCATAAGAACCTTAAGTACGGGGACACACAGAAGGAACTGAATATCAGACAGAGCAGGTGGGTGGAGTTTTTATCGGACTATCAGTACGAGATGCACTACCACCCGGGGAAGGCGAATGTGGTAGCGGATGCACTGAGAAGGAGAGCCGCCACAGTAGGAGCAGAGTCTCAGTTGATGTCTGTGGAGCTGCTGCAGAGTCTGGAGGACATGCATATTACTCTGGTGTCGTCTGATGACTCCGAGCTCTATGAGGAGTACTTAACCGCGTTGGGCATCACCAATGATATTAGATACTGAGTCAGAAAAGGACAGAGGCAAGATGCCAAACTAGAGCCCATCTTCCAGGCCTTAGAGGCAGGTACTGCAGGAGACTACACACTGAGGGATGGCCTGGTATGTTTCAGGGACGGGTCTATATGCCGGAGGGAGGCCAGATACGGGAGGAGATTATGACGGAGGCGCACTGCAGCCAGTATTCGGTGCACCCGGGAATCACGAAGATGGTAGCGGATTTGAAGAAGACGATGTATTGGCCGGGCATGAAGAAGGATATCACCTACTTCGTGACTCATTGTAAGACATGTCAGCTAGTGAAGGCGGAGTGCAGGAACCCCGCAGGATTGTTGCAGCCACTCCCGGTGCCAGAGTGTAAATTCGACGACATAGCCATGGATTTCATACATGGGCTTCCCCGATCTCGGACGGGGAATGACTCGATCTGGGTGATCGTCGATCGACTGACAAAGGTGGCTCGATTCATACCGATTAGGAAGGACGACTTAGTCGAAGTACTGGTGCGGAAGCTTGTGGAGCAGTTCATTCTCTACCATGGCATGCCCAGGTCAATAGTGTCAGATCGTGATGGGCGGTTTACGTCCAGGGAGTGGCGGTCAGTTTAGGCATATTTGGGCACCCGCCTGACCTTCAGCACAGTCTTCCACCCTCAGATGAACGGGCAGACAGAGCGCACCAATCAGACTTTGGAAGATCTGCTACGACTGTGCATTATGGACCGGGGAGAGCCTTGGGAGAAGCTGTTGCCACTGGTCGAGTTCTCTTATAACAACAACCATCAGTCCAGTATAGACATGGATCCCTACGAGGCTTTGTATGGACGGAGGTGCAGGACTCCGTTGTCATGGATACAAGATGAAGACCCAGAGGTCCTGGGCTCAAATTTGTGGAGGACACCGAGGCCCAGGTGAGACTGATACGGGACCGGATGTTAGAGGCGCAGAGCAGGCAGGCAAAATATTACGACGCGCGACATTGTCAGGTGGAGTTTCAGGTAGGAGACAGAGTGTTTTTGAAGATACGGCCGATGCACGGAGTCTCTCGAGTTCACGGACGGAGGAAGAAGCTCAACCCGAGATACTTGGGGCCCTACAGGATCCTGGAGCGGATCTCCCCTTGGCATACAGGCTGGAGCTGCCGCCAGAGCTGGAAGGCCTGCACGATGTTTTCCATGTATCCTCCCTCAGGAGGACCCTATTACGTCCAGAGCAGCAGATAGACACCACGGATAGGCCAGTACCATCTGATCGGTCAGTGCACATGGAGCCGGTCCGGATTGACGATACGAGTATGCGGGTCTTGCGCCGCAAGAAGGTCCCACTGGTCAAGGTTCTTTGGAGAAATCACGACCAGGAGGAGCACACTTGGGAGCCATAGGACTTGATGCAGCAGAGGTACCTGGAGCTCTTCACCTCAGGTATAATTTAATTTTTGGGATGTTACTTTTATTACCTTTAGTAGAAACCCCGCAGGCCTAACCTGAATTTCAGGGACAAAATTTTTATTTTTATGTGTTGGGATATATAACATCCCCCAAACAGCCAGACCCCCAGAGTGATTTTGTCATGATTAAGTCATGACAAAATCCAGGGAGCTTAGAAACCCTTGTAGACGTAGGCAAAAAGGTGATAAAGCATCTTGGTCTGCAAATAGTAAACTTTAAATACCCAACCTATGGTTTGACTTAAGGGCCTTAACTTGACTTAGTGACCCCACCACAATACCCCTAGGCCATCAAGGAGTCCAGAGTGACACCTAAGACCAATTTGGGCCAACCAAAGAGGTCAAGTTGACCAAAGTCAACCTTAAGCCCTAATTATGTCAAAATGGTCAACTCCCCATCAAATGGCCCAACTGACCATCACATGTGGAAGTAGCTTCACTTTTAGGTCTAACACATCATAAGAGACTAATTAGACCAAAAAGCCCATCCTAGGGTCACCACATGCAAAATGACCAAAATACCCCTACTAGGTCAAAACAGTGATTTTCCATTAAACACCCTATTGAACACCACAACTTCAAGTTGACCACACTCCTGGGGTCATAACCTCTTAAGGGACCCAATGGCACAAAACTTCCATGGTTTGGTCAACCCTAGGGCCCAATTTGAAAAAAGTCAAACTTGGTCAAATTATGTCAAATCATTTAAACCTAGCCCAACCCTTTGGGCTAGGCCCAAGGTGAGAGGTCAACCAGCCTATTGACTGATATTGAACAAGAGGGAGAGAGTGGAATTTCGGCCATAGTGATTAGGAGAGAGAAATGGGGTTTTTCCCCCAACTTGTAGGAGAGAGAAAATGGCCATTCATAGCCATTAAGGTGATACACCCCTTGGTATCCCTCCACTATACTCCCATTCATCTTCCCTGGTGAATTAGAGGGGATTCCAGCAGTTTCCAGAGCCATTTAATGGAAGGGGGATGCATAGGGTCGACCATGGGAGGGGAGGTGAAGAGGTCAACCATGGCCAAGAGAATTAAAGCCCCCACACCCCCAACCGACCCCTCCATCATCTTTAGAGACCTTTGTGGAGTAGAATTTCACATTTTCCCAAACACTTAGAGCTATCTGAGGAGGAAAAGCCATGGCACTGAAAGCTTCGAGGAGGAGCAATGGCGGCCGGCGAATGGAGCAAGGAAACGCTCCAAATAAGGTCCAATCCTCTTCCTCTCTGTCTGTGCTAGATTTAGGATCCATCAGCTAGAGAACTCGGGCTCAATCGAACCCGATTGGGGAGAAATTTCTCACCGAAATTCCATGAAAATGAACCTATCGAGTTCGCCGGAGTAGGCCCCTCCGGCGGTTGTGCCGCCTCCAGGCGATAGCCACCACCTCGATGAAGGTGGTGGCGGTGGCCGGCCAGGGAGGTGGCCGGGTGGCCGGGATTACGGCCTGGAATATGCTGCAGGCGCGGCTAATCTGAGCCGTTGGCTCAGGGAGGTAGACGACCCCAGAACCGCCCATCTTGCTTTAAGATCTGTGCAAGATCTTTATTTATTTTATTTGCTTTGGATATTTTAAGTAGAAAATTACAGTGTATTGTTTAAATTTTTAAAACTACTTATGGGCTCCTGCTGGAAAGGTGACCAACATCAAAATTGTAGCTCTAGGTCTCTAGTTTATTTTAAAATTTGTTTCCAGTCATTTGGAGCAATGGTTAGACCTTATCACTCTTTTTGGTGGAGTCTATCCATAGGGCTGATCAGAGAATAAATTGGATGCCCACTCCAAACTAGACCTCAAAAGACTTGAAATTTGCGGTGTGGGCTACTCTTATCTATATCTAGGACTTATCCAAAAATCAGAATTTTTGGAGAACATTTTCTATAGTTTTTAGAAAAATTTAATAATCCATGAATAAAATAATTAGGTGTCCTAAACATCTCAAAACTCCCCCAAATTTAGGTGGGTGGTCTTAGAGGGCATGCTAAGGCTCTGGTAAAATTTTTACCTCATTTGGAGATGTTTTTGTTAGGTATTGATCCAACCCCTAGATATACCCTTATAGGGTTATTTAGGTCAGGAGCTATTTCTGATGTTTGGTTAGTCAAATCACCTCAACAGAGGCTGATATTTTGGCCACTGATTTTATATGGCATATAACACCCTTCAATGAGATTTGGGGTGGTTTGGGCTAGGGTAGCCATAGAATCCTAGGGTAGGCCCCTTTTGTGGAGATTTTTAGGGTTTGAAGGTCATGGAGTCAAATGACCTTGGAATGACTTAGGACTTGGTGGAAGAGATCATAGGGTGTCTATGGTTCTCTGGTTGAAGATTTATTTAATTTGGAAGCCTTTAACCCCCCTCAAATCCCTACCCTAGTTTAGGGCACAAAGCACAATATTTGGGTTTAGGCAATCAAAACACCTCACAATAACTAGAAACTTGGGTAGGGTATTTGTATGATAAAAAGAGCCCTAAAATAATTTTGGTGGAATTTTTAGACTAATAAAATCAGTACTTCCTTTATAACCCTAGTTGTGTCCTTAAGTTTATTTTTCTTGTTATGATATTTCTGAACACTAAAAAGTTGTGAAACTTTGTATTTGGAAGTTTTACATCATGTTAGTCCCCTCTGTATTTTTATTGAAATTTTTAGATATTTATTTTAAGTACTTGTTTTATAATTTATGAATTGTGGATTTCTGATCAAAAATAGATGTGGAGCTCAATATTGCTATGGAAAATTATGAAACTTGGTCAATGAGTGTTCTATGTCAATATGTAGGACTTGGAATTTTCTCATAATTTTTAAGTGATTAGAAACAGTACTTGCTTCACAAAATTATAAATTTAAAAGATTACTTTTAATCAGATTCAGAGCCCCTCATGTATTGGAAAAATTATAAAACTTGGTTAGAGTTAGTTTTAGATCATTATCTATCTCCTGGAATTTTGTTATAATTATTAAATGAATTTTTACAGTACTTGCTTCAATAACCAATGGTTATGGAATTATTAAATTAAAATTAAATTAAAGGTTACTGTTCACTGGAAAAATTGGGAGAGTACCTCTTGGGTGTTTTTAGGCCATGTTGGTCTTACTGAATTTTTATCATAGTTTTAGAACAATATTGCTGGCCTTTGCTTCTTAAAATGGTATTATCAACTTTATGTTCTAAATTGTGGATTTGGGGCCTAAACTATTCTAAAAATTCTTAGACCTTGGATTTGTTGTATAAATGTTACCTAGTATTTATCATAATTTTGTGGTGGTATGTTACTGATTTAAAAGTGCATTTCATGTTCAAAGTAGGGCATCCAGAGTCTTAGGGTAATTAGAATGAATGCCCAATTAATTAGGAAGATTATGAAACTCTGGAGTTAGTCTAAATAGGTCATGGTAGACTCCCAGTAATTGTTTTGGTTCTGTTGGATGAGTAAATGGAGTACCCCTTAGTGGGAGCATCATGTAACTTAGCACGGTCTGCATATAGTACATAGAATTAAAATAGGCTAGCTCGGAGAACTTGAACACACTTAGGGGAGCCACACTGAAATAAAAGAGAGGATTGGTCAAGGGTAGGAATCAATAATATTAAGTGCCTTGCGAAAGGGAACTTTGGGCGTAATCCCATCGTAGTTCCTAGTGCCTTTGAGAGCCCTTCATGGGGAATACCTTGGGCAGTTCTGGGCTAACGTAAACTTTAGGGATAATATGGACAAGAGTAACCTCAATAATACCTCCACCTTGAACTCACACTTGTATACGTGGTGGGACAAATTTGTAATGAATGGATAGTATAGACCCATAGTTGATGGGCTTACTGGTAGAGTTAAAGGGACTTGGAACTGTTTTGGTAGTCCGGGGAGCTGTATGCTCGAGGGCTAGTTTTTAGACTTGATGGTTTGGTGAGCTGGGGGCTCGGAGATTTAGGTGAGGTATAATATACAAGCTTGCATGTTCATAACAGTGGTGGGTCCTCGATATTGGACGATCGATCACACCGTCGTCGGTACGTTGACTCGGGGAGACTAGCTGGTTTGCTAGGAAGAGTACGAAAACCTACGAGAGGAGCTTGGCTGGGTAGTGTGATTACTAGTCTAGGAGTGGAGAGGCCCAACCCACTGTCTCCGTTGGCCACGATGAGAGGATCCTGAGAGTTTAGCTAACTCCAAACTATGGAAGTAAAGGTCTGTGCGCATAGAGTCGTGTGTGTGTGTGTGTGTTGCACTTGCATGTTCATACCCTAGCATACTTGCATATCATAGCATAGTCATTACATTTAACCCCCGACACCTAACGTATAAATTGGTATGAGACAGTTTATACGATAGGCCCTGCAAAATGGCCCCTTGGTCTATAGGGGTAATCCCTATAAATCAATGGTTACTGAATTACTATTTGTACATTTCTTACTTTCAGTACTTCATGCTTATCTTACATCTCTGCATTACCATTTATTGATTAACTCATGCTGCACTTTCAATGTTATAACACTCCTGTTAGGATAGTTGTCATCTGCTTAATTACGCCCTGCTATTTGGTCCTCCTTTTCACTTCCTTCCGCCCGGTGCCTAGGAGCCACATGTAAAGGGGTGGGGGATTGTTGACTGAGTCTAGTTTGACTGACGGTTGTTTGACCACCACATTTTAGGCACTCCGGATGGGAGACAGGGATAAGCCACAGGAGACGCAACACCAGTGGAGTACGGTGCAGATGGAGACAGGTCAGTGTAGTTCGGGTGGACAGGCATCCAGATCCGTGAGTGGAGCTGAGTAGTAGTAATTTTACTTTTATGAGTGGCTTGTAGTGAGGTCTTTATGTAACGGGCATAAGTCCGTATATCATGGTGTGGACTCTTTATTTGTCATGCGATTTCCTCTTTCTATGTTGTGGACTTGATTGTTTTAACTTTTCCAATCATTAAACATTCTCTCTTGTTGATCGAAAAGGCCGGCAGAATCGGCGTTTTGTAGTGGCGGCCTTCCCGAGAGTCGGGGCCACCGCAAAACGGCGGTTCTGGGCATAAGACCCTGGTGGTTGTTGCAAAAAAAAGGGGGTCTTACATATCCTCTGGTGTCTCTGCCTCCCTCAAGAGTTTTTGAATCGTTGTCAACTAGTCCGCGACATCAGTCAGTGTGCCAACTCCCTTGAACGTTGGAGGATGGAAACTCAGAAAGTACTTCATCTGGCAGTCTCCCTACCCAACAATAGTTCTTTTAGCCAACGGCTCTGCCTGCCCAGCCCCTACGCCCGGTGTGACTGGTGTCGTATCCTGGGTAACGAGATTTGTTACCTACATGATAGGGGTCACAACCTGCGGTGCCGCCACAACTTGGGCCACTACCATTGCCTCTGCTAGCATGCGACAAAAATTGGTCGGGGATAAACGCCTGCCCATGGGACCTGGAGTAGTAGCACTGCTCGCCAAAGGCTCCTTTCATGAACTTGACTCCATCGCATTGTTTATTTCACCCTATCATAAGTAAGGTAAACAACAAATCAAGTTCTATTCACAAAGCTTGAACACAAGGACACTCATGGTCCTGCAACACTCCTATGTGAACTACTTCTTTACGCAATCTGATTACACTAAATCGACTACTAAACCTCAACTTGGACACTAACCTCTCTCTAATTCTAAATTGTAACACCTCCCATGTAATGACCATATCATATGGGTCTGGTCAGGGCCCCATACCATATAGACGTCACAGCTTCAGCATTATTGTAACATTCTGACTTTTATTGGGCCACCAGAACCCTAGTGGGCCCAATAAAAGTGGCCCGAACACTACCCATGACCCGGTGGGAGATAACACTAAGCGGGAAATAGAGCTAGAGAACTCTGAATTGAGTTCTGTCAGTTTATGTGACCTCGTATAGTCAATACGAGTGCATCGAAACTCGTTCAGTTGGACCCCGAGGTCATATAGTGAATGTGATCATTCTTCGTAAAACGCAACGAGAGCAGATTTTGGATATCAACCTAGAAAACTCTGAATTGAGTTCTGTCGATTCCTGTGACCTCATATAACCTAGACAGGTGTATAGGAACCCGTAACGTCACAATCCGAGATCTAATGACAATTTTACACACTTCGACCATTTTAGCGAGCTGCGAAGCGCAAATTTTGGACTTTCGTCAAACGGACTCCAATTCAACCTCAGTCTGTGGCATTAGACTCGTGTGGTCAATGCGAAGTCAACGGAAGTCATCCCAGTCAATTTCGACGACAATTGGTCAACTCATGGTCAAATCAAGTATAGTCGTGCACCGAAAAGCGTGCGCACACCAATTATGACACGACACCCAAACTTTGACCCGTCCCCGATAACTTGGACCCACTTTGACTTTGACCAATAAGGGGGACCCACCCTAGGGTTGACTTGGTGAAACCCCCCAAAAATCCATTTTTGGATTTTTCTCTAAGTAGGGGCCCACCTCCTCTCCAAGGGAGGATAGCCCATGCCCCCCTCACTCTTATTTTGGGCCCCCAACCAGCAAGCCCTCACTAGGATAGGTGGAGGCCCACACTACCCCTCCTCTCCTCCTGCCCCCCCCCCTCGCTCTTTTCAAAAGGCCCAAGCCCATAGGGGCTTTACCTTCTTTTCCCCACATGGGGGAAAAGAGGGGGCCTCCAGCTGTCCTTGGACAGCTAGAGGGTGCGGATTTAATCCCTCCATAAGGAGGGATTAATCCCACCTTGCCTAAGTGAGGGGACCTCCCCCTCCCCAACCCTATAAAAGGCCACCCCACCCCCATCTCCTTCCCCTAAGTCTCAGAACAGCTCACCCTCCCCCTGCCCCCCCCCCCCCTATCGGAGCCCTGGTGGCCGGAAAAAGCCAAGCCGAGGAGCCTCCCCCCTTCCACCACAACCTTTGGCATGGCCGACCAGACGGGCCCCTCCCGAGCCCACCAGACCCAGGTGGAACCACTCTCCCTCCCCCTTCCCCAATCTGAACGAGCTGCATGTGCCTCCCGGCGGCCGGAGCGCCGCCGGCGCCACCCGAGCCTTGTTACAGGCCGGGTGGTGCACAAGGAGGAAGGATCCTCCCGCAGCACTGGTGGTGGAGCTGAGGGAGTGTTATACCATTGGGGGGTGGCGGCCTCCAGCGGCGGAGAGTGGCGGTGTCGTCGGGAAACGTGGTTCCGGCGACACCCGCAAAAACAGAGCACAACGCTGTTAAAGCTGGCGGCGGCGGCCGGCAGCGCATGGCCGCCGGACCACCGCTGGCGAGAAGCCCGACCCTCAGCACGCCGGTCGGGGGTAGACTGGTAGGCGGCAATCCACCCGAGGAGCGGGGGTGGTGCGGTGGCGCTGGGAGCAGGGCCACCGCCACCCCAGGCTCTCGGGATGGAAATTCCGGCAGCGGCCGGCGGCTCCAGGCCACCGGACCACCGCCCAGAGCATCGTCGGCCCCCGTCGAGTTTATCAGGGCTAGCACTGGCATCTTGCGACGACCTGCTGGCGGTGGTGGAGGCCGCTCATCCTCTGCACCGCCGGCGAGGAGCAGTAGCCGCCCGATCTGTTGATGAAGATCGGGCGGCTGGAATTTTATTAATCCCCGCCCCGCCTCTGTTTCTGTGCCCCCCATAGTGGATCCGTTGCCGATCTGTTGTGGGGAAGTGCTGGTCGGTTGCGCCCGGCGGCTCAATCTCAGCTGCAGGATCCCGGAGATCTGCTATTGGCAGACCAAATCAAAGGGCAGAGGCTTTGGGAAATTTTTTGGGCCAAACCTAGGCCTCTAGGAGAAACATGACCACCATGAAAAATGTTCCCCATGATGAGGGCTACCTCCACAAAAAATTTGAGAATTTTTATAATTAATTTAGTATTTTTAAAAGCCAAAATAAAATTTGTTTTGCTAAATCAAATGCCCAAAACACCTTGGAAAATTATAAAAAAATTACTAGGCTCATTTTAGGCCCTCCCAAGGGTTGTATCAAAATTTGGGGTCATGCGAATAAGTTTTGATATTTTCCCTAAAATATTGAAGCCAAGGATCGCACACGGATCCTTTTTTCCGCTCGTTTTCCCTAAAAAAAGGAAATTGGCGTGCGCGACCACTCCTTATAATCAAATAAGTACTTTAAACTATTTTATCGACGAGAGTGGTCGGGGCAAATGACTAAGCTCCGTAATTTCCGAGATTTCATAAAACCATTGAGCGCCTCGACTCTTAGGTGAATAGGGCATGCTCGGAAGATGAGAGTACGGGTGATGACTTGGAGTTGTCCCTAACAACTAATAGGAATATAACTCTTAGCCAACCCTTGATCTAATTAAGCCGTAATAAATATGGCGCAACCAAATTAATTAGATCCTAATAGATGATGTAACCCAACAAAATCTCCTTTAAATCTCGATGGAATTGAAGCCTCCTGAATATGAGTGATTGGACTACTAACCATTATTTTGTGTTTTCTCCAATCTCGTACTGGTCAAGCTTATTTTAGTACTTTCTATTCAATACTACTCCAGTCTCGTACTGGTCAAGTACTACTCCAGTCTCGTACTGGTCAAGCTTATTTTAGTACTTTCTATTCAGTACTACTCCAGTGTCGTACTAGTCAAGCTTATTTCAGTACTTTCTATTCAGTACTACTCCAGTCTCGTACTGGTCAAGTTTATTTCAATACTTTCTATTCAGTACTACTCCAGTCTCGTACTAGTCAAGATTATTTCGGTACTTTCCATTCAGTACTACTCTAGTCTTGTACTGATCACATTTCATTCAGCACTTTAAATAAGCAGCATAAGCATCGCACTTGTCCTCGTTACAATTTAGTATTATAATCCCTGGTCCTGCTCTGACGAGCAGTCGTCGAGCCTTAGTTGGGGATAACCGGAGTTGAAGTAGTCCTCCAAGTCTAGCCCCACATAATGTGCTCTCACGCTCCTTGTCAAAAGTAGAGTCAAGTACCGACGCCCGAAGTCTAAAGCCTAGTAGGGCATGTAACGCCCCGAAACTCAAAAGACCGATGAGAGGCGTTTTGAGCCAAGTCTGGGACTTGGTAGGGGTCACACGGCCTGGGACACGGCATGTCATAGGGGCATGTCATGCTTGGGTTCGACGATGGTCATGTGGTCGACGAATTTCAGTCGACGATCGTCGAGCAGCGAACACGGCCTGAGACACTAGCGTGTCCCAGGTCGTGTCCTACTCAGGTGGTTGGCCGAGTTGTGTCGGGGGTGAAACACGACCTGGAGCCCAGGCATGTTCAGCCTAACACGGGTATGTCAAATTCGATACGGGTGTGTCAAGAACTCGTGTTCTTCTCAGGTGAGTGTTGGTCCTGTGTCGTTGGAGGAACACTCCCAGCTATACGGGCGTGTACTGGCTGACACGGGCGTGTCAAGCCTGACACGGGTGTGTCGAGAGCCCGTGTTATTTTTGGTATGCGACGGTTTTGATGGCGAATGGGGCACATGACCTTGGACACGAGCGTGTCATAATCCGTGTTCGGCCCATGTTTTGGATTTTAAGTCTAAATCGTGGCCGTCCGTTTCCTTATTTTGGGATCCGACAGTTCAGGGCTGCTCAGGCTGGGTTATACCTGGGTATTGGGTTTGGATGCCTTCATTTCATCCAAGCAATCTCTTTATAAAGTTCTAGAGAGAGGGGAGAGCAAGGAAGAAGAAGGAAGAGAGATCCGGCCACCAGCGGAGGTTCGGAGCCTGAATCGAGAGCCGACTTCGGATCTACGGACGCGAGGACGTTGCAGTGCTTTGTATCCGCATAGATTTCCATGGAGCCAAAGTGGAATGCTAGGGTAATGATTCTCATCCTAGGACATGTGAAGTCCTCTTTTCCTTTGTATAGGAAACCCGCTCTCGCGAGTTTGCGGTGAGTGTGAGGCGTTCCTTCGGGTAGACATGAATAGTCCCCATTGTTTAGCATATAGAGTCCGTAATCGAGAAACGGGCATAGGCATGATGTGTGAAGCCTACCCGGATAAGTTGGTATGGATCGATGATGTTACATTGCATGAATGGTTAGAGAATACTCTGCGTCGATGGTTGTTTTTTGGGTTTTCTATGCGGTAGATTGCAACAGGGAGTCATGAGGACTAACTCCAAGGTGCTCCCGAAAAACTGGGAAAATGCGTGATTCTGCCATCTCGGTGGCCTGGGAGCCAACTTGCACATAACCGGGTTATGTGAAGTGTGTGATCGGATTGGTACTCGGGGAAGTTTGACCCACGCCCATGTCTTAAAGTGACAGGGCAGTGTGAGCAACGGGTTAGGCGGAACCATACCCGCTCTATGTCGTTCGGTTAAAGGGACCTAAAGGTACTTGGTACTTGCCATTGGCATAGATGGAGGGTCTTAGGCAGTGGCCAGAAATACAAAATGCTCACGAGATATTGCCCCCAGGGGGTGGTGGTGAGTCAGCGGACTTTGACTGTGTTCACCGTGAATGTGCCCTGAGAGCACGGGGTGTGTGGTCGTGCGTGCCCACGCCTGTGATGAAGTGTTTTTACACTATACTGCTTGGTTATGCTAACAAAGTGTAGGGAGGGAGCATCTCCGCCCCGAGTTTGGGGTTGGGGTCATTATAATTTGGTCAGCATAGCTGACCGTTGCTTTTATTTGCCGCCACTGCGGTGGATTGTTACTTACAGGTGTTGCGGGGTCAAATGGTAAATAGCGTGCAAAAGCCCATGTTGCTGAGCCGGCCCTCGAAGGACTAAAAAAATAAATGTTTGCTGGTATTATTGATGTGTGACTGGCCTGCGTTCTGAGGTTTGGAAAACACTTTATTTTAAGTAAACTATTGTAAGGCCATAAGGCCAAGTACTGGTGTATTGTACGTTCATTCCTTCTGGGTTTGTTTAGTGGACATTCATGCTTTTGGCTGGGTTCTATTTTTTTGCAACTTTTAAATTGCTTCTGCTAGAATGCACTCTGTGTAGCACGTTGATTCTTACTTGGATGGTTCCTATTGAGTAACTTTCCAGACCTACTGTTATATGTTATGCGACAGATAAGGGGTGTTACAATTTGGTATCAGACTACTGGTTTCTGTCAACTTAAATGAATTCGTGGATGAATTCTTTTAAGTGGTGGGGAGCACATGTGTGTGCGTCATCGTTATAACATAAAATAACTCATGAATGTCCACTTAGGAATGAAAATACACATGTTTGGGGAACCTGCGTGTTCTTATAATTGCTGTTTGCAATTTTGTTTGGTCGCTTAACGGTGTTTTGTACAACTATAGGTGACCGGAAGTGGTGCAGGGTCGTCAGAACGCCCGGTTTTTGAGGCTAGTAGCGCACCGAATGATGCGCCTGCAATACCTCCCTCAGCAGAAACCATACGATTGGTGACCGAATTAGTGTTTGTCATGAACAACGCGCAGCCTGCAAGGCAAATGCAGCAGCCCGCTCCTACGATGGAGCAGGTACCGCTTCAAACGGATGAACCAAGAAGGGTGGAGCAGGTAGTGGTGGAGCCTTTGGTGCCTAGGAGAGAAACTGAAAGGCAGCTCAAACATGTTATGGGCTTCAATCCTCCGGTGTTCTCGGGGACGGGAACCCCATCCCAAGCTGAAGATTGGCTCTCCCGAGTGAAGAGAGTCTTGACAGCGACGGAAATGGAGGAGTGACAGATGACCACTATAGCTACATTCCTGTTGGACGGAGATGCTAGGCTATGGTGGGAATGTTTGGAGCTACATCACTTTCGGGGTAGGCAACTTACGAACGTCTCGATGGAGGAGTTTTTGAGACTGTTCTTGGCAAGGTACCTTCCCTCGGCTCAGAGGATAGCATTGGAGAATGAGTTCTAGAAGCTGACACAAGGAGAGAGTAGCGTGGATGAGTATCTCCACGAATTTACTGGGTTGGGTCGGTACGCTAGATCTACGTTCGCGGACGAGGAACATAAGACAAACCAATTCTATGAAGGTTTGAAAGATGACTTAATGCTACTGCTCTCGGGGCTTATGATGCAGGGCTTCTTGACCCTGGTCAATACGGCTCGGTCGTTGGAAAAGTTTTTGAATAATGTGCAAGCAAAGAAAAACTCTGGTGATAAGAAGACTGAGTTCAAGGTGCCTGCTAACTCAAAGCCTGCGTACCATAGGTGGTCTAAGAAGGCTAGGACTTCGGGTCCAACCCCTTCTTCTGGTGCTTCTTGGGCGACTACGGGTCGAACCCCGGGCGCATGCTTTACTTGTGAAAAGTCGGGACACTTTGCCCAGGACTGCTGGAGCGGACGTCCAAAGTCTGAGAGGAAGCTAGGAGCAACATGTGAGGAAAATGGCAAGGCGGTGGAGTCGATCGCATCTCATTATGCTCCGGCTCAACCTAGAGACTACAATCTTGGCCAGTATGAGGCCATCAAGCAAGCGGATGTGGTGACAGGTATGGTTTAAATTTATAGCAAGTTAATTTTTAAATACTTGTTATGCGCGTGTTACCTTACCACTGCTTGTATAGGCTTTGTTTTGATTTGTGAGAATCCAGCGAGAGCTCTTTTTGATACGAGAGCCTCACACTCCTTTTTGTCCGAAGGATTCATATCGCGCATCGGAGTACCTTCTTCGATGTCAAAGGACAAACTGGAGTTTGACTTGCAAGCGTCATTACTACCACTGGTGGAGTTCGACGTGATATTTGGCATGGACTGGCTCTCGGAGCAGCAAGCTTATATTGATTGCAGTCACAAGGAGGTTAAGTTGGGATCAGGTCGTGAGATGACTTTTACGGGCTTGAAAGGGTCGAGAAAGACTTTGATGTCTGCTCTTCAGGTGGTGAAGGCGGTTTGTGCTGGAACAGAGCTATTCTTCACACTAGTGGAGGTTACAAATCCTAAGCCTATGTTGGACAATATTTCAGTGGTATACTAGTAGCCTAATGTGTTCCCTGGCGATCTTCCTGGAGCCCCACCTAAACGGGAGCTTGATTTCACCATCGAGCTAGTGCCAGGTGCGAAACCTGTGTCACGCTCTCCGTATCGGCTAGCGCCTAAGGAGATGTCAGAGCTGAAGGTACAACTTCAGGAGTTGTTGGAGCAGGGGTATGTGCGTCCAAGTTCGTCGTCTTGGAGCGCACCGGTCCTTTTTGTTAAGAAGAATGACAGAAGCTTGAGACTTTGTATCGTTACCGGGAACTGAACAAGCTAACGGAGAAGAACAAGTACCTGATCCCGAGGATTGATGATCTGTTTGATCAGTTAGTCAGGTCATTAGTGTACTCGAAATTGGATCTCAAGTCCGGGTATTATCAGCTGAGGATAAGGGAGAGTGATATCCCCAAGACAGCTTTTAGTACGAGATACGGGCATTACGAGTTTACGGTCATGCTGTTTGGGCTGACCAATGCGCCGTTAGTGTTCATGGATCTGATGAACAGGAATTTCAGGGAGTACCTAGACCACTTTGTGATCGTCTTCATCAACGACATATTGGTGTACTCGCAGAGTGAGGAGGATCACTTTAAGCATCTGAATTTGGTATTGGAGACGCTGAGGAGGAATCAATTGTATGCCGAGTTCTCCAAATATGAGTGTTGGTTGTCCTCAGTAGCGTTCCTTGGTCACAATGTCAGTGGAGAGGGAATTGCGGTGGATCCGGCGAAGATTGTTGTGATATAAGAGTGGCTTGTGTTGTCTTCGGTAGCGGAAGTCCGGAGTTTTTTGGGGCTTGCCGGCTATTACAGACGCTTCGTGGAGAACTTCTTGCGGATAGCGTTACCCCTCACGACTCTGACGAGGAAAGAGCAGAAGTTTGTTTGGATGCCGAAGTGCGCCCGAGATTTTGAGGAGTTGAAGAGTCGGTTGACAATGGCGCCTGTGCTAAGTTTGCCGAGTGGGACCGAAGGCTTTGAGATCAACAGCGATGCTTCGGGCAGTGGATTGAGTTGTGTCCTACTGCAGCATAGAAGTGTGATAGTGTATGGCTCGCGTCAGCTGAAGGTGCATGAGAGGAATTATTCGGTCCATGACTTGGATTTAGCGGCCATGATATTTGCCCTGAAGCTGTGGAGGCATTACTTATACGGGGTGAAAGTCGATATCTATACCGACCACAAGAGCCTGAAATACTTATTGGATCAGAAGGATCTAAACATGCGATAGAGGAGATGGATGGAGTTCCTGGGGGACTACACATTCAAGATTCATTATGTGTCTGGTAAGGGTAATGCGGTTGCGGATGCGTTGAGTCGCAGGGCCCCAGCTCAAGCCAACTGGCTGTCGGTTCATGACGAGTGTTTGGTTAGGGAGTTGGAGGCGCTGGAGATCTCTTGTGTAGACAAGCAGTCTAGTGCCAAAGCGCTATTTAACAGGACAGAAGTTCCATAGGACCTGACTGATCGGATTAGGCAGGCTCCGGATATGGATGGCCACATGAAGCAAATCATGGTTGAGGCTTTGGATGAGTCAAATTCCTAATTTGAGGTTGTGGATGGATTGTTATGGAAGGACAGTTGTTTGTGCGTCCCGAATGTGGGCAAATTGCGGGTGGAATTATTGTACGAGGCTCATCATACCAAGTACTCGATTCACCCGGGGAGCACGAAGATGTACCGCGATATGAAGAAATTGTTCTGGTGGCCAGGACTTAAGAAGGATGTGGCACTCTATGTGGCGAAGTGTTAAACATGCGCCTTAGTGAAGGTGGAATGTCAAAAGCCTAGAGGTTTCTTGAAGTCCTTGCCTATTCCAGAGTGGAAGTCCGATGACATTACTATGGACTTTGTGCATGGTTTGCCAATGGAGCAGAAGGGAAACGACGCCATCTGGGTGGTCGTTGATCATTTGACAAAAGTGCCGCACTTCATTCCGTATAGGAAGGATGATTCTGTGGAAAATTTGGCGAAATTATATGTGGATAATATTGTACGGCTTCACGATGTGCCCTGCAGCATCGTGAGTGACCGGGATGGGCGGTTCACGTCCAATGATTGGAGGCTGGTGCAGCAGATGTTGGGAACAAAGCTGAGTTTTAGCACAGCCTTTCATCCGCATACGGATGGTCAGACCGAGAGGGTCAATAAGACGATGGAAGACATGCTTCGCATGTGCATTCTGGATTTCGGGAAGCAGTGGGAAGATCACCTATACTTGGTGGAATTCGCTTACAACAATAGCTACCAGGCAAGCATTCAAATGACGCCCTTCGAGGCCCTTTATGGTAGTGGATGTCACACGTCTTTGTCTTGGTTGGAAACGAGTGAGTCAAAGTTGTACAAGCGACAAGAGGTGGAAGATGCAACGTCGTTGGTTCGAATGATTCGAGAGAGATTACTGATCGCTCAGGATCGCCAGGCTAAGTACTATAACGCCAAGCATAGGAACGTGGAGTTCGCTGTCGGTGACTGGGTGTACTTGAAGATCAAGCCGTTCAAGGGTATCTCCCGGGTGCGGCGCTTGAAGAAGCTAAGCACGAGGTACCTTGGACCATTTGAGGTTCTGGAGCGGATTGGAGAAGCAGCATATCGATTGAGGCTATCTGTGGAGCTAAGTGGTCTACACGACGTATTCCACATATCGGTGCTGCGGAAGGCGGTGCAAGAGCCTTCGCAAGTGATTGTGGTCGATCAAGTGTCGCTCGATAATGGGTTGACGACGAAGGTCAAGCCCGTTCGCATTGAGGACTCGGAAGTCAAGCGGCTACGCAACAAGGAGATCAGAATGGTCAAGGTCCGTTGGGACAACTGCGATCGGGAGGAGCTCTCGTGGGAGCGAGAGCATACCATGCATGAGGAGTACCCGGAGTTATTCCACTCCGGTATTGTTTAAGTTTTGTGTTTATCTATCCCTTATGTAATTTCGAGACGAAATTCTTATAAGAGGGAGAGAGTTGCAATGCCCCAAACTCAAAAGAGCGACGAGAGGCATTTTGAGCCAAGTCTGGGACTTGGTAGGGGTCACACGGCCTGGGACACGGGCGTGTCCCAGGGGCGTGTCGTGCTTGAGTTCGACGATGGCCGTGTCGTCGACAAATTTCAGTCGACGATCGTCGAGCAGTGAACACGGCCTGATACATGGGCATGTCCCAGACCATGCCCTACTCGGGTGGTTGGTCGAGTTGTGTCGGGGGTGAAACACGGCCTGGAGCCCCGACGTGTTCAGCCTGACACGGGCATGTCAAATTTAACACGGGCGTGTCAAGAACCCATGTTCTTCTCGGGTAAGTGTTGGTCTTGTGTCGTTGGAGGAACACGCCCAGCTACACGGGTGTGTACTGGCTGACACAAGCGTGTCAAGCCTGACACGGGCGTGTCGAGAGCTCGTGTTCTTTTCAGGATGCGATGGTTTTGACGGCGAATGGGGTGCACGACCTTGGACACGGGCGCGTCACAAGCCGTGTTCAGCCCAGGTTTTGGATTTTAAGTCCGAATCGTGGCCGTCTGTTTCCTCATTTTGGGATCCGACGGTTCAGGGCTGCTCAGGCTGGGTTATACCCGGGTATAGGGTTTGGATGCATTCATTTCATCCAAGCAATCTCTTTCTAAAGTTCTAGAGAGAGGGGAGAGAAAGGAAGAAGAAGAAGGAAGAGAGATCCGGCCACCGGCAGAGCTTCGGAGCCCCGAATCGCGAGCCGACTTCAGATCTACGGAGGCGAGGACGTTGTAGTGTTTTTCATCCGCATAGATTTCCATGGCGCCAAAGAGGAATGCTAGGGTAACGATTCTCATCCGAGGACATGTGAAGTCCTCTTTTCCTTTGCATAGGAAGCCCGCTCTCACGAGTTTGCGTTGAGTGTGAGGCGTTCCTTCAGGCAGACATGAATAGTCCATGTTGTTTATCATATAGAGTCCGTAATTGAGAAACAGACATATGCATGATGTGTGAAGCCTACCCGGACAAGTTGGTCTGGATCGATGATGTTACATTGCATGAATGGCCGGAGAAGACTCCGCGTCGATGGTTATTTTTCTGGTTTTCTACGTGGTAGATTGCAACAGGAAGCCATGAGGACTAACTCTAAGGTGCACCCGAAAAACTGGGCAGATGTGTGATTTTGCCATCTTGGTGGCCTGGGAGCCAACTTGCACATAACCGATTATGTGAAGTGTGTGATCAGATTGGGACTCGGGGAAGTTTGACCAGCGCCCATGTCATAATGTGACAGGGCGGTGTGAGCAACGGGTTAGGCGGAACCGTACCCGCTCTATGTCGTTCGGTTAAAGCGACCTAAAGGTACTTGGTACTTGACGTTGGCATAGATGGAGGGTCTTAAGCAGTGGCCAGAAAGACCAAATGCTCGCGAGATATTGCCGCCTAGGGGGTGGTGGTGAGTTAGCGTACTTTGACCGTGTTCACCGTGAATGTTCCCTAAGAGCACGGGGTGTGTGGCCGTGCGTGCCCACGCGTGTGATGAAGTGTTTTTACACTATACTGCTTGGTTATGCTAACAAAGTGTAGGGAGGGAGCATCGGCGCCCCGAGTTTGGGGGCGGGGTCGCTATAATTTGGTCAGCATAGCTGACCGTTGCTTTTGTTTGCCACCATTGCGGTGGATTGTTGCTTGCAGGTGCTGCGAAGCCAAGTGGTAAATAGAGGGGAAAAGCCCATGTTGCTGAGCCGGCCCTCGAAGGCCTAAAAAGATAAATGTTTACTTGTATTATTCATGTGTGACCGGCCTGCGTGCCGAGGTTTGGAAAACACTTTATTTTGAGTGAACTATTGTAAGGTCGTAAGGCCAAGTACTGGTGTATTGTACGTTCATTTCTTGTGGGTTTGTTTAGTGGACATTCATGATTTTGCTTGGGTTCTACTTTATTGCAACTTTTAAATTGCTTCCACTAGAATGCACTCTATGTAGGACGTTGATTCTTAGTTGGATGGTTCCTATTGAGTAACTTTCCGGTCTGTCTGTGGCATATGGCATCGGGCCCCGGCCGAACCTACTGGTATATGTTATGCGACAGATAGGGGGTGTTACAGGGCAGACTGGCGTAGACCCGGTGTATATATTGTTTGTCTTTTGTTTGATTGTTTGTAAATTGCTTGCGGTGAAATAGTGGCGGGTCAATCCCTCCCGCAGATCGTTCGTACCAGTGCGGGAAGGTCGACGACTCAAGGTGACAAGGAGATGAGTACCACGGGTGACCGGGCGTTATATTCTCCGTCAGGTTTTCCTCCGCTGGTCGGCCAAAACGATTCGCCGGATGTCGCTCACATCCAAGAGTACACAAGGTTGTACGCTAGGGCCTGGGGTTGTGCGGTACTATCACCCCCAGAAGTGGCAGGACTGGCCACTATCACCGACGAACACATCGGTGAGCCCCGCGGGGCTCGCTACCCTGCTGGAATAGAAGCGGTCCAACCTATGTCGACATAGGGTTTGTGTGCGCGACTATGAATGTCTGCAGTGTGTGCGCAGCTATGAATGCCTGCGGTGTGTGCGCAGTTGTGAATGTCTGCGATAGAATTCAAGATACGAAAGCATGATATGCTGATGAGCTAGTGGAGCCTTCTTATAACTGGTTTATATTACTGCTGCTTTTCTTTCCAGTTATATTATCATACACTCTTTTATAATTGCTCCTAGCTGTACATATATGAAATGTTGTGTTAACTCTCTCTTGCTTCAGCTATTTACTTTTATTGGGTGGGTGCGTGCTCGTCCCCAAGATGTGGATCCGGGGAGGATATTTGTTTCCACTTATTCTTGTGACTAACAGTTATCTAAATAACCATTCATAGGAAATGGAGAACCGTAGTGACCCGCTGTCGTAGGAGATTTTGCCGGCAGCTAGGACCACTCGAGCAGATGCACCCTCGCCGTCCCCAGAGTTTAGATACGTAAGTACTGTAGAGCAGCATAGAGAGAGAGAGTATGAATGATATATGTAGCACATGTATAGCTCACGGGCTTTTATAAACACTTAGGCTTCGGCCCTAGAACCTCTGTGATATTGATATGTTATATATATATCTGCAATGGTTTCCTGTTAATGCTTTCACTATACTTTGATGGGTTGTGAATGTTATGATTCGAGCCGAGCAAGGCGACCATCTAGTGCTTAGATAGGGTGGATCGTTTCCCCTAAGAGCACTGGGTGGACGTCTTGGGCCAGTAGTACCCCTCAGGCCCGACCCGAGCAATAGGTTGGGGGGCACTACAAATGGATCAGAGCTATCACGATTCATCCTTGTGGAGCAGTCTCAGGATCCCTCCGTACCTCACTTTGTTCTGGGTTTGGGACGAACCTTGCAGCGGAAGCCTGGTAGACCCTAGTGTAGAGGCTTAGGGATTATGGACTATACGATAGTATGCCCATACACCGTTGCTTTCCGCTTGGGTTGTCATTTTTGCAAATTTCCCCTACTTTTGCAAAATACTGACACTCTTTCCTGTTACTTCTCCAGATACCGGAGTACAGTAACGGGGGATCCTCATCCAGAGGATATGTTCTAGCTACCCCACCTCCAGACTCAGTCGCTCCCGCAGTCGTACCGTTTACCGAGACAGATATTGGGCAGACACTGACGGCTATTCTAGCGACTTTCCGGGATGCCCTGGCACAGCCACCCCGAGAGATGACCGCACCCACCGATCTGCTGACGACTTTCCGAGGACTGAGGCCTCCCCCTATCAGAGGTACAGAGACGGCCATCCAGGTAGAGGAGTGGGTGGAGCGGGTGGAGGAGCTGTTAGTAGGAATGATGTGCCCAAATGTGGCTGCAGTCTCTTTGGTGGTGACCCTTTTAGAGGGATACGTAAGGGATTGGAGGACAGCGGCTAGTCGCTCTACCTTTCGAGGTCAGTCGTTGAGCGCGATCCTTTGGGGGGAGTTCTCTGTAGCTCTACTATAGTTCTTCATCACAGATGCAGATCGAGCCGCGCTGCAAGAGAGGTTCCTGCGCATTCGACAGGGCAACCGCACCGTGGCAGAGTACAAGAGAGAGTTTATACACCTTGCACACTTCGCTGGGAATCTGGCTGCCTCCGATAGGGATAAAGCTTATAGGTTCTACGGAGGACTACGGGACGACCTGAGGCAGACCCTGATCATGCTCTCTCAGGACACCTTTCACACCATAGCCACCCATGCAGCAACATTAGAGTTGGACCAGCAGACAGTGGCTCAGTGGCGCAGAGGTCAGGTATAGATTCCTCGAGACCAGAGGCGAGACGTAGGGGTCGCTCCCCATAGACATGATAGAGAGCGCAGGCAGCGACGCCGCAGGCAGCCCTATAGGCTCCCACCAGTATCCCCAGCACCCCCAGTTGCGCAGCTAGACATTAGACCAGCTCCTGCACCACAGCCCCCACTAGTGGCCCAACGAGAAGGTACATATCTCAGCAGTCGGGACATATGAGGGTCTTTTGCCCACACACGACAGGGAGACCGGGATTAGGAGCAGTTCAGGGTGGACATCCGGCACAGGGACAGGGTCAGAGAGGCCGCAGAGGCAGAGCTGGCAGGAGAGGCCAGCAGGGCCGAGCAGCGCCCCTGGAGGCCTACGCACTGGACTTACAGCACAGACTGGCCCCTGACGTAGTCATAGGTATATATCTTAGGCGATAGAGAGATATCAGATCTTACCACTGGGGTTGTATATTACATATATATATGTGCTTACATCTTCTGTATTAGTTAGATGATATATATGTATATATTTCTCATGTCATCAGGAATCTTGTTGGTAGAAGGACATCCTGCCAATACTCTTTTCGACACAGGAGCAACACATTCTTTCGTTTCCCACGATTTCATCGCAACAAAATGAAATGTTATTCGTTCAAAGGGACTATCTATACAAATCTGTTTACTGGACGGGTTGGATATGACATCTACCGATAAGTGCTCATTCCAGGCTGTGCTGGGAGAAGTAGAATTTGAGATCTACGCAACCATCCTAGCCATAACTGGATTTGACATCATTTTGGGGATGGACTGGCTGGCCGAGCACCAAGCACAGATAAATTGTTCCACGCGAGAAGTCCGGCGGCAGAACCCAAATGGCCAGAGCGTCACATTGACAATTGTACCCTCTGTCTCGCGTATTATTCTAACTTCTACGCAGATTGTGAAATCAGTCCGACAGAAGGACGAAGTATACCTTATCTATTTCGAGATGGAATACAAAACCCAGGTGCTCGCTAAGGTCCCAGTAGTCCGCGACTTTCTAGATATTTTCCCTGAGTCCCTCCCAGGATTGCCACCCCAGTGAGAGGTCGACTTTCAGATTGAGCTCGTGTCCGGAGCACGACCAGTATCACGAGCCCCCTACCGGATGGCCCCAAGAGAGCTGACAGAACTAAAAATTCAACTACATGAACTAATAGATGTTGGATTCGTCTGTCCTAGTTCCTCGACCTAGGGAGCCTCGGTGCTTTTCGTCAAGAAGAAAGACGGGACGCTGTGACTGTGCATCAACTATAGGGAGCTAAATAAGCTTACTATACGCAGCACGTACCCCCTCCCTAGGATCGATGAATTGTTCGATCAGTTGCAAGGTGCATCTGTGTTCTCCAAGATGGACCTGAGATCCATCTATTATCAGCTTCGAATCCGAGAGTAAGATATTCCCAAGACTGCCTTCAGCTCCCGATACGGTCTATATGACTTCCTAGTGATGCCCTTCGGGCTCACCAACGCTCCCTCCGCCTTCATGGCCATAATGAATAAAGTCTTCGAACCCTTTTTGGAATACTTTGTCATCATCTTCATAGACGACATCTTAATCTACTTGAAGACCAGGACGGACCATACTCAGCACCCGTAGATGGTGCTATTAAAGCTCCGGGAGCACTCCCTCTTCGCCAAATTCAGTAAGTGCGAGTTTTGGCTATAAGAAGTTGTATTCTTGGGCCACACGATAAACAAGGAAGGTGTGGCAGAAGACCAAGCCAAGATCCTGACAGTATAAAATTGGCCGCCACTCAGGACGGTTGCGGACATCCAGAGTTTTCTCGGTCTTATCGGATACTACAGGAAGTTCGTCGATGGTTTTTCCAAGATTGCCCTACCCCTAACTGCTCTCACCAAGAAAGACGTCGCATTCTGATGGACATCAGAGTGCAAGGCTGCATTCGTCAAACTAAAGAAGTGGTTGACTTCCGCGCCAATCCTTACGATCCCTACATGGACCGAGGGATTCCAAATCTACACTGATGCCTCCCTAATGGGATTAGGAGCTATTATAATGCAGCATAGCAAGGTAGTAGCCTACGCATATATCACACCAATTAAAGCCGCAAGAATTAAATTACGCAGCACACGATTTAGAGTTGGGCGATGTCGTCTTCGCCCTAAAAATCTGGAGGCATTATCTGTACGGAGTAAGATGTGAGATCTTCTCCGACCACAAGAGCCTCAAGTATATCTTCACGCAGAAGGAGCTGAATCTCTGGCAGCGCCGATGGCTAGAATTCCTATGCGATTACAACTTCGCTCTCCAATATCACCCCGGGAAGGCTAACAGAGTCGCTGACGCCTTGAGCCGCCAGCCTGCGATAGCCGGGAGTTGGATGGAGCAGATCCCTAAGGAACTATTCTAGTCCTTGATATACTTGGAGATTACCCTGGTTGCCTGAAGAGATCCAAAAGAGTACTATTCTCAATTGTATTGGATGGAGATCCAATGCGACATCCGGGACCGGATATGAGAAGCCCAGAAGATCGACCCAGAGGTAATGTCAATCATCTGATCTCTACAAGGAGGGGCACAGGAGGATTATAATCTGCATGACGAGATTCTACAATTCAAACATCGCATATTCGTTCCCGCTACCGGAGGGATTCATGAAGAAATTCTGCAAGAGGGACATCAGTCCAGGTACTCTATTCATCCTGGCGTGTTTAAGATGTATGTGGACCTGCACAGGATCATCTATTGGCCTGGAATGAAAAGAGATGTCACCAACTTCGTGGCCCGGTGTCAGACCTGTCAGAAGGTTAAAGTCGAATGTCGCAGTCTAGGAGGCCTATTACAGCCCCTGCCGATACCAGAATGGAAGTTCGAAGACATATCCATGGACTTCGTCCGCAACCTACCTCGATCTCGCGCTGGGAATGACTCAATTTGGGTGGTCGTAGGTCGACTCACCAAGGTAGCACGATTCATTCCAAATCGACAGGGTGACAGAGTGGATATCCTGGCCAGAATGTTCCTAGAGCAAGTGGTACGATTTCATGGAGTACCAAAGTCCATTGTATCAGATCGTGATGGGCGTTTCACATCTAAGGAGTGGAGGCGGATACAGGCATACTTGGGAACCAAATTGGTCTTCAGCACCGCCTTCCACCCGCAGACAGACGGACAGACGGAGAGGACGAACTGGACGATGGAGGATCTTCTTATACTGTGGATAGTGGCGCACAATGAGCTGTGGGAGCAGTTATTATCGTTAGTCAAATTTTCACACAATAACAGCTACCAGGATAGCATTAAGATGGCTCCATACGAGGCATTGTATGGAAGACATTGTCGAACCCCATTGACTTGGGCTCAGGAAAAGGACCCGGAAGCCTTGGGAGTGTCTTACGTTGATGACACTACGGCAGCGATACGTCTGATCCAGGAGCGAATATGGGAAGCGCAGAGCCGACAGGCCAAGTACTACGATACGCGACACCGACCGGTGGAGTTCAGTGTGGGGGAAAAGGTGTTTTTGAAAATAAAACCCATGCATGGTGTCTCCCAGTTGAGAAAGCAGAAAAAGTTAGATCCCCGCTTCTTGGGGTCCTATCCGGTGATAGAGCGTGTTGGCCCCGTCGCCTATCGTTTAGCCTTGCCGCCAGAGTTGGGGAATATTCACGATGTGTTTCATGCCACTTTGTAAGAATTGAATTCAAGATGACCTAAACACCTAGAGGTGGGGGTGAATAAGTTCAATTCTTTTTTTCAGGCAGATAATGTAAATACTTGTTAGACAGCCTTAGCAATATCAATCACAACACAGATTATAGCAAACACATGCAACACAGCATACACACAGATTTATAGTGGTTCCCCAAGTGATGGGTACATCCATTTTCCCCCTTTGCCTATCTAGCAGTATACTAGATTCGGCCTAAATCCCTTCTTCCTTCTCAGATCCTCAGATCCTACAACTCAGAACCCAGAATGGTTCCTACAACTCAGACTTCAGCATGTCCTACAGCTCATATCCTCTCAGAGAATCCTACCTCAGAGTGAGTCCATGCTCCTACAACTCAGGCAATCAAGCCCTACCTCGGCCTCTTCAACAGGCCTACAACTCAGAGAAATTAATCCCCTACCTCAGGCACTCAGCCCTACCTCAGCCTTTATAGATTTAGGCTTACAACTCAGAGAGATAACTCTCCTACACTCAGATCTATAAAAGACCCTACAGAGAAAATTGATTATAAAAAGTATAAATCCTTCAACCAGGTAGAGAGAGAATGGGTTGAAGGTTTCTTGATCAGTTCTTGATAGATCTGATTGCTTTATATCCAACCTGTCTTAGCTTCTTCAAAGCTTCTTGAATTTGAACAAAGTAAGGTTGATATTCTTGTGAAGTTGGAGATGATCTTCAATCATGTTTCCTTCTTCGATTCAGATGTGACTCTGAATTCTTCTTGCAGACTTATTCAGGATCTGCCCTTATACACTTGTTGATTTCTGGATGAAGACTTCTCTTCTTCTTAGTTGTTAGCTCTCTCTGCCCTTTTTGTTGATAGAATAGGTCTTTATATAGACCCCATCCGAGGTTACCAACTGATCCAGTTCCTAATGGCCTTCTGACAGCTCTGACAGATGTAACTGCTTTGTTGATTGTGACAGCTGTCAAGTCTCCAGTTATGTCATCTGATACTTCATTGAACTTTAACTCAGCAGCAAAGTGTCGAGACAATACTTTAAATGTGTCGACACAAATAGATCATATGTCGACACAATCCTTGGTAATGTCGACACAGCTCACATAATGTCGACACAGCTCTTATTTTTCTTCTTGACACAGCTTCTGTGGAATGTGACGACACAAGTCCTGTGTGTCGACACAATAACTCCTAGTCTCGACAAAGTTGATTTCGACAGAATTCTGGAGTCTGTCGACCCAAGTCCTGTGTGTCGACACAATTATTGTCGACAAAATTCTGGAATGTGTCGACACAAGTCATGTGTGTCGACACAGTTGTTGTCGACAGATTTTCTATGTGTCGACACAAGTTCTGTGTGTCGACACAATCTTATTCCTGGTGTCAACACAGCTTTTCCCAAGTTTCGACACAGTTCTTCTCAGGTATAGACACTTGTACTTAGAAACTTTTTTACATTTCCTTAACCTGCACATTGAAACTCAAAACACCATCAAATACACATTGATGAATATCATTGAGTTAGGTGAGCCTTCTCCAAATCTGGTACACATTTTCCAATGTACCCAACACTCTTCCTTGAGGCGAGTCCTCCAGCAACCAGAGCAGCACCTTCCTACTCCACCGGTGCAACTATGGTCGGATAGATTTGTCCAGCTCGAACCCGTCAGAGTAGTAGATTATAAGGTGAATACATTACGTAACAAAACCATTCCGATGGTTAAGGTACTATGATCAAACTGTGGACGGGAGGAGTTCACGTGGGAACCTGAAGCACTCCTCCGAGAGAAGTACCCAGAGCTTTTTCCCCAAGTATGTTACTTTTTCCCCTACTTCAAGCAAATTTTCGGGGACGAAAACCTTTTTAATTTTATTTGATTGTAACATCCCGACTTTTATTGGGCCACCAGAACCCTAGTGGGCCCAATAAAAGTGGCTCGAACCCTACCCATGACCCAGTGGGAGATAATACTAAGCGGGAAATAGAGCTAGAGAACTCTAAATTTAGTTCTGTCAGTTCCTGTGACCTCGTATAGTCAATATGAGTGCATCGGAACTCGTTCAGTTGGACCCCGAGGTCATATAGTGAATGTGACCATTCCTCGTAAAACGCAACGAGAGCAGATTTTGGATATTGACCTAGAGAACTCCGAATTGAGTTCTGTCGCTTCATATGACCTCATATAACCTAGACATGTGTATTGAAACCTGTCACGTCATAATCCGAGATCTAACGACAGTTTTACACACTTCGACCATTTTAGCGCGCTGCGACACATAATTTTTGGACTTTCGCCAAACGGACTATGATTCAACCCCAGTCAGTGACATTGGACTCGTGTGGTCAATACGAAGTCAACAGAAGTTGTCCTAGTCAATTTTGACGGCAATTGGTCAACTCATGGTCAAATCAAGAGTAGTCGTGCACCGAAAAGCGTGCGCACACCAATTATGACATGACACCCGAACTTTGACCCGACCCCGACGACTTGGACACACTTTGACTTTGACCAATAAGGGGGACCCACCCGAGTGTTGACTTGGTCAAACCCCCCTAAAAATCCATTTTTGGATTTTTCTCCAAGTATGGGCCCACTTCCGCTCCAAGGGAGGATAGACCATGCCCCCACACTCTTATTTGGGCCCCAACCAGCAAGCCCTCACTAGGATAGGTGGAGGCCCACCCTACCCCTCCTCTCCACCTCCCCCCTCTCTTTTCAAAAGGCCCAAGCCCATAGGGGCTTTACCTTCTTTTCCCTACATGAGGGAAAAGAGGAGGCCTCCAGGTGTCCTTGGACAGCTGGAGGGTAGGGATTTAATCCCTCCATAAGGAGGGATTAAGCCCACCTTGCCTAAGGGAGGGGACCTCCCCCTCCCCAAACCTATAAAAGGCCACCCAACCCCTCTCCTTCCCCTAAGTCTCAGAATAGCTCACCCCTCCCCCTGTCCCCCTGCCGGAGCCCTGGTGGCCGGAAAAAGCCAAGATGAGGAGCCTCCCCCTCCCTCCACCACCACCTTTGGCATGGCCGAATAGGCCGGCCCCTCTCGAGCCCACCATACCCAGGTGGAACCACTCTCCCTCCCCCTTCCCCAATCTGAACGAGTTGCATGTGCCTCTCGGTGGCCGGAGCGCCGTCGGCGCCACCCGAGCCTTGTTTCAGGTCGGGTGGTGCCCAAGGAGGAAGGATCCTCCCCCAGTACCGGTGGTGGCACTGGGGGAGTGTTATACCACTAGGGGCGGCGGCCCCCAGCGGCGGAGTGCGGCGGTGCCGCCGGGAAATACAGTTCTGGCGACACCCGCAAAAACAGAACACGACTCTGTTAAAGCTGGAGGCGGCGGTCGGCTACGCATGGCCGCCGGACCACCGCCGGCGAGAAGCTTGACCCACGGCGCGCCGGCCGAGGGTGGACTAGTAAGCGACAATCCACCAGAGGAGCGGGGGTGGCGTGGTGGCTCCGGGAGCAGGGCCATCGCCACACCAGGCTCTCGGGATGGAAATTTCGGCGGCGGCCGACGGCGGCCGACGGTGCCAGGCCGCCGGACCACCGCCCAGAGCATCGCCGGCCCCCGACGAGTTGATCGGGGCCGGAACCGGCATCTTGCGATGACCTGCCGGCGGTGGTGGAGTGCGCTCATCCTCTGCACCGCCGGCGAGGGGCAGCAGCTGCCCGATCTGGTGATGAAGATCGGGCGGCTGGGATTTTATTAATCCACGCCCCCGCCTCCATTTCTGTGCCCCCCACAGCGGATCCATAGTCGATCCATTGTGGGGAAGCGCTGGTCGGTTGCGCCCTGTGGCTCAATCTCAGCCGCAGGATCCCGGAGATCTGCTATTGGCAGACCAGATCAAAGGGCAGAGGCTTTGGGAAATTTTTTGGGCCAAACCTAGGCGTCTAGGAGAAAACTAACCAACATGAAAAATGTTCCCCCTGATGAGGGCTATCTCCACAAAAATATTGATAATTGTTTGAATTAATTTAGTATTTTTAAAAGCTAAAATAAAATTTGTTTGGTTAAATTAAATGTCCAAAACACCTTGAAAAATTATAAAAACATTACTATGCTCATTTTAGGCCCTCCCAAGGGTTGTATCAAAATTTGGGGTCATGGGGATAAGTTTTGATATTTTCCATAAAATATTAAAACCTAGGGTCGCGTACGGATCCTTTTTTTCCGCTCGTTTTCCCTAAAAGGCGGAAATTAGAGTGCGTGACCACTCTTTTTAATCAAACAAGTACTTTAAACTATTTTATCGACGAGAGAGGCCGAGGCAAGTGACTAAGCTCTGGGATTTCTGAGATTTCGTAAAACCGTTGAGCGCCTCGACTCTCGGGTGAATAGGGCACGCTCGGAAGATGAGAGTACGAGTGATGACTTAGAGTTGTCCCCGACAACTAATATGAATATAACTTCTTGCCAACCCTTGATCTAATTAAGCTGTAATAAATATGGCGCAATCAAATTAATTGGATCCTAATAGATGATGTAACCCAACAAAATCTCCTTTAAATCTCGATGGAATTGAAGCCTCCTGAATATGAGTGATTGGACTACTAATCATTTTCTTTGTATTTTATTCAGTCTCGTACTTGTCAAGCTTATTTTAGTACTTTCTATTTAGTACTACTCTAGTCTCGTACTGGTCAAGTTTATTTCAGTACTTTTTATTCAGTACTACTCCAGTATCGTACTGGTCAAGCTTATTTTAGTACTTTCTATTTAGTACTACTCCAGTCTCGTACTGGTCAAGTTTATTTTACTACTTTCAATTCAGTACTACTCCAGTCTCGTACTGGTCAAGCTTATTTCAGTACTTTCTATTCAGTACTACTCCAGTCTCGTACTGGTCAAGCTTATTTTAGTACTTTTTATTCAGTACTACTCCAGTCTCGTACTGGTCAAGATTATTTCGGTACTTTCTATTCAGTACTACTCAAGTCTTGTACTTTTCACATTTCATTCCAGCACTTTAAATAAGCAGCATAAGCACCGCACTTATCCTCGTTGCAATTTACTATTATAATCCCGGGTCCTGCTCTGATGAGCAGTTGTCGAGCCTTAATTGAGGATAACCGGAGTTGAAGTAGTCCTTCAAGTCTAGCCCCAAATAATGCGCTCATACGCTCCTTGTCGAAAGTAGAGCTAAGTACCAACGCCCGAAGTCTAAAGCCTAATAGGGCAGACCGACGTAGACCCGATGTATATATTGTTTGCCTATTGTTTGATTATTTGTAAATTGCTTGCAGTGAAATAGTGGCGGGTCAGTCCTTCCCGTAGACCGTTCGTACCGGTGTGGGAAGGTCGACGACTCAAGGAGACATGGAGATGAGTACCACGGGTGACCTGCCGTTATATTCCCCGTCGGGTTTTCCTCCACTGGTCAGCCAAAACGATTCGCCGGATGTCGCTCACATCCAAGAGTACACAAGGTTGTACGTTAGGGCCTGGGGTTGTGCGGTACGATCACCCCAGAAGTGGCAGGACTGGCCACTGTCACCGACGGCCACATCAGTGAGGCCCGCGGGGCTTGCTACCCTACTGGAATAGAAGCGGTGTCGACATAGGGTTTGTGTACGTGGGTATGAATGCATGCGGTGTGTGCGCGACTATAAATGCATGCGGTGTGTACGCGGTTGTGAATGTATGCGATAGAATTCAGGATATGAAAACCTGATATGTTGATGAGCTAGTGGAGCCTTATTATAACTGGTTTATATTACTGCTGCTTTTCTTTTCAGTTATATTATCCTGCACTCTTTTATAATTGATCATAGTTGTACATATATGAAATGTTGTACTAACCCTCTCTTGCTTCGGCTATTTACTTTTGTTGGGTGGGTGCGTGCTCGTCCCCAAGATGTGGATCCGGCAAGGAGATTTGTTTCCACTTAGTCCTGTGACTAACAGTTATCTAAATAACCATTCACAGGAAATGGAGCACTGTAGTGACCCGCTGCCGTAGGAGATTTCTCCAGCAGCTAGGACCACTCGAGTAGATGCACCCCCGCCGTCCACAGAGTTTATAGACATAAGTACTGCAGAGCAGTGTAGAGAGAGTATGAGTGATATATGTAGCACATGTATAGCCCACGGGCTTATATAAACACTTAGGCTTCGGCCCTAGAACCTCTGTGATATTGATATGTTATATATATATATCTGCAATAGTTTCCTGTTAATGCTTTCGCTATACTTTGATGGATTGTGAATGTTATGATTCGAGCTGAGCAAGGCGGCCATCTAGTACATGGATAGGGTGGATCGTTTCCCCAAAGAGCACTAGGTGAACGTCTTGGGCCAGTAGTACCCCTCCGGCCCGACCCGAGCAAAAGGTTGGGGGGCACTACAATTATAAGGTGATATAAAAGTACTACCCATCTCAAAACATAGAGAATAAAACATCAGAAACAAAACAACAAGACTAGAAGTTGTCCACAACTGCATTGGAGTCCACAATGGCCTTAAGTCCTTACAACATTCAAGTGTCCAAAACAGCAACAACACTCACATAACAGCGTGTCAAAGCACTCTTAGGCTACCTCGACATGCAAGCCGGGTTGCATTTAAAGAAACATAACATGAGAACACACAAAAGATATCAAAAGGGGGTACACTTCATGAGGCTTAGGCCTCTTTGGCCGACAAGCTTACTCCAGTTTGCGATCCTTTTCCTGTAAAAGATTGTTGTAACGTGGGTCAGCAATGGCTGACCACAACTGTATAACCAACACCCCTCCTCCCGGCCATCCCTAGCGGACCCCAGTGCACTCCATCACCTTGCAGATCAGCACTTCATATGCATGTAATAGAACATAAACTAACATAGAAAATAACCGGATTTGGTGTCTCAAGCATCAAACACGTTTATATGTTGAGCTTGTAAATAGAAGGGGGCCTACAATGCAGCATGTATGCAAACTTAGGTTTCAACCAAGGCACCCTATAATGTGTATGGTTCTAACACAATCACAAATCATCACATCACAATGATCACATGGGTACTCTCATTACCCAAAGTCATACAAGTCCATGGCCAAGAGCTCTCGCTGAGACCTCACCCGCACACGGATCACAACACCACCGGGTTTGTCCATCAACTCCACTGTTCTTGCCAATTTTACCAATTTAAGCACAACCGATGCTAAGGACCCTTGCTTGGCCTTGCCCGCTTGTGGGCTTCATCGCACGGGCTTGTCCAAAAGCTTGGCGTCCTCGTCAGTTTCCACATGAGGGGACTTGTCTTGTCGGGACACCCTCCACACGTGAATTATAACATCACGGGGTAAGCCAGCCGACCACAAAGACAAAGCCACGCCTCCACATCGCATTCAACAAGCATATCATTTCCTACCCTAAACCACCATTCGTTCTCACACAATAATTAAGGGCATCACAAAGGCGTCTTCACCGCAATTGGGTTTCTAACAAAAATCCTAATATGCACGTCAATCGACATCATCAAATCGGACCACTGGCTGTGATTTCAGCTTCACCGAACATGTCTAATCCACTAGTAGAGCGGATTTCTAATGCAAAAGTATGTCGGGGACGGACACAATCGACCCGGTGGCCCATCTTGAACCAAGACGACTCGAACCCCTCTCATTTGAGAGATTCAGTGCCTAAATGCTCAAATAATGGCATAAATGAAATGGATGTCATGCACGCATCCTAAACACAGGGAGGAGAAGTGCAGTTACTTTATGAAACCTCTTCCTCGCCATAGAAACTTATAGAAGCACTGATGAGCGTGTTCACCTCCAAGCTCTCTCCACGAATCCGACCTCGGATCGACGATCGGGGCTCCGAAGCCTCGTTAATGGCGGAAGATGTTTCTTCTTCCTCCTCCAAGTTCTCTCCAAACCTAGTCTCCCAAGCACAAAGAGGGGAGAATGGGAAGGAAGAACTCATTTGCCCTATTTAGGGTTCAATGACAGACATTTTTGGGCCACACTATCAAGTTTTAAGAAGATCAGACGGCCAAAAATCGCCTCTACGGAACTGGCTCCATCCACTACCGTCGAGCGGTAGCTACCTACCGCTCTGCGATAACTTTCAAAGCCCGCTAACCGCCTCAGGTCGTCATGCACCGCCAGCAGTAGCGCTATCGCTAGGCGTTAGCAACTCAGCTCTATCGCTCTCAATCAACGTGAAGTCCCCACTCGACAAAAGCTACCGTCGGTTGGTACCTCCTACCGCCGCGCGGTAAATTCGAGAGATCCCAAACCTCTAAAATAGGAAAAATGGGGTGTTACACTTTTATTCATATAGAGTTGAATAAAACAATTGATATACCATCCATAATATAATCGCGTATAAAGTGTTTTTCAAAGGACATTCACATTTGACTCAACATTAACTCTTGAAATAATATGTTTAATCAATAAAACAATGGCCGCAACTTGGGCAATTAATTAAAACCATGCCTTATTATATTTACGTCACTTGATAATCTCTTCCATATATGTGGAAAAACAAAATTGCGCATGCACAAAATAGTAACATACAAATATTAACACACATTTTCAATATTATGAGGATACATACACAACCAACTATTATGAACCCAAACACACGCTAACACAAGACAGCCATTATGATTACAAACACATACAACACATCCACAATCAATAGTTAACACGTGAATTCACAAAATCATTAATATGAACACACACACACACACACAACCACCATTAATCCACCATTAACATTTCACAAAATCATTAATATGAACACACACACACACACACAACCACCATTAACATTTCACAAAATCATTAATATGAACACACACACACACAACCACCATTAACATTTCACACACATCCACCATTAACATTTCATACATATACACACAAACCATCAACTTGAACCCAAACACAGACCTTCACTCAAACTACTAATATGAACTCAAACACACATTCACTCAAACCACTAATATGAACCTAAACACACACACACACACACACACACACAATTAATGCTACACACACACACACACCATTAATGCATGCACACATATATGCATCCATCATTAATGCACACACACATCCATCATTGATGCATATTGTTGGAGCACATGTTTAGAATCTCACGATTTGATAATAACAAATCTTATTATGTATTAGATCACGCTTGTCTTGTATTTATAGTGTGCATGAAATATATGTACAGTACTACTCTAAATGAATACATGAAATACGATGCAAGAATGGAATCGAGGCTCTGAAGAAAGGCCTACTCAAACCACTAGTATGAAATATAATCATGCATTTTGTTTTATTACTTTTTCAATTTATATTCACCATAGTTTTTTTAAAGACATATTTTGTAATCAAAGTTTTCTTATAAAATCTAAATTTTTAAACACACGTATTCAACCCCATCTAAGACGCTTGTAGATCACACACACACACACACACACACACACACACACACACACATAGACACACACCCCATTAATGCACAGACACACACCCCTATTAATGCACACACACACCATTAATACACACACACACACACACACACACACACACAATTAATGTGTGTGTGCGCACACACACACACCACTAATGCAACCACTGACCCCCTCCCCCCACACACACTATTAATACAACCATTAATGTGCGCACACACACACACATACAATTAATGTGTGTGCGCGCCCACACTTAATGCACACACACACCATTAATGTACAATGGGCCACCGACGTGCTTCAAGTGTGGCAAGCCGAGCTACAAAATTTGGGATTGTACTGAGGGTGGTGATGAGCCAGAGTAGAGGTAGGAGCAGTCAATGCGTTTAGGTCTCAGTTATGCGGAGAAGGGGAAAGCGGTGGAGTCAAGTGCTTCATGTTTCCCTCTGATGCAGCCTAGAGCTTGCAGCCTTGAGAAGTAGGAAGCGATTCGTCTGCCGAATGTGGTGGCAGGTACTACAAGTTCAAATCTCGTTCGTTAGTTTAAAATTATGTGTGACCTTTCATATTTGTTGCATGCGTATTAGGTTTCGTGCTAGTTTCTGATTGCCCCGCCAGGGTGCTTTTCGATATGGGAGGGTCGCACTTCTTTCTCGCGGAAAAATAATCTGGAAAATTGGGGTTGAACCCCTTGTCACAACCCGCATTTTTCACCACCCAAAAGGGTATATCAGAGTAAGGGAAAAAATGTGCATCATGATGCCACGTCAGCAGGGGATAATTGCAGACGTTTAGGCAAAACTCCTAGTTAATCATGAAGAAAGATTCTTTAAGTTATTTAGAGGTAAAATCAGTTTAAGTGAGGTAGTTAGATGTATCCCTCAGCTTAGTGGCTCATCTAGTCCATGAAGAAAGTAGTTATACGCTGCGAAAATTACTTCTTTTACAAAATTGGACATCCTACATGAGTTTAGAGGTTCACAGAGGACATCTCAAGGTATGCAAGTTCTAAGTTTATAATAGCAATAAAAGTAGATTTTTACGGTCGCTAAATATAGTGATTTAACATTTTAAAACATGCAATGCATGCGGTAATAATAGTAGTTTTATACTTGAAAAATAACTACCATGCAATCCTAGCATAAAACATCCCAGAGAGCAAGTATTCCAAATACACAGAAAGAAAACTAAGCAGTTAGCAAGCATCTAAAACAATCTTGTGGGCGTCAACAAACTGACACGAACCCGCAAAGTAAAGTATGTCTGAACTAGTAAAGCAAAATTAAACAACAATCTACCACGCTACGGCGAGACAAAAACCACAGCCAACACTGCGGCCCAAGAACTCCAAAACCAGCACCGCAATCAGCTACAACACTGAACCTGAGGCATTCTAAAGACAGAACACATCAGTAAGAAAGTACAAGTGATGACAGAAAGTAAGCCACAAGTAAACAAAGTCAAGGGGTACCAACTCAAGACCAAAGGAAAGATACTTAAAATAAAGTACAGTAGTAGGGTACAAAGGTAAAAAGAGAATACTTACGTGAAGCGTCATGTACAACAAGAGTACCCCAAACGTACAAGACTATAAGGGGAAAAAGGTCAAGATTAAAATCATCAGGAAGAGAAACAAACCCTTATTAGCCACATGTGGTCAACTCCACCAAAAAACAACACGGGCGAGGTGGTCAACTCATCTGGACACAACCTCGAAGATAATTTATCTGTCTAATTACAAGGGAGATTGGATACTCCACCATTCACCGCAAATGCTCAAAAACTTGGTAGAGCCCCACAAAGTACTAATAGGGAGAACAAATATTGTGGCGGTGGATTCGTCTACTAATAACACCAGCAACGAAGAAAATCATGAAGTCACGCCTCGTAACGACCCAGGTTTAGAGCTCAGAGGCCCACCACAACCCTTCCTGGGTCTGGCGGCTTGTCTCGCCCCACGACATCACCACGAAGAAAACCATGATATAAATCTCAAGACAACAATGACACATCGGATTCTACTAGACAATTCTAGATTTGAAACGGTTGATCAACCTTTAGGAAGAATTTACAATCCTAAATAAACTGTAACGCATTCTACATGAAAGTTGAGGAACGGTAATAAGAGTGGAATTTAACCACATCATCAAAACATAAAGCACTTAACAGGGCTAGATGGCAAAATCAAGAACATGAAAATCAAGAATAGAATTAGACAGAAGATCTAACAACACTAAAATTAGCAAATTAATTAATGATCATGATAACAATGAGTTAAAAATTCCTGTAAATCGGGGTAAAGAAAGGAAGAGAAGGGGGAAACCATCACTTGCCTTGGTTTTACCGGAAAATTTTTTCAAATCACTCATTGTCGCAGATTGGGGCTAAAGAAGACGAGGAAAGTCGAAATCTAACAAGAAATAGCTGAAATAGTGGTTAGGGCCAAAAACCCTAGCGAGAAAATCTGAAGGAATGAGGAAGATTTTACCGCGATGACATAGCTCTCGTTGAGAGCTTTCCGGATCTATATTCGGTTGACGATTTCGAGCACCGGAGCATCGTCGGCGGCCATCGGAAGGATAGCAAAAAAACTTTCTCTCTCTCGCTCATGTCGCTCTGCTTCGGGAGATGAACAGGAAATTCAGTCTAAATGAAGGAGGAAGAAGAAGTGGGTATATATATACTAAGGCTAATATTAGGATAACAACACTTAAGAAAAAGAACCGGGATCGGCTGAATCAGGCATCTCAAGAAGAAGGCAAGGGTAACTCGAGAACAACCAGACAATTCTCGAGAACAAGAAGACATTCTCGAGAACAAGGCAGCAAATTCCCGAGAACAGAGAAGCGCATCTTGAGAACTAAGAATGAATTTCTCGAGAGCTGAGAATAGAATTCTCGAGAACAAGCAAGGGCTTCTCGAGAATAGAAGGTAAGGATATCTCGAGAAGAAGCAGACAATTCTCAAGAACAAGAAGGCATTCTCGAGAACAAGCAAGCGCTTCTCGAGAACAAAAGGTGAGGGTATCTCGAGAAGAAGCAAACAATTCTCGAGAACAAGTAAGGGCTTCTCGAGAACAGAAGGTAAGGGTATCTCGAGAAGAAGCAGACAATTCTCGAGAACAAGAAGGCATTTTGGAGAACAAGCAATGGCTTCTCGATAACAGAAAGAAGAATAACCCCAATTGATGAACTCTGTTCAAAGTTCGTCGAATCCAAAACCACTCACTCTTTGTAGAGCTCAGCTCGACGTTTGTCGATCTTCGCTCGAAGTTCGTCGAACACAAAGGAAAAACCCAATCGTCGAACACAAAGGAAAAACCTATTTGTCGAGCTCCGCTCAACGATCGTCGACCACCATACAGCGCCCAAAATTTTCGTCTCCCGCCTCTAGTCGACAAAAACGTACCCCTTTAGGAGGGCTTCCCGAGAATCAAAACAAGCCTAAGGCTTTATAATATAATGATTATCGTATTCAAATAGTTGAACAAGGAAATATGAGTTCGAAATAGAAGCCCAAACGCGCCGAATTAAACAGTGAAGATGTAACACCCCCTATCCGTCGCATATTATATAGCAGTAGGTCTGGCCGGGGCCCGACGCCATATACCACAGACAGACCGGGTGGTTACTTATGGAAACCATCCAACCAATCTCAACATCCTACACAGAGCATTCTAGCGGAAGTAGTTTATAAAAGTTGTGACAAAGAACCCAGCAATCAAAGCACAAATGTCCACTAGTACAAATTAGGAATGTTATACAAAAATACCCAAAACAAGCCTTAAGGCCTTACAAACTGTTTCACTTGAATATTACATGTTTTACAAACTACGGCACGCAGGCCGGTCACACATGAATAAAACAGTAAACACTTCTACTTGGGCCTTCGAGGGCCGGCTTCGCAAAAAGGGCTTTAGCCCGCTATTGACCACTTGGTCCAGCTGCACCTGCAAGCAACAAACCACCACACGGTGGCAAAACAAGGCAACGGTCAGCAATGCTGACCAAATTATAACGATCTCGCCCCCAACTCGGGGCGGCGATGCTCCTTCCCTGCATTTCATTAGCATAAGCGAGCAATAATTACATATAGCCATTTCATCACGGACATTGGCTCGCACGGCCACACGCCCCGTGCTCTCAGGGCACATTCTTGGTGATCGCAGTCTAAGCCGCTAACTCACCACCATCTATAGGACGGCAATAACTCGTGAGCAAAAAATGGTCTTTTAGGCAAACGTTACGACACTTTAATTTCATCAACAGCCCATGTCACGACACTTTAATGTCATCGACAGAAAGACCCGACCTCTATGCCCTCGGCATAACGCAGGAACGGTTCCCACTCAACCCGTTGCTCACTTGCCACGACACTTAAATATCATCGGCACGGGTTAAGCTTCCCCGAAGCCCGTGAATCGAACGTACGATGATACATAACCCAGTTATGTACTACTTGGCACCTAGGCCCAAAAGTTGGCAAGATCTCGTATCTGCCCAGTTTTCCGGGTGCACCTTTGGGTTAATCCACAAGGCTCCCTGCCGCAATCTACCGCGTAGAAAACCCGAAAAACAATCCATAGCACGGAGTCTTCTCCGGCATTTATGCAATGCAACATCACCGATCCAGACCAACATGTCCGGGTAGGCTTCACACATCATGCCTACGTCCGTTCTCGCTTACGGACTCTAAACAACGGGGACTTCACATATCTACCCGAAGGAACGCCTCCAACTCTCTGCAAACTCGCGAGAGCGGGCTTCCTATGCAAAGAAAGAGAGCTACTCATGCTCAAGATGAGGATCGTTACCCTTGTGTTCCTCCTTGGCCCCATTGAAAAGTAATCGGATGAAAACCACGGCACTACCGTTGCCTCCGTGGATCCGGAGTCGGCTCGCGATTCGGAGCTCCGAAGCTCCTCCAATGGCGGGATCTAGCTCCTTCTTCCTCCCTTGGCTCTCCTCTTTCTCTAAGGTTTTAGGAAGATGAAACTTATGAAAAGTGAGGGTTTTCCAAGTCCATTCACGGGTATATCCCTTCAGGAACATCCCCCAGCCGTTGGATCTCAAAATAAGGAAACAAACGGCTTTGATTCGGGACTGAAATGCCCAATCTGGACCGAACACGGCCTGGCACATGCCCGTGTCCAGGGTCGTGTGCCGCATTCGCCGTCAAAATCGAATCACCTGGAACCTCACACGGGTATCGAACACGCCCGTGTTCGAGCTGACACGCCTGTGTTCCACCTGACACGGCCGTGTGGCCGGCCGTGTACCCCATGATTTTTCCCCAAAATCAACCCGAGCACTGCACGGGTTCTAGGACACGCCCGTGTCCCTACCCGTGTCACCTCAACACGCCTGGACCCCAGGCCGTGTACACGGTCTCGACACTTCGTCGAGCGAAGATCGTCGACCTGATGACACGGCCTTGGACACGCCCGTGTCCTAGGCCGTGTGCCTTGTCTCGACACCGTGTCGAGACCAAAGGGTCGACTTTGTGGCTAAGTGTCGACACGGGTCGACACGCCCTTCGACACGCCCGTGTCGCAGGCCGTGTGCCATGTCTCGACACAATGTCGACACCAAAGTGTCGACTTCGCGGGACGAGTGTCGACACGGGTTGACACGCCCTGCGACACGCCCGTGTCGCAGGCCATGCGCCATGTCTCGACACATCGTCAAAGCACAGTGTCGACTTCGCGGCTAAGTGTCGACACGGGTCGACACGCCCTGTGACACGCCCGTGTCGCAGGCCGTGTGCCCAGTCTCGACACAATGTCGAGACCAAAGTGTCGACTTCCCGCCTTAGTGTCGACACAGGCTTGACATGCCCTGGGACACGCCCGTGTCCCAGGCCGTGTGCCTGCAGCCAGAACTCAAACTGGCCCAAAACGTCCCCATTTTCTCCTTTGAGTTTCAGGGCGTTACAACTCTACCCCTCTTAAAAGAATTTCGTCCACGAAATTACATAAAGGAAAGACATGTACAAAACCAAAATTTGTACCTGAGCGGAACAACTCCGGATACTCATCAAGCATAGTCTGCTCTCGCTCCCAAGAGAGCTCCTCACGACCGCAATTGTCCCACCGGACCTTGACCATCCTGATCTCTTTATTGCGTAGCCGCTTGACCTCCGAGTCCTCAATCCGCACGGGCTTGACCTTTGTCGTTAGCCCACTATCCACCGGCACTTGATCAACCGCGATCACTTGCGTAGGCTCTTGCACCGCCTTCCGAAGCACCGAAATATGGAATACATCATGTAAACCACTAAGCTTCACTGAAAGCTTCAACCGATAGGCCGCTTCACCAACTCGCTCCAGAACCTCAAACGGTCCAAGGTACCTCGGGCTTAGCTTTTTCAATCGCCGCACCCGCGAGACACCCTTGAACGGCTTGATCTTTAAGTATACATAATCGCCCACAGCGAACTCCACGTTTCTGTGCTTGGCATTATAGTACTTTGCTTGCCGGTCCTGAGTGATAATCAACCTCTCCCGAACGGTTCTCACCAAAGAAGTAGCCTCATCCACTTCCAATCGCTTATACAACTTTGACTCACCCGTTTCTAACCAAGACAACGGCGTGCGACATTTTCTACCATATAGGCCCTCGAAAGGCGCCATCTGAATACTCGCTTGGTAGCTGTTGTTGTATGCGAACTCCACCAAATAAAGGTGATCTTCCCATTGCTTTCCAAAGTCCAAGACACACATGCGAAGCATGTCTTCCATTGTTCTATTGACCCTCTCGGTCTGCCCATCCGTTTGTGGATGGAAGGCTGTGTTGAATTTCAGCTTTGTTCCCAACATTTGCTGCACAAGCCTCCAATCATTGGACGTGAACCGCCCATCCCGATCACTCACGATGCTGCGGGGCACACCATGAAGTCATACTATGTTATCCACATAAAGCTTTGCCAGCTTCTCCACCGGATCATCCTTCCTATACGGAATAAAATGCGACATATTCGTTAATCGATCAACAACTACCCAAATGGCGTCGTTCCCCTTTTGCGACCTTGGCAAACCGTGCACAAAGTCCATAGAGATGTCGTCAAATTTCCACTCCGGAATAGGCAAGGACTTACGAAATCCTCCTGGCTTTTGGCACTCCGCCTTTACCAAGGCGCAAGTTTGGCACTTCGCTACGTATAGCGCCACATCCTTCTTTAAACCCGGCCACCAAAACAGTTTCTTTACATCGCGGTACATCTTCGTGCTCCCCGGGTGAATCGAGTACTTGGTATGGTGTGCCTCGTACAACAACTCCACCCGTAAATTTCCCACACTTGGGACGCACAAACGACCGTCTTTCCACAGCAATCCGTCCTCCACGACGAATTGGGAATTTGACCCATCCAGAGCCTCTACCATGAACTGCTTCATATGAGCATCCATATCCAAAGCCTGTCGAATACGATCAGCCAGGTCATATTGGACTTCAGTCCAATTCAGAACTGCTTCAGCACTAGATTGTCTATCCACACAAACAATCTCCAACGTCTCCAACTCCCGCACCAACCACTCATCATGCACTGATAGCCAATTGGCTTAAGCTGGGGCTCGGCGACTCAACGCGTCCGCAACCGCATTCCCTTTGTCAGGCACGTAGTGGATCTTGAATGTATAGTCCCCCAGGAACTCCATCCATCTACGCTGCCGCATGTTCAGATCCTTCTGATCTATCAAATATTTCAGGCTCTTATGATCGGTGTAGATATCAATCTTCACACCGTACAAATAGTGTCTCCACAGCTTTAAGGCAAAAATCACGGCCGCTAACTCCAAGTCATGGACCGGATAATTCCTCTCGTGCACTTTTAGCTGTCTCGAGCCATAAGCTATCACACTTCCGTGTTGCAGTAGCACGCAACCCAAACCGCTGCCCGAAGCATCGCTATATATCTCATAGCCTTCGGTCCCAACCGACGAACTCAGCACAGGCGTCGTGGTCAACCGACACTTCAATTCCTCAAAAGCTCACGCGCACTCCGGCGTCCAAACGAACTTATGCTCCTTCCTCGTCAAAGTAGTGAGAGGTAACGCTATCCGCGAGAAGTTCTCTACGAAGCGCCTATAATAGCCGGCAAGCCCCAAAAAGCTCCGGACTTCTGCTACAGTAGCAAGCTCAGGCCACTCCCGTATCGCAACAATCTTCGCCGGATCCACAGCAATACCCTCTCCACTCACTATATGCCCGAGGAACGCCACTGAGGATAGCCAAAACTCGCACTTCGAGAACTTGGCATACAACTGATTTCTCCTTTGCGTCTCCAACACCAAATGAAGATGCTTGAAGTGATCTTCCTCACTTTGCGAGTACACCAAAATATCGTCGATGAAGACGATCACGAAATGGTCCAAGTACTCCCTAAAAGTCCTGTTCATCAAATCCATGATCACTGACGGCGCATTAGTCAGCCCAAACGGCATGACCGTAAACTCATAATGCTCGTACCTCGTACTAAACGCTGTCTTCGGGATATCACTCTCCCTTATCCGCAGCTGATAGTACCCAGCCTTGAGATTCAACTTCGAGTACACCGTCGACCCGACTAACTGATCGAAGAGATCATCAATCTGAGGGATCGGGTACTTGTTCTTCTCAGTCAGCTTGTTTAGCTCCCGATAATCAATACATAGCCTCAAGCTTCCATCCTTCTTCTTAACAAAGAGGACCGGTGCGCTCCAAGGCGAAGAACTCGGGCACACATACCCTTGCTCCAACAACTCTTGCAGTTGAACTTTCAGCTCCGCCATTTCCTTAGGCGGTAGCCGATACGGAGATCGTGACACAAGCTTTGCACCTGGCACTAGCTCGATCGTAAAATCTATCTCCCGTTCAGGCGGGGCTCCAGGAAGATCTGCGGGGAACACATCAGGGTATTCCGATACCACTGAAATACAATCCAACGCGGGCTTCGGCTTTGCAACCTCCACTAGTGTAAAGAACAGTTCTGCTCCGGCACGAACCGCCTTCACCACCTGAAGAGCAGACATCAACGTCTTGCTCGACCCCTTTAAGCCCGTAAAAGTCGTCTCACGACTTGCTCCCAGCTTGACTTCCTTGCTACCGCAATCTATATGGGTCTGCTGCTCCGAGAGCCAGTCCATGCCAAATATGACGTCGAACTCCACCAACGGAAGTAAGGACGCCCGCAGGTCAAACTCCTGCTCCCAAATACGAATCTTAACATCGCAGATCCTATCCGCTCACATCGAACACCCATTGGGCAACAACACATCCAACTTATCCTTCGCCATCGAAGAAGGGACTCCGATGCGTGATATAAATCCTTCGGACAAGAAGGAGTGTGAAGCTCCCGTATCGAAGAGTGCTCGTGCCGGATTTTCACAAATCAATACAAATCCTAAACAAGCAGTGGTAAGGTAATATATGCATAACAAGTATTTAAAGAAATTGACTTGCTATATATTAAACCGTACCTGTCACCACATCAGCTTGCTTGATGGCCTCCTGTTGGCCAAGATTATATACCCTTGGTTGGGCCGGAGCATAATGGGATGCGGTCGACTCTACCGCCTTTCCCTTCTCTTCATAAATAGCTCCCGGCCTCCTCTCGGGCTTGGGGCGTCCGCTACGGCACTCACGGGCATAATGCCCCAACTTCCCACAGTTATAGCATGCGCCCGGGGTCCGACCCGTAGTCGCCCCAGAAGCACCAACAGAGAGGGCTAGACCCGAAGTTTTAGCTTTCTTGTTCCACTTTCGGAACACAGATTTTGAGGTGTTTGGCCCTCTGGACTCCGACCTCTTCTCGCTCAAGCTTTTCTTTGCCTGCACATTCTTCATGTCCTTCTCCAAGGACCGGGCCGTGTTGACCAAGGTTAAGAAACCCTGCGTCATTGGCCCCGAAAGTAGTAGTCTCAACTCATCCCTCAAGCATTCATAGAAGCGATTAGTCTTGCGCTCCTCATCCACGATGGTGGAGCTAGCATATCGACTCAAACGAGTGAACTCATGGAGATATTCATCCACGCTCTTCTCACCCTGAACCAACTTCAGAAACTCATTCTCCAATGCTATCTTCTGCGTCGAAGGGAGGTATCTAGCCAAGAACAATCTCGAGAACTCCTCCATCGAGACATCACCAAGTTGCCTACCCCTCAGTAAGTGCAGCTCCAATCCTTCCCACCACATCTTCGCTTCACCGTCCAGAAGGAACGTAGCGATGGTGGTCATTTACCACTCCTCCGTCTCCGTCGCTGTCATGACTCTCTTCACCCTAGAGAGCCAGTCTTCAGCCTGAGATGGGGTTCCCAACCCCGAGAATAACGGTGGGTTAAAGCTCATTACATGCTTCAGCTGCCTCTCAGTTGCCCTCCTTGGCACCACCGGTTCCACAACCACTTGCTCCACCCTCCTCGGCTCAGCCTCTTGAAGAGGTACTTGCTCCATCATAGGAGCGGGCTGCTGCGTTTGCCGTCCAGGCTGCGCATTTATCACGGCCAACACCGCTTCAGCCACCAATCGAATATTCTCAGCCGACAGAGGTGTTGCAGGAGCAACTTCCGGTGCACTACTAGCCTCAGAGACTCGGCGTTCTGATGGCCCAACACCACTTCTGGTCACCTATAGTGGTACAAAACACCGTTAAGCGACCAAATAAAATTGCAAACAGCAATTATAGGAACACGCAGGTTCCTCAAACACGAGTATTTTCATTCCTAAGTGGACATTCATGGGTTCATTTACCATTATAACGATGACGCACACAATGTGCTCACCACCCCTTAAAAAGAATTCGCTCACGAATTCAGTTTAAGCCCGACCAAAACCAGTAGTCTGATACCAAATTGTAACACCCCCTATCCGTCGCATAGTATATAGCAGTAGGTCCGGTCGGGGCCCGACGTCATATACCACAGACAGACCGGGTGGTTACTTATGGAAACCATCCAACCAATCTCTACGTCCTACACAGAGCATTCTAGCGGAAGTAGTTTATAAAAGTTGTGACAAAGAACCCAGCAATCAAAGCACGAATGTCCACTAGTACAAATTAGGAATGTTATACAAAAATACCCAAAACAAGCCTTAAGGCCTTACAAACTGTTTCACTTGAATATTACATGTTTTACAAACTACGGCACGCAGGCCGGTCACACATGAATAAAGCAGTAAACACTTCTACTTGGGCCTTCGAGGGCCGGCTTCGCAAAAAGGGCTTTAGCCCGCTATTGACCGCTTGGTCCAGCTGCACCTGCAAGCAACAAACCACCGCACGGTGGCAAAACAAGGCAACGGTCAGCAATGCTGACCAAATTATAACGATCCCGCCCCGAACTCGGGGCGGCGATGCTCCTTCCCTGCATTTCATTAGCATAAGCGAGCAATAATTACATATAGCCATTTCATCACGGACGTTGGCTCGCACGGCCACACGCCCCGTGCTCTCAGGGCACATTCTTGGTGATCGCAGTCTAAGCCGCTAACTCACCACCATCTCTAGGACGGCAATAACTCGTGAGCAAAAATGGTCTTTTAGGCAAACGTCACGACACTTTAATGTCATCAACAGCCCATGTCACGACACTTTAATGTCATCGACAGAAAGACCCGACCTCTATGCCCTCGGCATAACGCAGGAACGGTTCCCACTCAACCCGTTGCTCACTTGCCACGACACTTAAATATCATCAGCATGGGTTAAGCTTCCCTGAAGCCCGTGAATCGAACGTACGATGTTACATAACCCAGTTATGTATTACTTGGCACCTAGGCCCAAAAGTTGGCAAGATCTCGTATCCGCCCAGTTTTCCGGGTGCACCTTTGGGTTAATCCCCAAGGCTCCCTGCTGCAATCTACCGCGTAGAAAACCCGAAAAACAATCCATAGCACGGAGTCTTCTCCGGCATTTATGCAATGCAACATCACCGATCCAGACCAACATGTCCGGGTAGGCTTCACACATCACGCCTACGTCCATTCTCGCTTACGGACTCTAAACAACGGGGACTTCACATATCTACCCGAAGGAACGCCTCCAACTCTCCGCAAACTCGCGAGAACGGGCTTCCTATGCAAAGAAAGAGAGCTACTCATGCTCAAGATGAGGATCGTTACCCTTGCGTTCCTCTTTGGCGCCATTGAAAAGTAATCGGATGAAAAGAACCGCACTAGCGTTGCCTCCGTGGATCCGGAGTCGGCTCGCGATTCGGAGCTCCGAAGCTCCTCCAATGGCGGGATCTAGCTCCTTCTTCCTCCCTTGGCTCTCCTCTTTCTCTAAGGTTTTAGGAAGATGAAACTTATGAAAAGTGAGGGTTTTCCAAGTCCATTCACGGGTATATCCCTTCAGGAACATCCCCCAGCCGTTGGATCTCAAAACAAGGAAACGAACGGCTTTGATTCGAGGCTGAAATGCCCAATCTGGACCGAACACGGCCTGGCACACGCCCGTGTCCAGGGCCGTGTGCCGCATTCGCCGTCAAAATCGAATCACCTGGAACCTCACACGGGTATCGAACACACCCGTGTTCGAGCTGACACGCCCGTGTTCCACCTGACACGGCCGTGTGGCCGGCCGTGTACCCCATGATTTTTCCCCAAAATCAACCCGAGCACTGCACGGGTTCTAGGACACGCCCGGGTCCCTACCTGTGTCACCTCAACATGCCTGGACCCCAGGCCGTGTACACGGTCTCGACACTTCGTCGAGCGAAGATCGTTGACCTGATGACACGGCCTTGGACACGCCCGTGTCCTAGGCCGTGTGCCTTGTCTCGACACCGTGTCGAGACCAAAGTGTCGACTTCGCGGCTAAGTGTCGACACGGATCGACACGCCCTGCGACACGCCCGTGTCGCAGGCCGTGTGCCATGTCTCGACACAATGTCGACACCAAAGTGTCGACTTCGCGGGACGAGTGTCGACACGGGTTGACACGCCCTGCGACACGCCTGTGTCGCAGGCCGTGTGCCATGTCTCGACACATCGTCAAAGCACAGTGTCGACTTCGCGGCTAAGTGTCGACACGGGTCGACACGCCCTGTGACACGCCCGTGTCGCAGGCCGTGTGCCCAGTCTCGACACAATGTCGAGACCAAAGTGTCGACTTCCCGCCTTAGTGTCGACACAGGATTGACACGCCCTGGGACACGCCCGTGTCCCAGGCCGTGTGCCTGCAGCCAGAACTCAAACTGGCCCAAAACGTCCCTCTTTTCTCCTTTGAGTTTTGGGGCGTTACAGAAGACAACCCTAGAATCTAACGTACCATTCTTGAGACACAACATCAAATTCTCTCACAAGCAAAAGAAATCACCCCATGGGTCCAAACAAGTGCCGAGACTCCAAAATGCTCGGATAGTAACAAAACTGGACAAGTCCAAGGCCTCAAAATCTCATCATTTATATCAAGGAAAACATTCAATCCTATCAGAATACCAAAATCTGGTCAAACAGGCCCAACAGATACAAAAACGCACAAATGGTGCAGCGCCGACATCAAAACGAAAAAGGATAACGCTCTGACGCCATAATTATGACTTCGACAAATCAAATAATAACATCAAAAAATCGGGGTGTTACAGTCACACCTACTAAAAATAAGTTTCGTCCCGAAACTTGTCACAACTTTAAAGCCAACTCAAAACGAAAAAGCCAAATATTACCAAAACCTGAAGACATACCTGAACTAAGGGAAGAGATGCGGATGAGATTCTCTCACTGCTGACTCTAATTCCCACGTCGCGCTCTCGACGTCTTGATTTCGATAGAGAACTTTAACCATGGGGATGGTCTTTCTCCGCAACACTCGATTTTGAGAATCCAAAATACGAACAGGTTCTTCCACATACGTAAGGTTGGGCTGAATCTGGAGCGCCGAGTCAAGTACTTGACGATCATTATGAACATACTTCCACAACTGGCTTACATGGAACACATCATGGACACCAGGAAAGGTAGCAGGCAACTCGAGCCTATAAGCAGACACTCCGATGCGCTCCAGAATCTGAAAAGGTCCCACATACTGGGGGTCTCACTTTTGATTCCTTCCAAACCTTTTAAAACCTAACATCAGAGAAACTTTCAGAAAAACCAAGTCCCCAACAGCGAACACCAGATCAACCCTTCGTTGATTAGTATATTTCTCATAACGTTCTTATGCTACACAGAGCTTTTCTCGAATATGATTCACAACACAATTCATTTCTTCAAGGGCTTCCGGACCTAGCAACGGTCTCTCACCAACCTCAGCCCAAAACAAAGGAGTCCTACATCACCTCCCATATAAGGACTCAAACGGGGCCATCTGCAGACCCTCTTGGTAACTATTATTTTACGCAAACTCCACGAGTCTGAGACGCTCATACCAAGCGCCACCTTCTACGATTTGATTTACTCTTTCCGTCTGATCGTTCGTCTGCGGATGATAGGCGGTGGAATACCTCAAATCGGTACCCAACCCCTCTTGTAAACTCTTCCAAAAATGAGACGTAAATGTAGAGTCTCAGTCTGATACAATGCTGACAGGCACTCCATACAATCTGATAACCTCATCAAGGTATAATTCAGCTATCTTCTTCATAGAATATCCAATCTTAAAAGGCACAAAGTGATCACATTTAGTCAATCTATCAACTATCACTCAAACAGAGTCGTGCCCACAGGGAGATCTCGGTAAACCAGTGATGAAATCCATCGAAATACACTCCCACTTCTAACTTGGAATATCAAGCAGTATCAATTTACCTCCAGGCCTTCTATGGTTAGCTTTAACACGCTGACACGTATAACATTCTGACACAAACTTCACTATGTCATTCTTCATTCCTGACCACCAAATAATTTGTTTTAGATCTTTATACATTTTAGTGGAACCAGGATGGTAGGCAACACTGGAACCATGAGCATCAGTACAAATCTTTGCTCGAATGTCACCAAAGGAGGGGATGCAAAATCTACCCCGATACTTCAAGGTATCCAACTCATCCAAAGAGAGATCAGGTAGCTCTCCCTTCTCAGTTTTACTCCGGAGATGTAACAAATCTGGATCATCCTTCTGATGTGCTCTAGTAAGGTAAATCCAAGAAGAGCTCTTCTACTTCTAAACTAGCAAGCACAACACTACACCCAACTTCAATATGCATCAACAAAAATTTTTCCACCAAGGACTGTACAGACAGATTAAAAATTTTGGCAGTCTTTCTACTCAAAGCATCAGCTACTACGTTAGCCTTTCCCGGATGATAAAGAATCTCCACTTCATAATCAGGCACATATTCTAACCACCTAGGCTGGCGCAGATTTAATTCATTCTGAGTGAAGACGTACTTCAAACTCTTATGGTCTGTATAGATCTTGCACAGCGCGCCATATAATAAATGTCTTCAAAGCTTCAGTACATAAATTACGGCAGCAAATTCCAAATTATGCGTAGGATAATTTCTTTCATGAATCTTTAGTTGTCTTGATTCATACGTGATCACCTTACCATCTTGCATCAAAATGCAGCCAAGTCCAATGTGTGATGCATCCACATACACAACATACTCAACTCCTTCAGTAGGCAAAGTTAAAACTGGAGCAGTACACAATCTCTTCTTCAACTCTTGGAAAGCTTCTTCACACTTATCACTCCAAATGAACGCAGTGTTCTTCTGGGTAAGTCTACTTAGAGGAACATATAACACTGAGAACCCTTCCACAAATCTTGTTGGGTACATTGGAATATATGTACCTGTTTTGAAGAAGCCCCACCCTACTCAATGATATACATCAAAATGTATTTGATGTGCTTTGAGTTTCTTTGTGCAGGTTAAGCAAATGCAGGTTTGCAGGAAAAATTTCTAAGTCCATGTATCGACACCTAAAAGAAAAGTGTCGACACTTAAGAAAGCTTGTGTAGACACCTAGAGAAGCAGTGTCGACACTTGGAGTAATTATATCGACACCAGGAATGCAGAGTCGACAACAGAAGGAAAGTGTCGACACATACAGGCAGTGTCGACACACAATGAAGAAATGTCTAAAGAATCAGTGTCGACACTTAGAAGCAGTGTCGACACCCAGAGGAACTTTGTCGACATCAAAAGTGTCGACACCAGAAGGCATGTGTCGACACTCAGCAAAACTTCAACAAAGTTCAAGTACAAGTGTCGACACTAGGAGGCTGTGTCGACACTCAGCAAATTTCAAAGTCTAAGTACAAGTGTCGACACAAAGAAGATGTGTCGACACTCAGCAAAAGTCTCAACACAAGAAAATATGTCGACACAAAGGAGATGTGTCGACACTCAGCAAAAGTTTCAACACAGAAGGTATGTGTCGACACAAAGAAGATGTGTCGACACTTAACAAGTTTCAACACAATAAGATGTGTCGACACAAATAAGTTGTGTCGACACTTAGCAGAAATCAACTAAGTATCAAAGAAGAAGGACTTGTGTCGACACACAGGATCAGTGTCGACACATTCTGAAGAAGCAGTGTCGAGAAGTAATTTCTACAACACAAGGAGTTGTGTCGACACCATGAAGGCTAGTGTAGACACTTAGTTTACTTTTGTCGACACTTAGTCTATTTGTTTCGACACATGAAGATTGTCTGTCTCGACACTTTCAGACAGTGACAGAGATTTCAAGAAGTGACTGGATGACTTGACAACTGCCATTTCAACCGGTCAACTGCTACTGTCAGAGCTGTCAGAAGATCATTAGAAACCGGATCAGCCGGTCACCATGAAGAAGGCCTATATAAAGGCTTATTCCTTCAACAGAATGAGAGGATTTTTTTTATTGAAGCAATCACTGAAGTGAGAAACAACAAACCAGAAGAAGACCTTCAAGTGAAGATCTAAGAAGTTGGAGAGAGAAAGCTCCTTCTAAGAAGACAGCTATTGAACCGGGCTGATAAAGAAAGTTTCAGATTGAGATCTGATTCACAAGTCAGCAGTTGATTGAAGATCATCTGCCTAGAGATTCAACCCTAATGTGTTCTAATTCAAGAAGCTTTGAAGAAAGCCAAGGGAGGTTGATCTCAACAAAGTTTCTTCAAGAACTCATCAAGAAGCCAATCAACTCAGCTTTCTCAATCAGAGTTGTGGTTATTATTCTTGTACTCTTTATTTTCTGTAGGATCCTAAGGGATCTGAGTTGTAAGCCAGTACTTATAAAGGCTGAGTGGTCGGGCTTGTGTGTCTGAGTGTAGGAGATACATTTCTCTGAGTGTAGGCCTTGTTGAAGGCTGAGTGTAGGCCTTATTGAAGGCTGAGTGTAGGTCTTGGTGAAGACTGAGTGGTAGGGCTTTTGTGCCTGAGTTGTAGGAGTGGGATCACTCTGAGTTGTAGGAACCTATTTGGGGTTCTGAGCTGTAAGATCTGTGGATCTGAGAAGTTGTGGAGAAGTTGGGCCGAATCTAGTACACTACTAGATAGGCGAAGGGGAAAGTGGATGTACCCAGACCTTGAGGAACCACTATAAATCATGTGTGCTCTCTGTGATTGTATGCTTGTGTGATTGTTATTATCTGTGCTGAATTGCTGTGAAGAATTGCATATAATTCTGTGTTTCTGCCATAAAAATTAAAAATGATTAAGTGCACCTATTCACCCCCCCCCCCCCTCTAGGTGTTTAGGCACTAGTTCTTTCAAGTGGTATCAAAGCGAGATTTCTCAAAAAGGACATAACAGTCTGAGTAAAGATCCTGTAGGCAGAATCAAGAATCAAGAAAATGGGTTCAACTGAGAATCACAAAGAGCTAGGATCCATGAAGTTGCCAATCTGCAGAAAGGAGATCTTTGGCATTTGGAAAGAAATGGTTAGACTTTTTATGGAAGCCTCTGACCCCAGAATTTTCATTACAGTCAAAGAAGGGCCTTATGTGCCAATGAAAGTATCTGTTTTAGATGCAAATCAGAGAACTCCAAAAGACTATTCTGAAATGACCAAGGATGAAATTATTCTGGCCACTATGGACAAGAGGGCCCAAAATATTATTGTAAGTGCGATTGATGATGCCACATTTCAGAATATGATTCATTATAAAACCTCAAAGGAAATGTGGGACACACTGATAGTCTATATGGAGGGTTCAGAAGAGGTAAGACAAGACAGGAAGTCTTTATTAAATCAAGAGTATGAAAGTTTCAGACAAGGTAGGTCTGATAGCATAACTGAATGCTACAAGAAATTCTATAGGATAGTCAATGAATTGATGTCCTATGGAAGAGAATTCAGTAATTATGAATTGAATGATAAGTTCTTGAGATCCCTGACAAAGGACTGGGATACTAAGATTTGTGTCATAAGGGAAATGGCCAAATTAGCAGACATTCCTCCACCAACATTGTTTGAAAAACTGTTATCCTATGAGATGCAGTTAATGGTAAGGAAGGAGGAAGAAATGTATACAAGAGTGGAGCACAAAGAAAGAGTTGTGGCCTTCAAGACTGAAGCCACTAAGAAATATAGAAGCAAGTATCCATCTCCACCACAAATAGTTGCTGAGACAGTATTAGATACTTCAGATAACAAGAAGTCAGAAAGTAGTGAAAGTGATGAAGACTTTGCTGCATTTACTAGGCACTTTTAGAAGTTTCTAAAGAAGAAGCAGTGGAGGTCCAAGTTATCCACATTAAAGCCAAACGATGACTACTACCAGAAAAAAAGTCATCAAGAAATGACAGGAGAAAGTCCAAGTCTAATAAAACTACATCCTCGAAGATAGTATGCTACTGTTGCAATAGACAAGGACATGTAATAGCTGATTGTCCAGAGAAGAGGAAAGAGTCCACTGACAAGAAGAAGACAGTTCAAGGGTAAAAAGGAAAGGTCCTTTGTTGCCAAGAAGGATAAAAGTTTGACTGATATGTCATCTTCAGACACAGATTCAGAAGCTGAAGCCTATATTGGCTTGTTTGCTAAAGAAGAAGAAAATGAGTTCATGCAGCTAATAAACTCAATTTATGAGCATGAGGACACTCAGTGCAAGGGACTGATGGCCTTATCAGAAGGAGATAAAATCTAGGATCAGCCTGGACCTAGTCAGGTACAAAATTGTTCTTCAAGTTCAATTTCTAGTGCTGGATCAAAATCAGATACATCAGCATCAAGTGATGTGAGTGGATCTGAATCTGAAGGAGACATTCATCAGTTGATTGATGAATATAGAGTATTGTTGCAGGCTTTGAAGAAAAGCAAACTCTTGGCCAAGACTCAGGCTAAGGAGATTGCTAGTCTTAAAGTGGCTGCAACAGATTTTGATAAGTTATTAGATCAGAAATTAAATGAAATAGCCAGACTGAAGAATATTACAGTCATTCAGATGGGGACTATTACATTTAAAAATGATCAAATTAGAAATCTGGAGATTAGTCTTCAGAAGGAGAGAGATATTGTAGCAAGTTTTTCTAAACCAAAATCTATTCTACCTTTGATAGATTAGTTTGTACCTCATAAGGGTAAAACTAGATTGGGGTTTACAAAACCTGCCTGGACAGTAAAGTCCAAGTCTAAGGGCAAAGCCCCGGTACTCAACAAGAAGCCTGCTGTAGATAAAACTGCCAGGGTTGTACCTAAACAAAGGTACAACAGATTTGAGTGCTGGTGTTGTGGCAAGGTAGGCCACTTTGCCATAGATTGTTGGCATAATTCAAATGTCAAGGTGAGAAGCAAACTGCCTGCTAGAAAAGCTACATGTAGTTTTCTTAAGATTTAGACTAACTTGCACCAAGGACCCAAGAATTATTTGGGTTCTAAGGTTAAGTAATCTGTTTTGCAGGTGAGTCCAAGTGACCATGCCCCAATATGGTACTTGGACAGTGGATGTTCCAGGCACATGACTGGAACTAGGGGATTGCTGAAGGACTATACACCAATCAAGGATGGTCCTAAAGTTACTTTTGGTGGTTCAGAAAAAGGAATCATCAAAGGTTTTGGTAACATTTCTAGCAACCTTATTACAATTACTCAAGTGGCTTATAAAAAGGGTTTGAAACATAACCTCATTAGCATAAGTCAGCTGAGTGATTTAGGATATGACATCTCATTTGTCAAGGATGGTTGTCATATCAGTAGGACTAGTGATCAAAAGATCATTTTGACTGGATATAGGAAGAGAAATGTCTATTGTCTAGACATTATGTGTGAGAACATAACTTCTCATATTTGTCTTGTAGCTGATGAAAGAGTCTCACATTGTGTTAAATGGCACAAGAGGCTGGCTCATCTTAACTACAAGACAATTGGCCAACTCTTTAGCAAAGAGTTAGTGAGGAATGGTCCTCAGGTTAAGTGTATAAAGGATGGGATATGCTCAGCTTGTCAAAAAGGCAAGCAGACCAGATCCACCTTTAATAGCATTGAGAACAAAGATGCTGTGAGGTGCCTATACCTCTTGCATATGGATCTTTTTGGTCCTATGCCAGTTCACAGCCTAGGTAGGAAGGTCTACACATTTGTGGTTGTAGATGATTATTCAAGGTTTTCCTGGGTATTCTTCCTAAGGCAAAAATCTGAAACTCCTAGTATCTTTTATAGTTTTGTCAAACAAATTCAGAATGAGTTAGACAGTACAGTGGTCAAAATAAGAAGTGACCATGGTACTGAATTCCAGTCTGATAGTATGACAAAGCTATGTGAAGAGTTTGGGATATTTCAGGAATTTTTCTCACCAAGAACACCTCAGCAAAATGGTATTGCTGAAAGGAAAAATAGAACCTTGATAGAGGCTGGTAGAACCCTATTGAGTGACACATCTCTCCCAGAATATTTCTGGGCTGAGGCAGTTAATACTGCATGTCATGTGATCAATAGGGCTACTATCACCAAGAGCCACAATAAGACCCCCTATGAGATTGCGAAGAGCAGAAAACCAAATCTATCCTATTTCAGGATCTTTGGTTGTAAATGTTATATACTTAACAATGGTAAGTCTTATTTAACCAAGTCTGCTGCCAAATCCCAAGAGGGGATCTTTGTTGGGTACATCAACAACAGTAAGGCTTATAGGGTCTACAACTTGACTACTCAAGTTGTATAAGAGTCAGTACATGTAGTGTTTGATGAAGCTAGACTCATTAATAATGAATTGTCTAGAAGTGTTTGCAGCACCACAGGTGTAACTAAGAAGATGGACAAGCTTACTATAGAAGAAGGTTCTACTGCAAGTCAACAAGCGGATGATAGTGGCTGCTGTCCAGGGGGAGTACAAGATACTCCTGTTGCTGAAGAAGACCAAGAGGAGCTGCTGAATGAAGTAGCTGAAGGTGTACAACCTGAACACAGGCTGCCTCCAGCAAATAGGCATTTAAAAGATCATCCAGCCAATCAAATTATTGGAGATCTCAGACAACGGGTACAAACAAGGAGCAGAAATCTAAGTTCAGTTCTCTACTCTAGCTTTCTATCCCAAGTAGAGCCAAAGAATTTTGAAGAAGCCATCCTAGACCCTCATTGGATTGAGGCTATGCAAGAGGAGCTGAACCAGTTCAAAAGATGCAAAGTCTGGGAGCTACTAAACCAAAAGACCACAACATTATAGTAACTAAGTGGATCTTTAGGAATAAGCTGGATGAGAATGAAATTATTATAAAAAATAAAGCTAGACTAGTTGCTAAAGGATATAGGCAGGAAGAAGGTATTGATTTTGATCAAACCTTTGCTCCAGTAGCAAGACTGGAAGCAATAAGGATGTTCCTTGCCTATGCAACATTCCAAGGATTTAAGGTCTACCAAATGGATGTTAAGTCAGCTTTTCTGAATAGAAACCTGAAGGAAGAAGTCTATGTAGAGCAGCCATCAGGTTTTGTAGATTCTACTAAACCTAATTATGTTTATAGACTTAGGAAGGCTTTGTATGAGTTAAAATAAGCCCTCTAGGGCTTGGTATGAAACCCTGTCTAGTTTCCTCATTGAGAATAAATTCACAAGGGGGGAAATAGACAAGACTCTATTCCTTAGGGAATCCAGAGGCAAGATCATCCTAGTCTAAATATATGTAGATGACATCATATTTGGGTCTATAGAAAGTAGACTTTGCAAAAAGTTTGCAAAACTAATGCAAGGACAATTTGAAATGAGCAGTATGGGGGAACTTAAGTTCTTCTTGGGTCTCCAAGTTAGACAGACTGAGGATGGTTTATCCATATGCCAGTCTAAGTTCACCCTAGAATTGATAAGGAAGTATGGTATGGAATCATCCACTACCATGAAAACTCCTATGGGGTCAACAATGTCTTTATGCAAAGATGATGCAGGGAAACCTGTAGATGAAACTTTGTATAGAGGGATAGTTGGCTCCCTATTATATTTGACTGCAAGTAGACCAGATATCATATATGCTACATGTGTCTGTGCTAGGTACCAAGCTTTCCGTAAAGAATCTTATTTGATAGCAGTCAAAAGAATTTTGAGATATCTTAAGGGCACTCCTTATCTAGGCCTTTGGTACCCTAGGAATGAAGATTTTGAACTGACAGGTTATTCAGATGCAGACTTTGCAGGCTGCAAGGAAGATAGGAAGAGCACCACAGGTACCTGTCAGTTTCTAGGTGGAAGGCTGGTGTCTTGGAGTAGCAAGAAGCAGACCAGTGTGGCTATCTCCACAGCTGAGTCAGAGTATGTTGCTGCAGGGAGCTGCTGTGCACAACTACTATGGATACAACACCAGCTAGAAGATTATGGTATTCAAGTAAGTAGAACACCTTTATTTTGTGATTCTACTAGTGCCATTTCTATTGCAAATAATCCTGTCTCTCATAGTAGGACTAAGCACATAGAAATAAAGTACCATTTTCTAAGAGAACATGTGGAAAAAGGAGATATTTCACTAGAGTATATTAATACAGATAATCAGCTAGCTGATATGTATACTAAGCCCTTAGATGAAACCAAATTCAATAAATTTAAAATTGAATTAGGGATGATAAACTTAGAATAGTTTACAAAGTTGGTTAAGTAAAATGGTGTCGACACACAGAGTTATCTGTGTCGACACATAGTAGTGGTGTCGACATTTCAGAGAAATGGTGTCAACACATCTAGGAAGTCTGTGTCGACACTTCAGAGAATTAGTGTCGACACATGCAGGGTAGGTGTCGACACATCCAAGTTGATGTCGACACTTAGGATTTACATAGAATTAGTCTAGTAGAGTATCGACTAAGTGTCGAGCTGAGTGGTGTCGACATATATATAAGTGTCGACATATATATTATGTCGACTATACTTGTGTCGACACATAGTTGTCAAGACATTATAAGTCTGTGTCGACACTTTTCAACAGTGTCGACACAATTTAAGTATTTTGACGCGCCCTTTCATCTTCGATTCTAGAAAGGTATAAATAGGTTTTTGTCATTGTTTGTCGACACGCTCACCAAAGTTTCGAGACCAAACTTGTGTGTCGACATCTCTCTTCTCTAAATTCAACTTTCTTCAAACCCTAATGACGCTCAAGCTAGAAGAGAATGTTAATGAAGGATATGAACTCGTATGACATGCCTTTGATGACGCGGAACCTGAAATCAAAGGTGTGGTAACCCTAATTACCGAAACTGGGCTGGAATACCTTGTTTCTGAACCAATCAAGATCTGGAAGAAGGAGGTCCTAGAATTTTTGAGTGCAGCGACACTTGACGACTCTGGACTCAAGATTAAATCCAGGGTTCATGGAACCAAAGTCAAGGTCACACAGAAGAGTCTGAGAAAGGTACTTCAACTACCAAGAACTAAAGAGGAAGAAGATGTATCTGCTTCTAAGACTAGAGAAGCATTGAGATGGTGTGGACTGGATTCAAACTTGAAAATTGGATCAGTTTTCAATAAAAAAGGAATGAACATCCAAGGAAAATTCTTATCTGAAATTGTTGGCAAGGTCATCCTGAGCAAGCCTGGAGGACATGACAGGATTTCAGCTTATATGTTCAATTTGATGACAAGGATTATCTTCAAACTAGATACTGATTGGTCTGCAGTTATGTTTGAAAAGATAAAAGAGAGTATGAAGAAGCCCAATCTGGGAAGAATTCTGAGTTTATATCTAGCTGGAAGTATTCCAAAGGTGATGAATCAAGCAGCAGGTTCCAAGATTAACCACATGAGGAGAATGGATTTGAGAATCTTCTCTAGGTGGGATAGAGTATTGACCAAAGAAATGCCAACTCTAGTAAAGGACACACCTCAAAAAAAAAGAAGAAGAAGACAGCCACTATGGGTCAAGAATCCTCTAGCAGCTCTGAAGAGCAAGTAGTGTTTACTCCTGATGATGAAGAAACTGGAAATGCTGGCCAGTCTCTAGCAGGATAAGAAGATGCACCAAGGCAGGTGGAGCTAACACCAGCTAGCCCAATTTACCTGGATCCACTCCAGGGGGAGCCTTTACTTGTGGAAGAGCCAACTCCACTAGAGAGTGAACAAGCTACCCAAACCATACTGGAGGTAATCACTGAAATTAGTCAATTAGATTTCAGTATTGAGGATGAAGTTTTGACTAATTTATTACCTAATATTCATCAGCAAACACAGATACATCCTCAACTCCAAGATGTTGTCATGGAGGACACATCTATTGCTGATAAAATGGTTGATGAGATTAGAGATTCTCCAGCCCATCATCAACAGGAATTTACATTAGAAGAGTTATTCCCTGATCTTCTACAGACAGATTTTGAAAGAGAAATAGATACTGTTGAGGGGGAGAAGGCCCATATTGAGGGGGAGCATATAGAGAATGAAGAGGAAACTGCTCCACAAGAGACAGAGAAGCCAAGAGATGCTGAAGAGCTACCAATGACTGAGAAGGATTCACATCCTTATCCTAAGGATAGAGTGGATATAGCTAGCACTTCTACTTCAGAGGATGAGGAGGCTGCTAGAGCCAAGAAGAGGAAGTTCCAGGTCTTCAAGAGAAGAAGCCAGAATTATAAGAAAGCCCTAGAGACAGTTGCTCCACAGCCAGCCCCATCTACTGATTACAGTTCATTGATGGTGGCTTTATAGATCAAGCTGGATGAACACAGACAAGCTTTGTAAAAATATATGGATGAAGGCCATAAGTCAATGCAATTTGATCTGGCACAAGACATAAAGTCTATCAGATTTGAAGTAAATCAAAGTAAAAAAGGAAATGACTGACTGCTTCCATAAGGGAGGAAATGCAGTAGTCTATTTGGCCACTCATCAAGAGAACATCAAGAAACAAATTGATGATATGGCAGTGAAGCAAGGCTATGTCCTGGAAAATCAAATAAGAATGAATGAGAACTTGACTGAATCACATAATGTGATAGTCTCTGAAATGAAGAATCTTGCTTCTGCCCATACTGTAACCCTGACTACAGCCAAGGCAGAATTTGATAAGGCATTACAAGAAGGTCTCACTGCTGTTACTTCTGCCCTCCAGGATTCGTAGAAGCTAATAACTGAAAAGCTCCAAAGGTTGAAACCTTTCTACAAAGATGGAGTCAACTATTTGAATGCACAGATAAGGTTTCAGAAAGATGATCTGAGGGATCACATAGAAAGAGAAGTCATAAAGGGGGAGAGGGTATTAGTCAAGGCAGACTCAGATCATGCCAAATGGATTTCCAATTCCATCAGAGCCACCCTTGGATATCCACCCTTATGTGATGATGACAATGTGGCAGAGTCTGGAATCAATCCTGCATACCTTGGAGGAGAACAAGCTGAAGTGGCTAAAGTGATATACCCTCCACTAGACTTTGACATGATACATCAAGAGGTCCAGACTATATATAGTCCTCCTGAGGGTAATCAGAACATTATTCTTGAGAAAGTTGTTCAGCCTATGCCAGAGGCAATACTAAAAGAACAAGAGGCTTTGTTAAAAGAACAAGAGGCTCAGTTATCTAAGAAAAGATTCAGAGAGCAAGCTGAACTAAGGCCTGATTTTGAACAATGGAGCCCCACTTCCAGGAATATCATCTTGACTGCATGGAAGGCTGCTAAGGATAATATTCTGGATAGAGGCAAGTGGTATTCTGACCTGGAGTGGAGGAAGCATGAGAATAGGCAAGAGGCCATTGTACAGTATAGAAGAAAAGCTAAACTGGGAAAGCTATCTCCTAATGTACAGGAGCCTAGCAAGTATTTTCCCAAGCATTATCACTATTTTGAAAGGCAGAAGATCAAAGCTGAAGAGTTGAAAAAGAAAGATCTTAAAGGGAAGAAGCCTGTTGCTGCTGATGACACTGAAGCTCAAGTTCAAGCAAAAATTCAATCTGGAAAAGGGATTGTAATCAAGGAACCAGAGCAGCCTTAGGATAACATTTTCTTAAGTTTACAAGTTGTAATTTGTAGAAAACTCTATGTAAACTTTTGACTAATATAAATGTTGGAATTTGTAAGAACAATGTTATATGTTCATCTATTACATTAATTGTTCTGAGACAATTATTTTTACATGTTCTGTTTATACATGTTTAAGTTTTTACCTTATCATATATTACTGTTTTACATCATACTGTGAATTTGTTATGTATGGTGTATATCATTGACTAAGGGTTATGACTTCTCCAAATAGGGGGATATTGTTGGGTACATTGGAATATATGTACCTGATTTGAAGAAGTCTCACCCTACTCAATGATATACATCAAAATGTATTTGATGTGCTTTGAGTTTCTTTGTGCAGGTTAAGTAACTGCAGGTTTGCAGGAAAAATTTCTAAGTCCATGTGTCGACACCTAGAAGAAAAGTGTCGACACTTAAGAAGGCTTGTGTCGACACCTAGAGAAGCATTGTCGACACTTGGAGTAATTGTGTCGACACCAGGAATGCAGAGTCGACACCAGAAGGAAAGTGTCGACACATACAAGCAGTGTCGACACACAATGAAGAAATGTCTAAAGAATCAGTGTCGACACTTAGAAGCAGTGTCAACACCCAGAGGAACTTTGTCGACATCAAAAGTGTCGACACCAGAAGGCATGTGTCGACACTCAGCAAAACTTTAACAAAGTTCAAGTACAAGTGTCGACACTATGAGGCTGTGTCGACACTCAGCAAATTTCAAAGTCTAAGTACAAGTGTCGACACAAAGAAGATGTGTCGACACTCAGCAAAAGTCTCAACACAAGAAAATATGTCGACACAAAGGAGATGTGTCGACACTCAGCAAAAGTTTCAACACAGAAGGCATGTGTCGACACAAAGAAGATGTGTCGACACTTATCAAGTTTCAACACAAGAAGATGTGTTGACACAAAGGAGTTATGTCAGTACTTAGCAGAAATCAACTAAGTATCAAAGAAGAAGGACTTGTGTCGACACACAGGATCAGTGTCGACAAATTCTGAAGAAGCAGTGTCGAGAAGTAATTTCTACAACACAAGGAGTTGTGTCGACACCATGAAGGCTGGTGTCGATACTTAGTCTACTTGTGTCGACACTTAGTCTATTTGTGTCGACACATGAAGACTGTCTGTCTCGACACTTTCAGACAGTGATAGAGATTTCAAGAAGTGACTGGATGACTTGATAGCTGCCATTTCAACCGGTCAACTACTACTGTCAGAGCTGTCAGAAGATCATTAGAAATCGGATCAGCCGGTCACCATGAAGAAGGCCTATATAAAGGCTTATTCCTTCAATAGAATGAGAGGATTTTTTTTATTGAAGCAATCACTGAAGTGAGAAACAACAAACCAGAAGAAGACCTTCAAGTGAAGATCTAAGAAGTTGGAGAGAGAAAGCTCCTTCTAAGAAGACAGCTATTGAACCAGGCTGATAAAGAAAGTTTCAGATTGAGATCTGATTCACAAGTCAGCAGTTGATTGAAGATCATCTGCCTAGAGATTCAACCCTACTGTGTTCTAATTCAATAAGCTTTGAAGAAAGCTAGTCAACTCAGCTTTCTCAATCAGAGTTGTGGTTATTATTCTTGTACTCTTTATTTTTTGTAGGATCCTAAGGGATCTGAGTTGTAAGCATGTACTTATAAAGGCTGAGTGGTAGGGCTTGTGTGCCTGAGTGTAGGAGATACATTTCTCTGAGTGTAGGCCTTGTTAAAGGCTGAGTGTAGGCCTTGTTGAAGGCTGAGTGTAGGTCTTGGTGAACACTGAGTGGTAGGGCTTTTGTGCCTGAGTTGTAGGAACCTATTTGGGGTTCTGAGCTGTAAGATCTGTGGATCTGAGAAGTTGTGGAGAAGTTGGGCCGAATCTAGTACACTACTAGATAGGCGAAGGGGGAAAGTGGATGTACCCAGACCTTGGGGAACCACTATAAATCCTGTGTGCTCTCTGTGATTGTATGCTTGTGTGATTGCTATTATCTGTGATAAATTGCTGTGAAAAATTGCATATAATTCTGTGTTTCTGTCATAAAAATTAAAAAAGATTAAGTGCACCTATTCACCCCCCCCCCTCTAGGTGTTTAGGCACTGGTTCTTTCAAATATTCTATAATAGCCAGCCAGGCCTAAGAAGCTCGTAATCTCCTTAGGTGTAGAAGGTCTCTCTCATTCCATCACAACAGAAATCTTGGTCGGGTCTACGGAAATACCGTCTTTACTTACAACATGACCCAGAAAGGACATCTGAGGTAACCAGAACTCAGACTTGCTAAACTTTGCATATAACTTATGCTCCCTCAGGGTCGATAAAACGAATCGCAATGCTGAGTATGCTCCTCAACACTGCGGGAATACACCAAGACGTCATCTATGAACACAATAACAAATCGGTCCAAGAAATCCTTGAACACTCTATTCATTAAATCCATGAAAGCAGAGGGCGCATTGGTCAAACCAAAGGACATCACCAAAAACTCAAAATGTCCATGCCGTCAATGGAAAGTGGTTTATGGAATATCTGCCTCTGGAATTCTCAATTGGTGGTAGCCTGAACGAAGATCGATCTTTGAAAATATAGAGCTACCACGTAAATGATCGAACAGATCATCAATCCTCGGCAGGGGATATCTATTCTTAATGGCCACCTTATTCAATTATCTATAATCGATGCAAAGCCTCATCGATCCATCCTTCTTCTTGACAAACAAAGCAGGAGCACCACACGGAGAAGAACTCGGTCTGATAAAACCACACTATAGCAACTCATCTAGCTGAGTACCCAACTCATCCAACTCACGTGGAGCCATACGGTATGATGCTTTGGCAATAGGACGAGTATCAGGCTCAAGGTCTATCACAAACTCTATCTCCCTCACCGGAGGAAGTCCTGGAAGTCAATCAGGAAAAAACTCTGGAAACTCACACACCACCGAGATATCCTCAAGACGTGGTGTAACAAAAGCTATTTCCAGAGCAGAAATAGAAACCAAATATACCTCACAACCAGACTCTATAGCACGACAAGAACGTACCACAAAAATAATGGGGGAAACCCCGTTGTTGGGTACACTATTTATATGTACTAGATTTGGAGAAACCTCATATTAATCAATGATATACATCGATTTGTATTTGATGTATGTTTGAGTTTCATTGTGCAGGTAAGTACAAGTGTCGACACTTGTGAAGAATCATGTCGACACCTAAAGAAGAAGCTGAGTCGACACTCAGACTTGAGTCGACACCTGAGCCAGGAATTATGTCGACACTGAAAGCAGACGTTGTGTCAACACCCAGGAATTATGTCGACACTGAAAGCAGAAGCTATGTCAACACCTAGGAGCTATGTCGACACTGAAAGCAGAAGTTGTGTCGACACCCAGGAGCTGTGTCGACACCCAGGAGCTATGTCGACACTGAAAGCAGAAGCTGTGTCGACACCCAAGAGTCATGTCGACAATGGAAGTAGAATTATGTCGACACAGAGGGCTTGTGTCGACACATTTAAACATATGTTGTGTCGAGTACCAGAAGAATGACTATGTCGACACATGGAGTATTGTGTCGACACTTAGTCCATTTGTGTCGACACATGTGAAGTAGTTTGCTGAGTGGTTCATGCTAAGTTGGAAAGTCTTTCAAGAATCAGCTGACATAACCAACCGGTCTGACACCTTTGTCAGAACTGTCAGAAGACTATTACAAACCGGATCAGCCGGTAATCAGGAGGAAACTCTATATAAAGGACTGGTTCGATACAACAAAAGGGGATGAGAAAAAGAAAAAGAGAAGAGAACATACAACACTAAGAAGTGAATCCTTCATAGAGAGTTTTCTACAACAAGAAAAGGGGAAACCCTTATGAAGGCAGATTCAGATCAGTCTGCAAGGAAGATTCAGATCACATTCTGAATTCAAGGAGAAAGCTATCTGAAGATCAACTTCTACATCAAGTGAAGATCAACCTTATTTTGTTCTATCAAGAAGCTTTGAAATGGCTAAGTCAGGTTGTATCTGAAGATCAGACTATTCAAGAACTGATCAAGAAGCACACCGGTGAAGAGATTCATCTGGTGAAATTTCTATATCTCTTAATCAAACAATTTCTGGTAGGATCTGTAATAGATTTGAGTGTAGGAGATTTACATCTCTAAGTTGTAAGCCTAAATTTTAAAGGCTGAGGTAGGGCTGAGTACCTGAGGTAGGGGAATCTGTTCCCTAAGTTGTAGGCCTGTGAAAGAGGCTGAGGTAGGGTTGTTGCCTGAGTTGTAGGAGTGGGGTGTCACTCTGAGTTGCAGGCATGTGGAAGAGGCTGAGGTAGGGCTTGTGCCTAAGTTGTAGGAGTGTGGATTCACTCTGAGTTGTAGAAACCAGTCTTGGTTCTGAGCTGTAAGATCTGCGGATCTGAGAAGAAAGAAGGAAGTTAGGCCAAATCTAGTACACTACTAGATAGGTGAAGGGGGAAAGTGGATGTACCCAGACCTTGGGGAACCACTATAAATCTGGTGTATGATGTGCTGTGTTCATTATTCTGTGGCTTGCATTGTTTCTGTGCTGAGTTAAAATTTGTTATTTGCCTAAAATTTTGAAGGAAAAATTAGAACCTATTCACCCCCCCCCCCCTCTAGGTGTCTAGAAATCAAGTCTTTCAAGTGGTATTAGAGGGAGGTTGCTCAAAGATTGAGCTAACAGTCTGATTAGATCTCCAAGACAAATAACAAATTTCAAGAATGGGTTCAATAGAGAATCAGAAGGAATTTGGATCTATGAAACTGCATATCTGCAGGAAAGAATGTTTTGGCATATGGAAGGAAAGGGTCAGGTTGTTTATGGAAGCATCTGATCCAAGAATCTACATTACAGTACAAGAGGGTCCCTTCATTCCAATGAAGGTATCAGTTCTGGATGCAAATGTTAAAACCCCTAAGAGCTATTCTGAAATGACTAAGGATGAGATCATCCTGGCAACATTAGACAAAAGAGCACAAAATATTATAGTAAGTGCTATAGATGTTGCCACATTTCAGAATCTAGTGCACTATAAAACCTCCAAGAAAATGTGGGACACCCTGATTGTCTACATGAAGGGAACAGAAGAAGTCAGAGAGAACAGGAAATCTATGTTGAACCAAGAGTATGAGAGCTTTAGACAAGCCAAGACTGACAGCATAGCTGAATGTTACAAGAAGTTCTTCAGGATTGTCAATGAGTTGATGACCTATGGAAGAGTCTTCAGCACATATGATGTTGGATCCCTAGTTGATTTGGGCTAGGTTCACTGACTTAGGATGTGATCCATCTTGTATATCCAGGGTCAAGTTGTGTCCTAGAGTCTAGATCAAGTCATTAGGTTCAACATCAGAAGGACCAGCTATCATCAAGACCATCAGAGACTTCAGACTTAGAGGATTTCAAGACTAAGTTAAATGAGTTCGACGTTCGTCGAACTCAGCTCGATGGAAGGAGTTCTGTGCTCGACGATCGTGAGACAATTCTTTGTGGTGAGCTCGACGATCTTGGTTCTCTGTTCGACGAAGACTCAGTTTCTACATCAAGCTAAAGTCAGGACAACTTCAAAATTTTTCTAAGTCCAGCTTCAAGCTTCGGTCGACGAATCAGATTCTGAGCTCGACGAACTTGGACCTCAAGTTCTCAGCTTCTCAGGTCGACGAAGTCAGTTTCTCAGGTCGATGAATGTTGTAATCTATTCGACGAATTCTGTCTGACAGTGATAATTCTCAGCTCGACAAATGAAGACTGTCTGGTCGACGAACTCTCTCAAGCTCAGCTCGACGAACTCAAGCTCAGCTCGATGAACTCAAGCTCAGCTCGACGAACTCTCTCAAGCTCAGCTCGATGAACTCAAGCTCAACTCGATGAACTCAAGCTCAGCTCGATGAACTCAAGCTCAGCTCGACAAACTCAAAACTCAGCTCGACGAATTGTGTTCTTCGTTCGACGATTCCAGACTAGGTTTTCTTCAGTTTCCCGTCTCGTTTCTAGGCGATGATTCCGGAGTTATTAATGCCAGATCTTCTCGGAATGTTACCGTTGGAACGCGCATTGACTATGGACTATTACATGTCGTTTTTCCATGGAACAGTTAGGGAAATTATTGATTGCCGCTTCTTTCCAAATCCGACTGCAATTACTGCTCAAGCATTCAAATTTTGAATATTCCTCAGTCAGAAAGACATATAGAAAGAAAATAATCAATCAAGAGATATAGAGTAATAGTACAGCAAGCAATACTGACAATCAGACACACACTCAGATTGCACAGAAGAACAAGCATACTGAAATCAAAAGTTCTACTGCAATCAGCCTGACCAGAGAACATTTTCAAGAAGAAGAAGAACAACCAATCACAATCAAGAGTCTTCTTCTTTCAACTCTCAGGACAACTTCAAAGGATAACAAATTTCAATCTGTCAAAGGAGTTCCTGAAGCTAATTCTGGTCCAGGCAATCAAGGTCTTTGAAGACCTATCACCCTGAAGCAGTGCTCCAGCATTCCTGACTAATTCAACATCTCAGGGGGAGCAAGTGCCGCTATAATCAATCCACAAGTCTTCTCTCTGATTGTTGACAGAGAAGACACCATCTCTTTTCTTTCCAATTCATGTACAGGGTTTTAATTCCCTTCAAAATTATTCTGGTTGCAAGTCTCCCTCCAAAAGACTTGAGGTTTGGTTTTTGAGCACCTGATCAAAAGCTCATTGGTGTCAGGCACCTGATCAAAAACCTGAGTGGATTCCTACCAGGGTGGTAGAAGAGTGGATGTACCCAGGTTGGGGAACCACTATAAAAATTCTTGTGTCATCTGGTTGCCCTTCTTTTTGTTTTGGCTGTGTGGTTCTGTGTTGTTCTGTGATTATTTAGGTTGCTGTGTTTTTTTATTTGATTTGCTAACTTGTTCACCTAGGCTTACAACAAAAGTCGTAAAAAGTTTGTAGTGAGCACAATACTCTATTCACCCCCCTCTAGAGTATTTCAGATCTAACCTGAACTTTCATATGAACTAAATGACAAGTTTCTCAGGTCACTAACAAAGGATTGGGACACAAAGATATGTGCCATCAGAGAAGTGTCCAAGCTTGCTGATATACCTCCACCCACTTTATTTGGAAAGCTGCTATCATATGAAATGCAGCTCACTGTCAGAAAAGAGGAGGAGAAAAATAGTAGGCCTGAATACAAATAAAGGTCTGTAGCCTTCAAGGCTGAAGGCACAAAAAAGGGTTGGAAAAGGTCTTCTTCTCCACCCAGAAGGAGTGCTAAGGCTGAAGAAGAAAATCTTGACAACAGCACATCAGATAGCCACACCTCTGATGAGGACTTTGCTGCCTTTACAAGGCAATTCCAAAGGTTCATGAAAAAGAAGAAATGGAGAACCAAGCCATCAACATCTTTTTCTAAGGATGAGTATTACAAGAAAAAGAAGACTCCTAAGGAGGACATGTATGCATCAAAACCTAGTAAACAAATTAATACTAAGATTGTGTGTTATTGTTGCAACAGGCTTGGACATGTCGTAGCTGACTGTCCAGATAAGAGGACTGAATCTAAAGATAAGAAGAAGCATCAAGTGAAAGGCAAGAAGGAGAAAACCATTATTGCTCAAAAGTAGAAGAGTTGGACAGACTCTTCATCTTCAGGATCAGGAGATGAAGATAATGCAGAAGCATATGTTGGGCTAATCTCAACAGAAGAGGATTCTAGGGAACTAGAATTTCTACAAATGCTGGACTCCATAAATGGAGTAGAAGATTATTGCTATAGAGGGCTGATGGCTCTATCAGAAAATGATCAGTGCCAGGATCAGCCTAGTCCTAGTAAGGTATACAGTTCTCCCTCAGCTTCAGATTACTGCACTGCATCAGATTCAGAAACTTCTGCATCAAGAGATGTGGATGATTCTGAATCATAGGGGGATGTGCATCAACTCATTAATGAGTATGGTGGGTTGTTATAAGCTCTGAAGAGGAGCAAGTTTCTTGTCAAGGAGCAGGCCAAGGAGATTGAGTCTCTAAAGCAGGCTGCATCAGATTCAGCCATGTTGATAGATTCAAAACTGAAGGAGATTGCCAAACTGAAAAACATTACTGTTATTCAGATGGGCACAATCTCTTTCAAGGAAAATCACATCAAGAAACTAGAGGCAAAACTTCAGTAAGAAAGAGAGTTAGTGGCTAAATTCTCTAAACCAAAATCAGTCTTGCCCTTAATAAATAATTTTATTTCTCATAAAGGGAAGACTGGTTTAGGTTTCAAGGGTAGAACTAGGGACACCAATTTTCATAGAAAAGGTAAGGCCCCAGCTCAGCCACTAGCTTCTAAGATCCCTATTTTCTTTAGGAAAGTGATGCAACCAACAAACAGGTATGATCATGAAAGTACTCATGGTCACTGTGAGGATGAAGATCTCATGGGCAAGGGCGCAAATACCCATAGATCACACTATAGGCAAGCCCATCAGGTTCAAGAGGAAGTCTTGGGGTTTACTGCTCCAACACCTACACTCAATAGAACTGCTGGCAACAAAGTAGTAAAGTTTGTACCTAAGAGAAGGTATAATAGATTTGAGTGTTGGTGTTGTGGCAATGTGGGTCATTTTGCCAGGGATTGTTGGTTCAACACAAGTGTTAAAATCAAGAGTAGTTTACCTGTCAGAACAGCTGCAGGATTTCAACCTAACAATGACCTAGGACCCAATAATAATTTGGGTTCTAAGGGTAAGTGATTCTGTATTTGATGCAGGTGAATCCAAGTGGCCATACCCCTATATGGTACTTGGATAGTGGATGTTCCAGACATATGACTGGAACAAGGAGAATGCTGAGGGACTATGTACCCATAGATAATGGACCCAAAGTAATCTTTGGTGGATCAAAAAAAGGAATTATCAAAGGGTTTAGTAACATTTTTAGTGATTCAATTACTATCACTAAAGTGGCTTATGTGAAGGGTCTAAAACATAACCTGATCAGCATAAGTCAACTTAGTGATCTAGGTTATGACGTCTCCTTTCTCAAAGGGGAGTGCCAAATAAGAAGGTCAAGTAATCAAGAAATTATTTTGACTGGCACTAGGAAAGGGTATGTATATTGTCTTAACCTATATTGTGAGTTTGACAACTTACCCATTTGTCTAGTTACAGGAGAAAAAGCTTCACTATGTGTCACATGGCACAAGAGGCTTACCCACCTGAACTGTAAGTCAATAGGACAGTTGTTTAGCATGGGGTTAGTGAGGAATGGTCCTCAAGTCAAGTGCATTAAAGAGGGTGTGTGTTCTGCTTGCCAAAATGGCAAACATACTAAGTCATCTTTCCGTGCACTTGATATCAAAGATTCAATAAGATGTTTATATCTCTTGCATATGGATTTGTTTGGTCCTATGCCAGTTCACGGTCTTGGTAGGAAAATATACACATTAGTTATTGTGGATGACTATTCTAGATACACATGAGTTTTCTTCTTGAGGCAGAAATTTGAAGCCCCAACTGTTTTCCAAACTTTTGTTAGACAAATTCAGAATGAATATAACATTTCTGTGGTCAAAATTAGAAGCGATCATAGAACTGAATTTCAGTCTGAATGTATGACAAAGTTATGTAATGAATTTGGGATTCATCAGGAATTCTCCTCACCTATAACTCCTCAGCAAAATGGATTTGTTGAAAGAAAGAATAGGACTCTAATTGAGGCAAGTAGAACACTACTTAGTGACACCACTCTCCCTGAGTACTTCTGGGCAGAGACAGTAAATACTGCATGTCATGTTCTCAATAGAGCCTTCATCAATAAGAAACATAAGATGACCCCCTATCAGATTTTGAAAGGCATAAAACTAAACATTTCCTACTTTAGAATCTTTGGTAGTATGTGTTTTGTTTTAGTTAATAGAAAGCACTACCAAACAAAGTTTGTTGCCAAATTCTTAGAAGGGATATTTGTTGGGTACAATAATAATAGTAGGGCATATAGAATTTACAACTTAACTACTCAAGTTGTAGAGGAATCTATCCATGCTGTATTTGATGAATCTAAGTTGATTAACAGTGAATTGTCTAGTTCTTCAATTAGTTATACAGGTCTAACAGACAGGCTGGACAAGCTGACCATCAATGAAGAGGTACCAGCTAGGCTGAATGAAGAAAAAGATGCTTGCTGTCCAGGGGGAGAACAAGACTCACTGAATGAAGAAGACAATGAGGAGCATCAGGTTGAAGAAAATGAAGAAGTCCATGAGGTTGACAGATTTCCTCCAGTAAGAAGACACTTGAAGGATCATCCTGCACACCAAATTATTGGTGATTAAAATCAAGGTGTTCTTACAAGAAGCAAAAGTATGAACAAAGTTCTGTGTTCTAGCTTCTTGTCACAAATAGAACCCAAAAAGTTTGAAGAAGCAATGCTATACACAAACTGGATTGATTCTATGCAAGAAGAGCTGACTCAATTCAAAAGGTGTAAGGTATGAGAACTGGTTCCTAAACCAAAGGATCACAACATCATAGGAACCAAGTGGATCTACAGAAACAAACTTAATGAGAATGACACTATAATTAAGAACAAGGCCAGATTGGTAGCAAAAGGTTACAGGCAAGAGGAAGGGATTGACTTTGATCAAACTTTTTCCCCAGTGGCAAGGTTGGAGGCTATAATATTGTTCTTAGCATATGCTGCCTATAAAGGGTTTAAGGTATATCAAGTGGTTGGTATCAAAGTGAGGTTGATTAAGTTGATTAAGAAATATGGTATGGACTCAGCCTCCACCATGAAAACTCCTATGGGAACAAGTATGCCTATAGGCAAAGATGAGGCAGGGAAACCTGTTGATGAGTCTTTGTATAGAGGGATAATTGGCTCCCTACTTTATTTGACTGCTAGTAGACCTGACATCATGTATACAACATGTGTCTGTGCTAGGTACCAAGCTTGTCCAAAGGAATCTCATTATACTGCAGTTAAAAGAATTTTGAGATATCTTAAGGGCACACCTAATCTAGGCCTTTAGTACCCAAAGAATAGAGATTTCTTACTAACAGGTTTCTCAGATGCAGACTTTGCATGATGCAAAGAAGATAGGAAGAGTACAACAGGAACCTGTCAATTTCTTGGAGGAAGGCTGGTATCATGGTGCAGCAAGAAGCAAACAAGTGTAGCTATATCAACAGCTGAGTCTGAGTATGTAGCTGCAGGTAGTTGCTGTGCACATTTGTTGTGGATAAAGCACCAACTAGAAGATTATGACATCAAGGTAAGTAGAATTCCAATGTTTTGTGATTCTACCAGTGTTATTTCTATTGCTAAGAATCTTGTATCTCACAGTAGAACCAAACATATAGAAATTAAGTTTCATTTCATCAGAGAACATGTTGAGAAGGAAGATATTAGTCTAGAGTTTGTGAACACAAATAATCAAATAGCTGATATATCTACAAAACCTCTGAAAGAAATTAAATACAATTATTTCAAAATTGAATTAGGTATGTTGAACCTAGAATAGGTTATCACAAGCTTCCCTAAGAAGAATATGTAAGTACAGAATTTCACAGGAAATTTGTCTAAGTACAAAGTTTGTGTTGGCACAAGCACTATTGTGTCGACACACTCAGTATGTTGTGTCGACAAAGAATAAGGATGTGTCGATACAGAAACAGTATCTGTGTCGACAGAAGAATAGGTGTCACACAACCTTGTCGAGACCTTATATCTAAAGGATTTTTCATGTCGATACACAAAAGTTGGTGTTGACATAACTATGTTAAGACATGACCAGCTCGTGTCAACTTTGACACATGTATGTCGACATCTAGACATGTCGACTAAACCTAAGTTATGTCGAGACCTAGGTCATTTCTGTTGACACACGTAAAATTTGGTCGACTATGTCTCGTCTTTTGACCTGCCCTTTACGCTAACACTATAAATAGGTCAAGCCAAAATTTGGTCGACTACGCTTTCAGAAATCTAGGATCTACAGCTTGTGTCGACAGAGACCTTCTCTTCTTTTCTCTTACATCTCTCTCGACAATGGCGCCTCACCAAGATGATAAGGTGAATAAAGGATATGAGCTGGTTCGTGGAGGATTCACAACAACTTCACAAGAAATCCAGGGTGTCATTACCCTAATTTCTGATAATGGATTAGAATTCTTGGTCTCAGAACCAACAAAAATTTGGAAAAAGGAAGTCATGGAATTCTATTCATCTGCTACTGTGGACCCAGAAGGAAAGAATATCAAAGCCACAGTTCAGGATTCACGAGTTAGACTAATGCTAAAGACTATCAGGAAATCACTCCAACTTCACATGATTAAGGATGATGAAGAAATTGTTCCATCCAGAACTAAAGAAGCACTAAGTTGGTGCGGGTTAAATCCTAATATCAAGTTTGGATCATCTATTTTCCGGAAAGGGATGAATTCCCAAGGAAAGTTTCTGTCTGAAGTAGTTGGGAAGGTAATTCTTTGTAAGACTGGTAGACATGACAGAATTTCAGTCCACATGTTTAATTTGATGACAAGGATTATTTTCACCATAAAAACAGACTGGGCATCAATAGTTTTTGATAAGCTTCAAGAAGGAATAAAGAAACCAAATCTGGGAAGAATTTTGAGTCTATATCTATCTGCTACAATACCAGATGTTTTGCACCAACTTTCAGGAAATAAAATCAACCACATGAGAAGGATGGATGTGAGAATTCTATCTAGATGGGATAGAGTTTTGACAAAGGAAGTATCTACTCCACAGAAAGCTGTTAAGAAAGATAAACAGCAGAAAAAGGTTATTCTACAAGCAGAATCCTCCAGTGATTCTGAAGAAGAAGAAGTCTTCAGTTCAGATGAAGACATGCCACAAAAGGCAGTACAGGATCAAGTGGAGAGCAGTATGCTTTTAGAGCAACATGTAATCTCCACTCCAGGGGGAGAAAATCCTGAACCAGCAGTAAAAGACACAGTACAACTTGAGCTGCCTGCCTAAGAGGGAGGTATTACTGAAGCTGCTATAGAAAGTGAGCATGCTGCTAATACTATTATGGCAATAGTGTCAGAAATTAACAATGAAGAACTGCTAAATGCTGAGAAAGAAGAAAAAGCTGAGCAGCTACAAGATACTGCACAAAATATTCAAATAAATATTTCCTTTATAGAGAATGACCTGGACAAAGATCTGGATGTCCAGGGAGAACCATCTATTTTCCAAACAAATTTTGTTCATCCTGTTCAGTTGCAGCAAGAGGTAACTATGGATGAGTTATTCCCTACACATCCAACAACAGGGACTGAGGGGGAGATGTCCCAGCAAGCCCCAACTGATAAAGAACCAGTAACTATACAAAGTTCCTCAGAATCTTTTGATGATGAAGAAGACTCAATGGCTAAGAAAAGGAAGTTAGCTGACTTAAGAAAACTGAGCTCAGGCTATAAAAAGGCCTTACAAACAGTCACACCACCAACTGCTCAAAGCATGGATTTCAGTTCCATAATGGTCCAATTACAAGTGAAATTGGATAAGCAAAGACAGTCTTTGGAAAGGTATGTGGATGATACACATAAAGATTTGCAATTCAATCTGGCTCAAGATATCAAATCAATCAGGTTTGAAGTAAATCAAAATAAGAAAGAAATGATAGATTGCTTCCACAAGGGAGGAAATGTTGTGGTATACTTGGCAAAGCAACAACAAGAACTCACTACTAAAGTGGATGACATTGCAGTTAAGCAAGGATATGTTCTTGAGAATCAAATCAAGATGAATGATAACCTCAAAGAGTCACACTTTGCCATTCTTACCAAGATTGATAATCTAACCACTGCTCTCAAAGCTGAAGTATCCAAGCAGATTAAAGAAGATCTTGTTGTTGTTCAAGACACTTTTACAAAATCTCACAAGAATATTTTTGATTTCTTGCAGAAGTTCAGGAATTATTACAAGTAAGGCACAGATTATCTTGTTAATCAAGTCAGATTTCTTGGAAGCACAATTGTCCAAGAAAAGATTTAGAGAACAAACTGAGTTGAAGCCTGATTTTGAGCAATGGAGCCCTACTTCCAGGAATATTATATTGACTGCCTGGAAAGCTATGAAGGACAAGACCCATGAAAGGGGTAAATGGTATACTGAGCAAGAGTGGAACAAGTATCAAGCCAGACAGGAAGCCATTCTTCAATACAGAAGAAAAAAAAAGCTGGGAAGTTACCTGCTAATACTCTGGAGCCTAGCAAGTACTTCCCAAAGCTTTTTCATTATTTTGAAAGGTAAAGGATAAGGGCTGAAGAACAGAAAAAGAAGGATCTGAAAGGAAAACAACATGCTGATGATGTTGAACCTACTGTGCAGGCTCAGATCAAATCAGGAAAAGGCATTGTGATTAAGGAGCCTAATTAATTATAGGATAGTTAGGCTTATATATAGAACAATGTAATCTTTTGGATTTTGTTCTAAAGAAAACTGTGTAAACTTACCATTTCTCTCTAAGTAAATGAAATCAGTTTTAGTATCCATTTCAGTTATTTACAATGTTTATATGTTACCCTGCAGTGAAATGCATGTACATCTATTTCTTTTTATGTGTTTTATTATTATGAGTAATGTATATCTTTGACTAAAGGTTATGACTTCTCCAAATAGGGGGAGATTGTTGGGTACACTATTTATATGTACCAGATTTGGAGAAGCCTCATCTTAATCAATGATATACATCAATTTGTATTTGATGTATGTTTGAGTTTCATTGTACAGGTTTAAGCATTGGGAGAAAATTTTCTAAGTACAAGTGTCGACACTTGTGAAGAATCATGTCGACACCTAAAGAAGAAGCTGATTCGACACTCAGAATTGAGTCGACACCTGAGCCAGGAATTATGTCGACACTGAAAGTAGAAGCTGTGTCGACACCCAGGAATTATGTCGACACTGAAAGCAGAAGCTGTGTTGACACCCATGAGCTATGTCGACACTGAAAGCAGAAGATGTGTCGACACCCAGGAGCTATGTCGACACTGAAAGCCGAAGCTGTGTCGACATCTAAGAGTCATATCGACAATGGAAGCAGAATTATGTCGACACAGAGGGCTTGTGTCGACACATTTAAATAGACGCTGTGTCGAGTACCAGAAGAATGACTATATCGACACATGGAGTGTTGTGTCGACATCATCAAGATTTGTGTCGACACTTAGTCCATTTGTGTCGACACATGTGAAGCAGTTTGTTGATTGGTTGATGCTGAGTTGGAAAGTCTTTGAAGAATTAGCTGACATAACCAACTGGTCTGACACCTTTGTCAGAACTGTCAGAAGACTGTTACAAACTGGATCAGCCGGTAATCATGAGGAAACTATATATAAAGGACTGGTTCGATACAACAAAAGGGGATGAGAAAAAGAAAAAGAAAAGAGAACATACAACACTAAGAAGTGAATCCTTCAGAGAGAGTTTTCTACAATAAGAAAAGGGGAAATCCTTATGAAGTCAGATTCAGATCAGTCTGCAAGGAAGATTCAGATCACATTCTGAATTCAAGGAGAAAGCTATCTGAAGATCAATTTCTACATCAAGTGAAGATCAACCTTATTTTGTTCTATCAAGAAGCTTTAAAACGGCTAAGTCAGGTTGGATCTAAAGATCAGACTATTCAAGAAATGATCAAGAAGCACACCGGTGAAGAGATTCATCTGGTGAAATTTCTGTATCTCTTAATCAAACAATTTCTGGTAGGATATGTAATAGATTTGAGTGTAGGAGATTTACATCTCTGAGTTGTAAGCCTAAATTTTAAAGGCTGAGGTAGGGCTGAGTGCCTAAGGTAGGGTAATCTGTTCCCTAAGTTGTAGGCCTGTAAAAGAGGCTGAGGTAGGGCTGTTGCTTGAGTTGTAGGAGTGGGGTGTAACTCTGAGTTGTAGGCCTATGGAAGAGGCTAAGGCAGGGCTTGTGCATGAGTTATAGGAGTGTGGATTCACTCTGAGTTGTAGGAACCAGTCTTGGTTCTGAGCTGTAAGATATGCGGATCTGAGAAGAAAGAAGGAAGTTAGGCCGAATCTAGTACACTGCTATATAGGCGAAGGGGGAAAGTGGATGTACCCAGACCTTAGGGAACCACTATAAATCTGCTGTATGTTGTGTTGTGTTCATTATTCTGTGGCTTGTATTGTTTCTGTGCTGAGTTAAAAATTTTTATTTGCCTAAAATTTTGAAGTAAAAATTAGAACCTATTCACCCCCCCCCCCCTCTAGGTGTCTAGAAATCAACTCTTTCACCTGTCCTAAAAATCATAGACGCTCATAGGCTGGCCATTGTCCATCTTGAAGTCCAGTTGCTTTGCCTTACACTGGATGACCGCATCATACTTGGACAGCCAGTCCATGCCCAAAATCACATCAAAGTCCGCCAGATTCAAAACCATCAGATCCACAAAGGCTAGGAAATCGCCTAGATGAATAGGGCATCTCAGAACTCCTTGATTAGATATCACTGAATTACCGGAGGGAAGCTTGACATTGAAGGAGTCTCCTAACTGATCCACATTCAAATGATATTTATCTATGAACCTCAGCGCCACAAAGAAATGGTTGGCACCCGAATCAAAAAGAATGTGTGCCCACCTATTCTGCACCTTAAACTCCCCTAAAATCGTAGCATACATAACTAAACGAACGAAAACTAGGTCAACAATAGAGAATAAAAATTAAATTAGGGTCTAACCTAATATCACTTGTGTAGATGTCTGAGCTTCCTCCCTGGTCACCACGTTCAGCTTTCCTTTCCCTTTGTCCTGGTTTGGTGGCGGCGGTAGAGCCCGAAGAGGGGCGGGCTGCAGTGGAGTCTGTGCCTGGGGGCATGAAGTCTTCAGGTGCCCCTTCTGCCCGCACTAGAAGCAAACCTTATCCTTCAACCAGCAATGACTCACATCATAACCCTTCCTTGTATAGTGCGTGCACACCAGATCTCCTTTGGGTGCACCTTGAATGGCAAGCACTTGTTATTGCTTCAAGGTGGCAGTTCTTTTCAAACACCTTTCATAAGGGTGGCCAGATCAACCACAAAAGCTACATATATCTTTACTTTTCTTCTTCAAAGAAGGGCCAGATGCCCTAGAGCTTCCATCCTCATCACCTTTCCTCTTCTCCTTTCTCGCTGCGGCACCTCGATTCTTGGCATTCTCGATCGCCTCAACACTCAAAGCGGCTTCCATTACCCCAGCATAGCTTTCAGCTCGATAAGCACATGCCAACTGTTGGACATCGCTTCTTAATCCTCCGAGAAAGCGCTTCACTCTTCCTTCCTCTGATGCTACCATATCTAGAGCAAATCTGCTCAACTTACTAAACTCAATCTCATATTTGCTCACTATGAGCTGTCTCTGCTTCAAATGCAGGAAATTATTCATCAAACAGTCCGGCTCGACCGATTGTAAAAACTTCTTGAGCAGAATCATCTTGAAGGACTCCCAAGAGCATCCTTCCTTCAAACTTTCCTTTTCCCGAATCCACCAAGTCTTCATCAGGCCTTTTAGCTGGTAGGCCGCAATCATTACACTCTGGACTTCAGCAATCCCCGAATATGTAAACATCTCATCGATAGAGATGATCCAATCATCCAGAACCATGAAGTAGACACTCCCATCATAAGTGGGAGGTCTCAATCACTGGAAATGCGATATAAGGTTCATCTCTGGTGGTAACATCACTGGAGGCACCAAAGGAGCAGGATTAGCAGGAACGGCTTGACCCGCGGCAGAATCTTGTGCTAAGGGTTGTTGCGCGGGAGAGGCAGAGAACAAGGACTGAATCTTTGACTGCATCGCAACTAACTGTCTCGACAAAGCTTCGTTACTATGACGAAAACTCTTGATCACAGCATTACTTTGCGCACCAGACAACTCACACTCCGAATGGGAGTCGACCTCGTCGCAGGACGTCTAGCCGACATTTTTAGAAAAGTAACGAACGACTCATCAAAAAATCCTAGATTATAACACGGGCGAGGTGGTCAACTCATCTGGACATAACCCCAAAGACAATTTATCCATCTAATTGTGGGGGAGATTGGATACTCCACCATTCACCGCAAATGCCCAAAAACTCGGTAGAGCCCCACACAACACTAATAGGGAGAACAAACGTTGCGGCGGTGGATTCGTCCACTAATAACACCCGTAACGAAGAAAACCATGAAGTCACACCCCGTAACGACCCGGGTTTAGAGCTCAGAGGCCCACCACAAACCTTCCTGGGCCTGACAGCTTGTCTCGCCCCACGGCATCGCCACGAAGAAAAGCATGATATAAATCTCAAGACAATAATGACACATCGAATTCTACTAGACAATTCTAGATTTGAAACGGTTGATCAACCTTTAGTAAGAATTTACAATCCTAAATAAACTCTAACATGTTCTACATGAAAGTTGAGGAACGATAATAAGAGTGGAATTTAACTACATCATCAAAACATAAAGCACTTAACAAGGCTAGATGGGAAAATCAAGAACATGAAAATCAAGAATAGAATTAGACAGAAGATCTAATAGCACTAAAATCAGCAAATTAATTAATAATCATGATAAAAATGAGTTAGAAATTCCTGCAAATCGAGGTAAAGAAGGGAAGAGAAGGGAGAAACCATCACTTGCCTTGGTTTTACAGGAAAAGTTTTCCAAATCACTCTTTGTCGCAGATCGGGGCGAAAGAAGATGAGGGAAGTCAAAATCTAACAAGAAATAGCTGAAATAGAGGTCAGGGCCAAAAACCCTAGCGAGAAAATCTGAAGGAATGGAGAAGATTTTACCACAATGGCGTAGCTCTCGTTGAGAGCTTTCCGGATCTATATTCGGTTGAGGATTTCGAGCACCGGAGCACCGTCGGCAGCCACCGGAAGGATAGCGGAAAAACTTTTTCTCTCTCGCTCACGCTGCTCTGGTTCGGGAGATGAACATGAAATTCGGTCTAAATGAAGGATGAAGAATAAGTGGGTATATATATATACTAAGGGTAATATTAGGATAACAACACTTAAGAAAAAGAATCGGGATCGGCTGAACCGGGCATCTCGAGAAGAAGGCAAGGGTAACTCGAGAACCACCAGACATTCTCGGTAACAAGAAGGCATTCTCGAGAACAAGACATTCTCGAGAACAAGGGAGCAAATTCCCGAGAACAGATAAGCACATGTCGAGAACTAAGAATGAATTTCTAGAAAGCTGATAATAGAATTCTCGAGAACAAGCAAGGGCTTCTCGAGAACAGAAGGTAAGGGTATCTCGAGAAGAAGCAGACAATTCTCGAGAATAAGAAGACATTCTCGAGAACAAGCAAGGGCTTCTCGAGAACAGAAGGTAAGGGTATATCGAGAAGAAGCAAACAATTCTCGAGAACAAGAAGGCATTCTCGAGAACAAGCAAGGGCTTCTCGAGAATAGAAGGTAAGGGTATCTTGAGAAGAAGTAGATAATTCTCGAGAACAAGAAGGCATTCTCGAGAACAAACAAGGGATTCTCGAGAACACAAGGAAGAATAACCCCGATTGATGAACTATGTTCGAAGTTCGTCGAACCCAGAACCACTCGATGCTTTGTCGAGCTCAGCTCGACGCTCGTCCAGCTCCGCTCGAAGTTCGTCGAACACAAAGTAAAAACCCGATCGACGAATTCTGCTTGAAGTTCGTTGAACCCAGATCCGCTCAACGCCTTCGTCGAGCTCCGCTCGACGCATTCGTCGAGCTCCGCTCGACGAACAATTTTTTCGTCTCCCGCCTCTGGTCGATGAAAACCTACCCCTTTAGGAGGGCTTCCCGAGAATCAAAACATGTCCAAGGCTTTATAATATAATGATTATCATATTCAAATAGTTGAACAAGGAAATGTGAGTTCTAAACAGAGGCCCAAACACGTCGAATTAAACGAATTAAACACCAAAGACAACCTTAGAATTCGACATACCATTCTTGAGACACAACATCAAATGCTCTCACAAGCAAAAGAAATCACCCCAAGGGTCCAAACATGCGCCGAGACTCCAAAATGCTCGGATCGCAACAAACCTGGACAAGTCCAAGGCCTCAAAACCTCATCTTTTATATCAAGGAAAACATTCAATCCCATCAAAATTCCAAAATCTGGTCAAACAAACCCAACGGGCGCAAAAACGCACAAAATGTGCAGCGCCGACATCAAAACGAAAAAAGGAACGCCCTGACGTCATAATTATGACGTCGACAAACCAAATAATAACATCGAAAAATCGAGGGCGTTACACCCTTCGAGGCGAATGTAGAGCTTAGTATGTACATGCCTAATGGGTCATTCATGCCTACCGGGAAGAAAGGACACATTAGTTTGAGTATATACAAAGTTGACTTCGAGTTGATAGCGGCAATCCTACCGCTAGCCTAATTTGACGTGATCTTGGGGATGGACTTGCTTGCAGAGCAGCGGGACAGTATTAACTGCATATTGAAGCTAGCAACCCTGAGGAGCAGGGGAAAAGTAGAGGTCAGATTTGTGGCCATTAATGGAGTAACCTGCTCCCTAATTTCGGCTATGCAAATGGTGTGTGTAGCGTTTGTAGCTTTTTTGGAGGGTCACACCACAAATTTGGCAATTATAGAAGTGCCCATTATGGTGGAGTTCGAAGACATGTTCCCCAAGGAGCTTCCGGGACCACCTCCTTAACGTGACATCGACTTCACGATCAAATTAGTGTCAGAAGTAAGGTCGGTGTCGTGTCCCCTATTTAGGATAACAATAAATGAGTTGGTCGAACTCAAAGCACAGCTGCATGAGTTGTTGGAGCAAGGGTATATTAGGCTTAGCTCTTTGCTGTGGAGTGCGCGGATATTATTTGTGAAGAAGAAATATGGTAGTATGTGGTTGTGCATAGACTACCACAAGCTGAATAAGTTGACTGTAAAGAATAAGTACCCGATTCCACTGATAGATGACCTATTCGACCATTTGGTAGGTTCGGTTGTACCCCAATTTGGACCTGAAGTTGAGGTATTACTATTTGCGTATTCGAGAGGACATTCCAAAGATGACGTTTGGGATGAGGTATGGTCACTTCGAGTTCTTGGTGATGTCATTCGATTTGAGGAACACACCTTCAGTGTTTATGGATCTAATAAATAGAGTTTTTCAACAATACTTGGATTCATTCATGATGGTGTTCATCAATGACATCATGTTGTATTATAAGTCAAAGGTAGAGCATGTGACTCACTTAAAAGTAATTTTTCAGATTCTGCGAGAGAACCAACTTTATGCAAAGTTTTCGAAGTACAAGTTCTATTTAGAAATGGTGAAATTTTTGGGTCATGTGATTAGTGGTGATGGAGTGGAGATAGATCCGACGAAAGTTGAAGTCATCGGTGTTGAAGCCAGGAAAATTCCTAACCTCGAATTCGGACCAAAGCCACTTAAGGTTACCAGTTCAGGGGTCAGATCAGACGGCTAGGGTGACTAGGATGAAGAACCAAGTCAAACAAGACCCCAGATGTTGCGGCAGGAAGGTCCCACCACATACCCAGATGCTCAAAATGAGAAGCCCCTTCTCAACCAAAGATGGTCGAACTGAGTACGATGGAGACTAGCTGATGACGAAGTCGTAGGGTCGCGACTTGATCTCTAAGGAAATGGAATCCAAAGACTCGGCTAGTATCTCAAAAGTGAAGCTCGCGAGTACCCTGCTGAGGATTTCAAGTGCCTCTCCTCGTACCCCTGGGGTCATATTTATAGGCAAATCCAAGGGGGGGGGGTCATATTTATACCCCCCCCCCCCCCGACGACTAGGCGACTTCCAGAGGAACTCGCACGGGCTGGACGAGTATCTCGCCTAGTCGCCTACCTGGCGAGTATGCCATGGGAGCTCGCCAAGGCCTTCCGCGATCTTGTATGCTGACTTTGACTCTTATCTTGACTTGTTGACCTTGACTTCTGCTGACCTGGTCGTGGTCGGACTCACCCTTAACGAATACGGGTTGTACACAATCCCTGCTCTTTCTGAGCGACGTAGGAGCTCGGAAAGAATCATCCAACACTTATTCAGCGAACTTCTATGCCGATTATCAGACTTGCTCGCAACTGATGACTGTCTGCCGATCTCTATAAATAGGGGGCCTGGCTCTTCAAATGGATCGCCAGAGCTCGCGCATAATGTTGGATGTCGAGAAACTTTTCAAGATAGCCTCGCCACTCTCACCGGCATTCTCGGCATCACTAAGTCCAAGAGGTTGCGTGAAGAGGACGCAGCCGCCGACTTACCCCCTCCTAAGAAGAAGAAAACCAAGAAAGCCAAGAAGCCCGCCTCTAACGCGATTGACCCGCCGCCAACTCCTGCGCAAGTCGTGGCTGTGATGAATAACCCTGCGCTCTACCAGCACTCTAAAGCTGCTCAACGACCTTGGGCTGGATGATATTCCCAATGTAGTCGCCCCTGACGCGAGACTCCTCGGCTCACTGGACATCCCAAAACTCGCCACCACTCCGGTGCCGCAACAGGTCGAAGTCGTCTCCCTGTCAGGTCGTCATGTTGCCGAGATACTCTTTTCTTCAAATGTAGGTCATTGTTAAACTTCTTGCTGACTTTGTTCCTATATTTGCAGATTCTCCATTGGCGGGCGCCGACGTGGTTTTGAATGTCGCCCCGCTGAACTCCGCGTCGCTGCTCGCCCTCTCAGCCGAGAGACCAGTCAGGACCGCGCACACGGTCTGAACCCATGTTGGCGCCAAGAGGGCATCTGAGGCCTCGGTTCCTGCGACGAGCAAGGAACCGTCGCTGAAGGATCCTCCGCCAAAGAAGGTGGCACCGGCGAGCAAGGAGTCGTCGCTAAAGGATCCTCCGCCAAAGAAGGTGGCATCGGCGAGTAAGGACCTTCCAGCGAGTTAGGTCGCGCCCGCCACTGCACGAGATCCTTCGCCACCAGCGGCGAGTTCCCTACCGCCGCCGCCTCCGTCGAACGTCGCTGCTATCCCGGCGGTGAGTGTTTCTTTACCGCCGCCGCCGCCGAATGTCACTGCTATCCTGGCGGTGAGTGTATCTTTGCCGACGCCGCCTCTGGTCGCCCCGCAGCAAACCGTCACGCCGCAACCTCCTCCGCCTCCTCCGCTGAAGACCTTGCACCAGCCAGCGAGTTCGTCGCAGCCTCCGCCACTGCTGTCGAAGTCTGTGGTCGGGAAGCTGGTCAAGCCGCGACCGAGTTACTTCCCGTCGAGAGTGGGGGATTCTGGCCATGGAGGTCGCGGGCATGGTAAGGCGGCCGAGCACGCTGGAGGCCCATCTTCTGACCGACGAGATGCTCCAACTCGCAGACCTTCTCCTCGCTGATCGAGATCTCCTCACTGCGGTAAGTGTCGTCACCGGTGTTGCATCTGGCGACTAAATTTCCTATTCCTAATCTGTCACCTTTCTTGTTCTGACAGATCGGCCGACAACTCCAGTGGCGGCCTTCATCGACGCCATCGGGTTGTCGAGCAGCGAGTATCGTCAAGTCTCTGCTCGCACCTACCTGGAGCTGGAGATCAAGTTCGACCAGCTGGCGATCTGCGAATCCCATCGGCGGATATCATCTCTGGAAGTGCGGGTGGCGAAGATTGAAGAGCTCTGGAGTACTCTGGAGAGCTATGAAGCTCGCTTCCATATGGGGAAGGAGAATGATCGTCAGTTGGCGATTAACAATCATCACCTCTAGCTCGTTCTCAATGAGCTGGCCAGTATCCGTGCGAGTATGGGCTCTGTCGGGTGGCTGACGAGGATGGAGGAGCAGCTGCGGCTTGGCGATGATGCGATGTCGGTGGCGACAGAGCATTATCGGCGGGCGCGAGAGATGGGATGGGTTGGGCGACATCCTCATCCACCGGAGAGGCCTCCTAAGACTTAGATTTTTTTTCTTTCTATTTGAATCTCGCCTTGTGCGATTTATTGTAATGAACAATCATTCGTTATTGTAATAAGTGAGTTTGTATCTCACACTTTATTTGTTTCTTCTGCTGTCTTTTTGTTGATGTTTTTGCAATTTCTTTTTCTGTGATGCACGAGTTTATTATACCGAGATACATTTGTTCGCCTAGACCGAGACTTAGGCTTATACTCGCCAGGGCAGAGATACCCCCCCCCCTTCTTGCCTTCGCCTATAAATAGAGGGGGTAGGTAGGACATATGTACGCTGTTGCGATTTTTGATCCCTAGCTCGGGAGTATCTTTCTCTGCTCGTGCGCTTCAATCTCTCTCCCTTTCTCGCCTTACATCCTTTCTCAGCTCGCCAATCTCGTAGAAATGGTAGGATACGATGCCAGTGCTCGCTTACAAGCCCATTCTGCAAATTTCGCCGACGCGGCTTTCAAAAAGTCGATAACAACATAGAGAGATTTGGAGAGCTTCAGGGAGAGGCTTTTGCCCGAAGGTTACTCGGCAAGGCTCCCTAGTCACAGCGAGCGACTTAACACCTACATAGAGGGTGCTCTGGTCCTGCCGCTCCGGCACTTTGACGCCGGCCTGCTACTTCCCCTATGGTCGTAGTATTGCGAGATCCTGCGATACTTCGGCATCGTCCCCGCGCAGATCAACCCCAACGGCATGGAGATCATCATGGGGTTCATCTGCTACTTGCGGCAGGAGAGGATCGCCTTCGACCTTTCTGTCTTCCGTAAGATCTTCGCATTCGCCGCGACCACCGAGGGAGTAGTTTACTTCAGCAGCCACGTCTGCACCATGGTGGGGATAGCGAACAAAGTGCACCGCTGGAGCGAGCAACTAATAGTTGTCCACTGTGACTTTGCGGGCATCCTGGGAAGGCCGCATCAACCCGCCAATGTCGCCTTCCTCCCGTCGATATTGGAGGGCGTCCGCGAGCAGCTAGTCGAGTCATTCTGTGGTCGTCAGTTCGACGTTATCTTCTGGTGACTAAACGTCAACACTATGCTGGAGATCCATCCCAACGAGGGTAAGATTCGAGTGAGAATCAGCTCTTACATACTCTCCTCATTGGTTGTAGCTTGATACTGATATTCGCTCGCCATTTTTCAGTGGCGTGCGAGCTCCTGGAGAAGTCGCTCCCTCCGGCGAAGGAAGTCGCCACCTCCCTCCATGAGTCCAACCCTCTGCCTGATGTCGGCGAGAAAAGGAAGCACGCCAAGGGGAATGCGAAGTTCAAGTCAACTGGCCCTTCGACCAAGAAGATGAAGGTGCCATCACCACGACCTGATGATCGAGAATCACTGCTGGATGCTCGGCCTCCCCACTTCCACCCCAACTTAAACTTGGGAAGAGGGGCGGTGGACGCGTATGGCCGGCCACTCATGTCTTGGTCTGAAGACGAACACCTGGTGACGCTGAGCACCAACCTCCCCTCCTGGTCAGCGGACTGGGATGACAAGGGGGAGGCATTTGCCATCCTCCACGCGATATACTGGCGAGCTGACGTCGAGTCGATGTTGGAGCTCAGCTCGGAGGACCTCGACCATTAGGCCTCGTGCTCGCTCGCACGAGCTATCGAGCTGGGCCACTACTCGATGAGGAAGCTGCTGGAGACAACTGTGGCACTGAAGGTCATCACCAAGAAAGCTATCGACCTCGGCATGGAGTCTGTCCGCTGGAGGGAGTATGAGGTAAGTCGCTTCTCGCGTACGACGTTGATGATGTCGGACTTGGATTCTTTTTGTTGATTCTATGTTCTTTGTCGCAGGCTGCTGAGATTGAAGCCACCAAGAAGCTTTTTGAGTGCAAGGCGAAACTCACCAAGTATCAGGCCGAGCTGGAGGCAGCCCAAATTCGCGCAACCGAGATGGAGACTCGCCTAACTGCCTTAGAAGGTCGTGCGAGTTCTTCGGCTCCTCAGCCAGAAGCGTCGCGATCGGAGGACAACCTTCATTACGCGATCAAGCGATCTCGCACTCTCTGGAAGTAGAGGTCGTCCGCCCGCCGCGAGATAGCTCGCACTGCAAGGAATGTCATGCTCGCGAGGCTAAGGCTCAACGGCCAGCTCGCCGATGGGGATAAGGAGCTCACTGTCGATGAGCTTCTCCCCGAACGGCTCACCGATGAATCGATCTCGCCAGATCGCCTACCTTCTCCATCATCGGGCTCCAGCAGTAGTGGCAGCGGTAGCAGCATTGGCGGGAGCGGTAGCAGCATTGGTGGGAGCAGCAGCAGTGGCGTGGAGGAGAGCGAGGATGACAACGAGGAAGAGGAGGATGCTGATATTGGAGATGAGGAATATCAGCCTGATACTGGCGACGATGAGTCCTAGTTGCTCGCCGATATTTGTCATACTCGCACATAGCAGTTAGCGAAATTTTGTAGCAGCCGACTTTTGTAACTTGTAAAATTTTTTAAATATATATCTATACAAGTTTGAATTACCGTTGTCATTCTCTGCTTTCATGTATGTTCGCTGATGATGCTCGCTAGGCTCATAGGATCGGGGAGGATGAGTGCTCGTGACGCTTTACCCGCATGGCAGCATCGTTTATAGTTGTGTAGTTACTCGCCTCCCGATACTCGCCTGTGTCTTGCATATATACTTGCTGCAATATACTCGCTCGCTTTCCATGGTCGTCGTAGCATATTCGCCCCATACATACTCGCATACTCGTTGAGATCTATCCGCACTTGCACAATTTATTTATTTTTTCGAAGTTAATTCTAACTGGCTCGAAGACCAGAGTCGACATCCTCTGAGGAGCTGAAATTGATTGGTGGTTAGGAGTAGTCGACACCCAGCAGGAGCCAAGCTCAAGAGGTGGTGGGAATTAGTCGACACCCAGCAGGAGCCAAGCTCAAGAGGTGGTGGGAATTAGTCGACACCCAGCAGGAGCCAAGCTCAATTGGGGGTGGTAATCTGTCGACTCGGGGAGGCAAGTAGTCGGTCTGCAGGAGAGGAGCTCGTACAGAGATCTCGGACTACAACATCACTCCAACGAGAAACTTGATCTCACTCGAGGAGTTCCTTGGACAATATGTAGGAGAGGAGCTCATGCAGGGACTTGGACTTACGGTGACACTACCACTCGAGGACTTCGAATGCTGGAGTCGACAGCTCTCAGGAGCCTTGCTTAACTAGAGTGGTGTAAGTCGACTTGGGGAGGCAAGTAGTCGGTCTGCAGGAGAGGAGCTCGTACAGAGATCTCGGACTTGGACTTACGACGACACTTCCACTCGAGGACTTCGAATGTTGGAGTCGACAGCTCTCAGGAGCCCTGCTCAACTAGACTGAAAGTTATGGGGATAGATCTTAGCAAATCACAACACAAAAATAAAGAACAAAGTGAGCAAGCAACCAGAAGACACAAGGATTTATAGTGGTTCCCCAACCTGGGTACATCCACTCTTCTACCACCCTGGTAGGAATCCACTCAGATTTTTGGTCAGGTGCCTGACACCAATGAGCTTTTGATCAGGTGCTCAAAAACCAATCCTCAAGTCTTTTGATCAGGTGACTTGTAACCAAGAATCACTTTTGAAGGGAGATGACAACCCTTTATACAGAGATGAGTGAGAGGTGATGGTGTCTTCTCTATCAATAATCAGAGAGAAGACTCAAGTGGATATGATGTTAGCAAAAGGGCTCCCCCTGAGATGTTGAGTGATTCAGGGCAAAACAGGAGCTTTGCTTCAGGGTGATATGCCTTCAGATTGATGATGTCTCCAGCAAGCTTCTTAGACTGATATATATTGAGTGTCTCTTTTGAAGCCTGGAGCACATGAAGAACTCTGTGTATATGTTGATTTGATGTTGAGTTCCTCCTTTTCCTGTAAACTGAGAAGCCTTTTCTATGTTCTTGTTCACTGTCTTGATATTATTTGCTGCAGTGCTCTCTGTCTCTACTTTTTTTTTTCTATCTGTCTCCCTGTCACGGTTTTTAAATCTATTTCTGTAAAATCTTTTATATCTAATTCAAAACCTTAGGATTCATAGTGTGCAATGACTTAATCATTCCCGAGAATTGCAATTGCTTTGGGAATGATTTTGTATTAAATCCTGATTTATTCCATATTTAATGCAGCCTCCAAACGGCTATATTCATAAGAATATATGACATTAAACCTGCTAGCTGTAATCTCCTTTAATTAAGCTTTAATTAATTCTGCCAGTTGTAAATATTTCCTTCTGAATATTGACTGTAATTAATTCTGCCAACTGTACAGAATTCGTCGAGCTAAGTCAGCGGTTTTGTTTAAGATTCTAGTATCGACACGGCTTCTGTGGAATGTGTCGACACAAGTCATGTGTGTCGACACAATTGCTGCTTGAAAGATACTAGTTGTCAACCTAAATCACCTAGAGGGGGATGAATAGGTGAGTTGTGCGTCTTTTTGCGGAATAAAAAATTTCAGAACACAGCACTGATCTATCTACTAAAATATCACAGACGAGACAAGATTTATAGTAGTTCCCCGACCTTGGATACATCCACTTTCCCTCACCGATCTAGCAATGAACTAGACTCGGCTACTCCACTATCTCGGATTGAAAATCAATCCTACCCTCGGAATAAAGTTCCTACAATCTCAATCCAATCAACTAGATCTACAACTCGGAAGAAACACCTTCCTACAAACTCGGAGTGGAAAACTCCTACACTCGGAGAAAAATTCTCCTACAGAAATGAAATACAAGTATTGAAAAATACAAACAGTAATATTGTCTAGTTCAGATCTGAAAATGAAATAGGAACTGGAATCTTCTTCTTGGCATGCGGCTTTATCAGAAAAGTTGAAGAAAGAATCTCGACAACAGTAGATCTGAACTCCTTGCTTCCATGATCGGACAGATGATGAGTATGTTAAAATCGATCTCGATCTGGAGAGCTTTTTCAGTCTATTTACTCTAAAGATCGAAACCCTTGCCGGAGAAGAACAGAGGCGGCAACGGCTTTCGTTCCGTGAAAAGAGAGAGAGGAAACATCGATTTCTTTTTGGAAAGTGGCGGCTGCAAAACTTAGAATACTTTTTTCTTGAAAGATCTGTTTTTCTTCTTCTTAGGGTTTGTCGATTAGACAAGACCTTTTATAGGAGTACTAATAACAGTCATAATTGGTTTTAATGATGTACACGTGGAACAATCATGTCACGGGATTTGAAAATCTGTCAAATCTGGACTTAGAAGAAATTTTAGAGAAAATGAGGTCATATACCCGAGTAGGTATAAAACTACTCGAGTAAGTTAAGAACTACTCGAGTAAGCAAAGTAATATTACTCGGGTATATAATTCAAGACTACTCGAGTATGTAGAAGACAACTACTCGAGTGCATATAATCAACTACTCGAGTACTCTAGAGGATCTACTCGAGTACACAGAAAATTTTCTCGGGAAGGAGTTGAGCTACTCGAGTACAAGTTATACTACTCGAGTAGGCAGAATTGAACTACTCGAGTGGTTAGAAGAACTACTCGAGACAAATAATTAGAATTATTCTGCATACGGGAAAAATAACTACTCGAGTAGTCAGATTAAACTACTCGAGAGGGAAGAAATCTTCTCGAGTAAATGAATGGCCTACTCGAGTATTTCTTAACTACTCGACACAGAGAGGGGAGTTACTCGACACAGTGTCGAGAACTACTCGAGTATATAGAGTACATACTCGAGTAAATGACTTAGGAAAAAATTCTGAAGAACAAGAAGAATATACTACTCGAGTATTAACTACTCGAGACACAATGAGCTACTCGAGTATATGACTTGTACTACTCGAGTGTTTTACTTAGAAAAACTTGGAAACTAAATTTTGGGCAACTCGAGTAGGAAGAGTGATCTACTCGAGTAGTTAAGTAAGCTACTCGAGTATGTCAGTGAACTACTCGAGTGTTTTACTTAACTTCACGAGAGGAATTTTCTTACTCGAGTATGCATAAGTTTTACTCGAGTATATCTCAAGTAATCTACTCGAGTAGTTAAAGACATACTCGAGAGAAACACTTAGAAAAATTTCTGTCAGCAAGTTTTCTTCTACTAGAGGGGAATCAGCACCAAGTCTTTGCACAGTCCTATAGCTTGAATATGAAGTGTATCCTAATAGAGAGGCTACACATGAGTCAACACTTTGGAACACACAATGAGGGATTACACTGTATGGTCTTGTGTTTGGTGACCCATTGTAGACTGACATTGGTCTACACTTCCCATTATAGTCCTGCAAACACATAACTCAAACAAAGCATCAAATACAACCTAATTCATCTTAGTTCCAGGGTGACTTCATCAAATCTGGGTTAGTGTGGACATAGTTCCCAACAATCTCCCCCTATTTGTTGAAGTCAGAATCTTTTACACAAAGTTGAATTATAGACATAAAAAGAAGTTAAGTAGAAAATGTGCAAGCAAGCAATAGACTATGAGAAAGGATAATAAGAGCAAAAACTTAGAATTATATAAATAAGAGTATCCAACATTATCAATTCTACAGTCAATCATTCCACACTCTCAAAAATCCTTGAAAGTCAGCCTTGATTCTATTGTATGTCCAATTTCTCTTGTTGTCTCCTTTAGTAGCAGTAGGGTTTTGTATAATACTTGGGAGGTCTAGGAGGGGCTGCAGGGTTGTTCCTCCCATATTCTCTATCATAGATTCTTCTCTTGGTCATGGATTTTTCAAAAAGTTCCCATTCATATGAGCTGTAATGAATGTTCCTACTCTCATGGAATTCCATAACTAATCTGAGAGTTTCCAAAATCAGGGATTTGGAGGTTGGAGACCAAACTTCAGCATGTTCAGTAGCTTTAGTAGGAGCAGTCTTGCTAGCAGAGGGGCCTTCACCATACTTCCTTTTCTTCTTGTAAGTTTTGATCTCTGGAGGAGCCTGAAGGAAGATGTCAACAGGGTCTTCTTCCCAGCCTTGAACATAGGTGTCTGGAGGAGCAACTGAGTCTCCAGGCCTGGGAGAGAAGGTAGGTTGCAGAGGAGCAGCTAGAGCAGAGGTATCTGTAGCTAGAGGATTTAAATGATGAGGAATGATGTTGGGGTCAACAGCAAGGTCTGGCAGAATCTGATTGTGCCTCCAGACAGCAGTGTCATAGGTATGAAATTTGACACTCTGTATCTGGGCTAGCACATCATCATGAATTACCTTCACATGAGCCTCCCATACAACTGACTTCTGAGCAGCTGATTTTTCTACTTGTTCCTTGAGTTCTTTGATCAATCCCTCCCCCTTTCTGATTTCAACAGATAGCTTTTCTATAGTATCTTCTTTGAAGAGACCAACTTCTTCACAGATTTTCACTTTGTTTGCTTCAGTTCTCTTGTCCAGTTCAATTTGATTATTTGCAAGGGTGACACCTTGTTCCATAACTTCTCCAACACTAGTGATAGTGTGGTCTAAGGCATTGCCACCAAGTTGAAATAAGTATTTGAGCTTGTCAGTATTATGTGAATTTCAGTAAAGCCTCTGCTCATCTCAGTCTTGAGAGCAGTTACCTTGTCAGTGACAGTCTTTAGAGAAGTATCAAAATAATTTCTTTGTTCTTGAAGAAGAAGGGAAATTTGTTGCAGCAAATCTAAGGAGGAAGAGACTGTAGCAGCAGCAGAGGGAGCAGCAGATGGGAGAGGAGGAGCTACCCAGGGAGCTATTTTTTCAATGATGACAGAGCTGAGAGCTCTGGTGGTAGGAAGGATAGCACCCCCTTCTTCTGTAACCTGAGGGAGAGAGAAATCTAGGTTTCTGAGAGGAGCTTCTGCTAGCTCTGGAGAGGGCTCATCAGAAATCAGAATTGTATCTTGCTGGTCTTTGAGGGCAGCAGGAGATTGTGTTGGAGTCCTGGCTGGAGAATGTTCAGGAACTGTGCTGGAGTTGATTCCTTGTGACATTCAGAGGATTGAGCTGGAGGAGATAGAGGAGGAATAGGCATCACTTCTTCAAAGAGCTCTGCAATCATAGTATCTATGGCAGCAGCTGTGGACGGAAGAGATTCTTGAGGTATCTGATCTGAAGGAGTTGCTGGACTTTCTGGAGTATGAGGTAGGGAAGAAATTGCTGGCTGAGGAGAGGGCTACCTGACTGGGATAGAAGGAGCGGGCTCCCCCTCACTTAGTGCACCAGAGGAGTTGGCCACATGATGAGGAGAGGGAGATGGAATCCTATCTTCTAGAGCTGGAACCTCTGGAGCTTCTGAAATCTTTGCAGCTTGGGTAGGATTTTTCAGCTTGAGCTCCCATCTCTGAATAGAAGAAATGGAGACCTTTTTCATGTGATGAATAGGGGTCCCTTTGGAGAAGTCGAATACCTGAGGATTTGTTTCATGGAGGAGCAGAGAGATAATTCTGGCGTAGTTGGGGGATTTCAAACTGTCCTTGATTTTGTCCAGAATTAGCATCTCAAACTGATATTTCTCGCGGCAGACAATGGTTTGCATTATGTCGAAGAAATATAGAGGAATATCTCTTATGGAGTTGGTCTTGCACAGCAGAATCTTGCCAATAATATCAACCAGAAATTTGCCTTCAGCGTTCATGTTTGACCTTTTGATGTACTGGGCATCAGCCGAAATGCCACAGAAAAGGGATGTTCTGTCAGAGTCTTCATCATCTAAGTCATCTTCTTCGTCTACTAGCGGCAATCGGAGAAGCTGAGAGACAGAGGTCTTGTTGAGCTTGATTTTCAAACCTTTCATTTTTGATTTCAGGACAAGTCCATGACGCTTGACCTTCAGATTTGAGAAGAATTCGGCGACTTCAGGGAAGAGAATCCGACAGGGTTCTTGCAAGATGAAGGATAACCCTGCGGTGTCTAGAAGAATCATTAGGTTATGAAAGTCGTCTGAGAGCTCGGCAATCCCGGTGGTAACGAGTTCCGATCCTACACCAATCTTGGAGACGGCGAACATGATCCAGAAATTAGGAAAAAAATCTCTCGCGGGGAAGAGGAGGGGTCGCGGCTCTGCAATTTCTCGAGTGGAGACGAAGTGGCGGACGGGTACTCGAGTGCTTGGAAATGATTTCGTGTAGAAGTAATTTGGAATTTCGAATTTATAAACCCTAGGTTTATGTCTAATCATCGAGAGTAAAATAATTTAAAAGGAAAGGCAGCACGGGAAAATTTGAAAGCCAAGAGGCATATGCACGAGAGGTAAAAGAGGTACTCGAGTATATAGGGAGTTACTCGAGTAGGTCTATAGAAGGTACTCGAGTAGGTGTATAGAGGGTACTCGAGTAGGTCTATAGAAGGTACTCGAGTAGGTCTATAGAATCTGCAATGACACGAGTAGAAGGATTGACTCACTCGAGTAGATGAAGTGTACTACACGAGTACATTAATTGCCTTACTCGAGTAAGTGAAAGGACTACTCGAGTAGGTCTGTTGAGTACTCGAGTAGATACTTTGAGTACTCGAGTAGGTCAGGTTTTAAGTGAGTCAGAGAAGGAAGAGAACTTTGAAAAGACCAGATTTTGACTAACCTTATAATTTCCTTTGCTTCATGAAGTCCAAACTTCTCTAATCTTCCTTGTTGAGCATCCCAAGTTCAGTTTTAAAGAATGAGAACTTGGTCTCGTCCAACGGCTTCGTGAAGATATCTGTGACTTTCCTGTCTGTGGAGACATATTGGAGATCTATGTCCCCATGCTCTATATGCTCCCGGATGAAATGATACCTTAGCTCGATATGCTTTGTCCGGCTGTACGAGACTGGATTGTTGGCTATTGCAATTGCGCTGGAAGAGTCGCAAAACAGAGGGATATCCTTGAACTTCATGTTGTAGTCTTCGAACTGATTCTTTATACAAAGTAACTGTGCGCAGCAACTGCCTGCAGAGATGTACTCTGGCTCGGCCGTTGAGATTGCGACACAGTTCTGCTTCTTGCTACTCCAGGAGATAAGCCATCTTCCAAAGAATTGGCAAGTCCCTGAAGTGCTTTTCCTGTCGTCTTTGCTACCTGCAAAATCTGCATCTGAAAAACCAATTAGTTCATTGTCATTACTTCTTGGGTACCATAAGCCAAGATTTGGTTTGCCTTTAAGGTATCTAAAAATCTGCTTTGCAGGAGCGTTGTGAGATTCCTTGGAGTTTACCTGAAATCTAGCACAGACACATATTGAAAACATTATGTCAGGTCTACTGGCAGTAAGGTAGAGCAAGGATCCAATTATGCTTCTGTACTTGGTTTCATCAAAAGGTTTCCCTTTTTCATCCTTGTCCAGAGACATAGTTGAGCCCATTGGAGTCCTCATAGTGGTTGTGTTCTCCATTCCGAATTTCTTAATTAGCTCTTTAGTGAACTTGGTCTGCGAGATGAAAATTCCATCTTCAGATTGTTTCACCTGAAGCCCTAAGAAATACTTCAGCTCACCCATACTGCTCATTTCGAACTTCCCTTGCATAAGTTTTGAGAACTTTTTGCAGAGGTTGTCGTCTGTAGAGCCAAAAATAATATCGTCGACATAGATTTACACTAGCAAAATCTTGTCTTTAATTTCCCTAAGAAATAATGTCTTGTCTATCTTCCCCTTGAGAACTTGTTCTCAAGTAAAAAGCTAGACAACGTCTCATACCAAGCTCGAGGAGCTTATTTCAGACCATATAGGGCCTTGTGCAGTAAATAGACGTAATTAGGAAAGTTAGGATCAACGAAACCTGGAGGTTGTTCCGCATACACTTCCTCATTTATGTTACCATTTAGGAAGGCAGACTTCACATCCATCTGATAGACGGTGAAGCCTTTGAATGCAGCATATGCTAGGAACAACCTTATTGCCTCCAGTCTTGCCACTGGAGCATATGTCTGGTCGATGTCGATTCCTTCTTCTTGACGATAGCCTTTAGCGACGAGTCTGGCCTTGTTCTTTATGATCATCCCGTCTTCGTCCATCTTGTTCCTGTAGACCCATTTTGTTCCAATGATGTTCTTTCCTTTGGGTCTTGGAACAAGCTTCCACGCATTGCAGCGCTTGAACTGATTTAGCCCTTCTTCCATTGTCATTATCCACGATGCGTCTGAGTTTGCTTCCTCAAACTTCTTTGGTTCATCCTGCAAGAGAAAACTTAAATAAAGATTTTCATTAGTTGTACCTCTTCGAGTTCTGACACCGTCCCGGGGATCTCCTATGTTCTGGTCCATGGGGTGATCCTTCAGATGTCTGAGCTCTAGAGTTCTTACATCTGGATTATCTTCAATCACTTGAGTGATTTCTTCATCTTGTATGGATTCTTCTTTTTGATCATCAGCCTCTCCAATAGGAGTTGGAGTGGTAATCTTAATGAGATTTTTGCTTTTGTCTTCGGATGGTTCATCCAAGTTAGTTTCTTTCAGCTTTTCACCTGCATCTTCAATGAGCACACTAGATGGACTGCTTTGCAGCAAGCTCATCTCATCAAATACAACATGTATCGATTCTTCTACCACCGGGGTTTTTCTATTAAAAATCCTATATGCCTTATTATGGCTACTATAGCCTACAAAAATACCTTCAAAACTCTTTTCGCTGAACTTGGTGGTATGATACTTACCATTATTAAGTACAAAGCATTTACAGCCAAAGATTCTAAAGTATGAGAGTATTGGTTTCCTGCCTTTCAGAAGTTCGTAAGGTGTCTTATCATGGTCTTTGTTTATGAGTGCTCGATTTTGCATGTGGCATGCAGTGTTGACGGCTTCAGCCCAGAAGTACTCTGGTAGTGAAGCATCACTCAACATGGTCATGTAGGCCTCTATGAATGTTTTGTTCCTTCTCTCAGCCACTCCATTCTGTTGTGGAGTACGAGGAGAGGAAAACTCATGAAAGATACTTAAGCTTTCACAGAATTCTGTCATGGCCCCAGATTTGAACTCTGTTCCGTTGTCACTTCTGATTTTGACTATGGAACAGTTGTATTCATTCTAGACTTGCCTGACAAAATTAGAAAAGATATCGAAGGTATCTGACTTGTGTTTCAGAAAGAACACACACGCAAAGCGTGAGTAATCATCAACAATTACCAGCGTATAATCCTTACCTCCCAAACTTCTGATTTGCAGTGGACCAAATAAGTCCATGTGCAATAGATGGAGACATCTGTTAGAGTCTTTGCCAATAATGCTTTTAAAAGTAGCCCTTGTTTGCTTGCCTTTTACGCATGTATGACAAGGTCTATCTTTGACGCATTTGACATTTGGGGCATCACGTACTAAGTTCATTGAAAATAATTTATTAATAGTTTTAAAATTAATATGTGCTAGTCTCTTGTGTCATTGGTCACCAAGAGACGCACTATCTTTAGCTAAAAGACACACTGGTGTAGAGGAATCTATACAAATAAAATTTAAGCAGAAAATATTCTTGCTTCGAGTGCCAAATAGAATTGTTTCCATATTGTCAACGGATTTTATCAAGCACTTATCAGCGTGGAATTCAACTATGTATCTTTTATCGCAGAGTTGGCTTATCTTATGAGATTGTGTTCCAATCCTTCGACATAAGCCACATCCGAGAGGGATACATTGTCGTTAGTAATCATACTATAGTCTCTAGTAATTCCACGGTCTGAACCTCCAAAGATGACCTTTGGTCCGTTCACGACTGGAGTAAAGTTCTAAATGAGGCTTCTAGTCCCGGTCATGTGCCGAGAGCATCCGCTGTCCAAATAACAGATAGTCATTTTGTTGGCCTTTGGACATACCTGCAATCATAATCAGTTTGCCTTAGGAACCCAAACACGTTTGAGTCCTTGGTCTCGGGTTAGAGTACTCCCCCTACGAGTGCTAGCATTATGAGCGGTCTTTCTCATATTGCTGACATGAGTGGTTGCAGCATTTCTGGAATTGAACCAGCAATCTATGGCAAAGTGACCAACCTTGCCACAACACCAACAGTCAAATCTGTTGTACCTTTGCCTCAATATCTCCTGCTTAACCTTTTGGAATTGTGGTCTAGCAGGGGCAGCATTCTTGGAAGAAGATGTCTCATGATGATGGCAATCACATGGCTTCTTCTCCTTTATGGGCTTCTCTACAATAGGCTTTGTCTTTGGTGCCTTCTTGAAGTTATGCCCATGATTGAAAGGGTCATAGCTCTTAAGAACAACTTCTTCATAAGGATCCTTGAAGACACTTTCGCCAAAGTCTCTGGGCCGAGTCCATCCTTGATAGCGGGACTTTGGCTCTACATAGGTAGGCTTGGCAAAGTGCCTGTAGGATGAGTCAAAGTCAAACTCATTTGATGGAAAGATGACTTTCTTGAATGTAGTTTGATCTTGAGGGGCTTTCCCTTTCTCTTTGGCTAAGGCCTTTTTGACGGTCTTATTCTTTCGTTGATTCGTGTTTCTCCTAGAAGATTTACTGGGAGCTTCTTCATGGCCTAGTCCAACTCCCTTGGCCTTTGCTGAGAATTCAGCAACGAATGGAAGAATTGTTTTGGGCTTCGAAAAACGCTCAACAAGTTTCTTTTCAGCCGCAAGTTGGGCTTCCAACTCTTTGATGATCTTCTCCTTAAGGTCAAGGTGCTCAAGAGCCTTGTTATATTCTTCAATAGCATTTTTGAAGTTTTCTTCGAGGGAGTCAGTGTTTGCGACTTTCTCTCTCAAGATGCTCTCTTCGGCTTTTAGGGATTTAATCTCTTTAGCCTGAGTCTTCACGAATCGACGACATTTATCGTAAGCCATGATTAACTCCTTGTACTAGACCATTAGTTCTGACTCATCGTCAGAGGAGCTATCCTCACAATCATGTTTAGAGACTTCAGAATCTGAAAGAGGGGTATGAGAGTTTATCTTCCCAGTAAACTAGGGTTGTTGATCATCATCTGTTTGAGCCATAAGCCCAAAATAAGCTTCTTCTTCTTCACTCGACTCTGATGAGTCGGAGTCACTAAGAGTCTTGCTCTTTTTGGCTATGAGGCTCTTCTCTTTCCTTTTCTTGTTGTGTGAGGATTTCTTTTCTTCTATTCTACCACCCTCCTTCTTCTTATGAGGGCAGTAGGCAATGACGTGACCTGGCTTATTACAACAATAGCAAATGATGTTAGTCGAAACATATTTGTTCTGTTTAGTATTGTACCTGTCATGGCTGCTTGAGCCTTTTCTTTGTCGATCACCATTATGTCGTGATCTTCTATAGGAGGCATCCTTGCCTTTCCATTGCTTTTTCTTATTCAAGAACTTCTTGAACTGTCTTGAGAGTAGTGAGAACTCTCCTTCTGATAGCTCAGAGCCTGAGGTACTAGGCTCAAAAGTTTCTTCTTCTTCACTAATCTCTGGAGCTGGAGCAGGGGAGGCAGCCTTTGTCTTTCTGGAGGTGTCTGCTTTTAGAGCAACAGACTTTTCTTTGAGAGAAGACATGCTCTTCTCTTCTTCAGCTTTCCTGGTGTTGAGTTGAAGCTCATATGACATAAGCTTCCCGAAGAGATTTTGTGGGTCTGTCTCAGCTAGCTTCCCAAACTCCCTGATGGCACAGACCTTGTTGTCCCACTCTTTGGTCAGGGATCACTAATGGAGAACTTGTCATTCAGTTCTCCATTAGTGAATACTCTGCCATAGACTCTTAGGTCGTTTACTATCTTGAAAAAGTTCTCAAATGTATCAGCAATAGTCTCTTTGCTTTCTTGTCGGAAGGCTTCATACTTCTGATTGAGGAGGGATCTCCGATCATCCCTCACTTCTTTTGTTCCTTCCATTAAGGTAACCAAGGACTGTCACATCTCCTTTGCAGATTGGCAGTGGATTAAGTTCTGCAGCATTGAGTCATTAACTGCACTTGTTATAATGTTTTTAGCTTTCTTGTTTAGTGAGACAAGTGCAATCTCGTTTTTGTCTAGATCCATCAGCTTCTTTGGAACCTTCTTGGTAGGATCTATAGTGGAGATAGTCATAGGGATATAAGGAACTTCTTCAACTATCATGAAGATCCTTGGATCCACAGCTTCCATAAAAACTTTGATCCTTTCTTTCCACATGGGAAAGTTGTTCTTGTTGCACAGGGGAAGCTTGGCGAAATCCTTTGCCTTGTCCATGATAGATAGATCTCAAATGACAACTATATGCAGGAACTGATCAAGGTGTTAACCTTTTAACGATCAACCTCCCTCTGATACCAATTGAAAGATACTAGTTCTCAACCTAAATCACCTAGAGGGGGGTGAATAGGTGAGTTGTACGTCTTTTTGCGGAATAAAAAATTTCAGAACACAACACTGATCTATCTACTAAAATATCACAGACGAGACAAGATTTATAGTGGTTCCCCGATCTTGGGTACATCCACATTCTCTCACTGATCTAGCAATGAACTAGACTCGGCTACTCCACTATCTCGGATTGAAAATCAATCCTACCCTCAGAACAAAGTTCCTACAATCTCAATCCAATCAACTGGATCTACAACTCGGAAGAAACACCTTCCTACAAACTCGGAGTGGAAAACTCCTACACTCGGAGAAAAATTCTCCTACAGAAATGAAATACAAGTATTGAAAAATACAAACAGTAATATTGTCTGGTTCAGATCTGAAAATGAAACAGGAACTGGAATCTTCTTCTTGGTGTGCGGCTTTATCAGAAAAGTTGGAGAAAGATTCTCGGCAACAGTAGATCTGAACTCCTTGCTTCCACGATTGGACAGATGATGAGTATGTGAAAATCGGTCTCGATCTGGAGAGCTTTTTTAGTTTATTTCCTCTGAAGATCGAAACCCTTGCCGGAGAAGAACAGAGGCGGCAGCGGCTTTCGTTCCATGAAGAGAGAGAGAGGAAACAACGATTTCTTTTTGGAAAGCGGCGGCTGCAAAACTTAGAATAATTTTTTCTTGAAAGATCTGTTTTTCTTCTTCTTAGGGTTTGTCGATTAGACAAGACCTTTTATAGGAGTACTAATAACGGTTATAATTGGTTTTAATGACGTACACGTGGACCAATCCTGTCATGCGATTTGAAAATCTGTCAAATCTGGACTTAGAAGAAATTTCAGAGAAAATGAGGTCATATACACGAGTAGGTATAAAACTACTCGAGTAAGTTAAGGATTAGTCGAGTAAGCAAAGTAATATTACTCGGGTATATAATTCAAGACTACTCGAGTATGTAGAAGACAACTACTCGAGTGCATATAATCAACTACTCGAGTACTCTAGAGGATCTACTCGAGTACACAGAAAAGTTTCTCGGGAAGGAGTTGAGCTACTCAAGTACAAGTTATACTACTCAAGTAGGCAGAATTGAACTACTCGAGTGGTTAGAAGAACTACTCGAGACAAACACTTAGAATTATTCTGTATACGGGAAAACCAACTACTCGAGTAGTCAGATTGAACTACTCGAGAGGGAAGAAATCTTCTCGAGTAAATGAATGGCCTACTCGAGTATTTCTTAACTACTCGACACAGAGAGGAGAGTTACTCGACACAGTGTCGAGAACTACTCGAGTATATAGAGTACATACTCGAGTAAATGACTTAGGAAAAAATTCTGAAGAACAGGAAGAATATACTACTCGAGTATTAACTACTCGAGACACAATGAGCTACTCGAGTATATGACTTGTACTACTCGAGTGTTTTACTTAGAAAAACTTGGAAACTAAATTTTGGGCAACTCGAGTAGGAAGAGTGATCTACTCGAGTAGTTAAGTAAGCTACTTGAGTATGTCAGTGAACTACTCGAGTGTTTTACTTAACTTCACGAGAGGAATTTTCTTACTCGAGTATGCATAAGTTTTACTCGAGTATATCTCAAGTAATCTACTCGAGTAGTTAAAGACATACTCGAGAGAAACACTTAGAAATATTTCTGTCAACAAGTTTTCTTCTACTAGAGGGGAATCAACACCAAGTCTTTGCACAGTCCTATAGCTTGAACATGAAGCGTATCCTAATAGAGAGGTTACACATGAGTCAACACTTTGGAACACACAATGAGGCATTACACTATATGGTCATGTGTTTGGTGACCCATTGTAGACTGACATTGGTCTCCACTTCCCATTGGAGTCCTGCAAACACATAACTCAAACAAATCATCAAATACAACCTAATTCATCTTAGTTCCAGGGTGACTTCATCAAATCTGCGTTAGTATGGACTTAGTTCCCAACACTGCTGGTGTCGACACAGTTGATGTCGACACAATTGTCGTTGGTGTTGACACAGTTGGTGTCGACACAATTGGTGTCGATAGAGTTGCTTCTGGTGTCGACACAGTTGGTGTCGACAGATGATCTGTGTGTCGACACAACTTCTTCTGGTGTCGACACAGCCTGGCTATCTGGTGTCGACATGGCATTGCTATCTGGTGTCGACACAATCTTGCTCAAGTGTCGACACAACATTTCCCAAGTGTCGACACAATCTGTCTGGTGTCGACACAGTCTTTCCCAAGTATCGACACAATTGTTGTCTGGTGTCGATATAGACTTTCTTCTGGTGTCGACACAATCTGGCTGAGTCTTTGGCAAACTGTTGAAGGTTGATCCAGGTGATGTTGACTGACTTGGACTACACTCTAGGACACAACTATGACCCTGGCTATACATGTTGGGTCAGACTAAACAAACCTAATAGTGATCCTTGCCTAAATCCCAACTAGGGTTCAAACAATCTCCCCCTATTTGGGTAAGGAAACTATTTACATAAAAAAAATAAAAATGCAAAGCAAAAACAATCTGCCTGATTTATAAGGTTTTCAGCAAATATACATGAATGCTTTAAAATAAAAATAAATAAAAGTAAAATATTCTATTGCTGCATCATCCAAAGTAGTTTCCTCTGTATAAAACAAACAATCTCCCCTAATTACTTTTCCTTGCCCAAATTTGAGTAGACTTTATAATTGTTAGAATAATTAGTCTCTCTACTGCTATAGCCTTTTCAAACAATTTCTCAGTATACAGCCACTAATATATCTTTGATATTGGCTGAGACTATTGATTTTGAGTACTATCAAAACTCACTGCTTCATTGTGGTAAAGTAGGACTTGTCCTGTAAAGAGAGGTTAAAATTTCTGTACCCAGATTACCTTGGGTCCTGGTTCTCTTTTATAATAATTAGAAATGAAAGAGCATTTAGGTTGATCCTTGTATCCAAGTGGATGATATTTCCTAGGAGGGATTATCCACTCAGTGAAAGGATTTTTAGAATGCTGACTTTGATGATAATTTTGAAGAGAACAAAAGTTTTTGTTCTGAAATATTGAGTTCGACGAATTAAAGTACTTTCGTTGAGCTAAGTTCGACGAATGGTATTGATTTCGTCGAGCTCGGTTCGACGAATTATTTTGAACTAAGATTTTTTGAAGATTTTTTATATTGATTTGATTTATTCTTTGGTAATTCTTTAGTAGTTTTATTTATCACCTCTAATTTTTCTTTTAGTTTACATGATTCTAAAAGACTTATCTTTTCAAAAGCATTTTGTAAATCTTATTTAAGTTTTAAATTTTTTTGAAGATATAATATTTAATTTCTCTCTGAGAAGTTTTATTTCCTTCTCAGATTGAATTAAATCTTTACATAATAACTTAAATTCTTCTGATAAAAGATCAAGGGTAGAGATTACCTGATCTTCTTTTTCTGATTCACACTCTGATTCTTCTTCAGAGTCTGTTTCTGCATCAGTGTTGCTGCAAGAAGCATTTATTGTCATTAGGCAAAATTCTCTTGCTCTTGCTTCTTCTTCATCTTCAGTTGTGTAGGATGAAGCATCAGAGTTACTCCAGGTTTCAGCTTTAAAGTTTATTTTTTTAGCTGATCATGCAGCCAAAGCTGTGAGAGAGTCCTACATCTCTTTTGCACATAAACATTCAGCAAGTTCCTCAAAGATGTCATCAGACATTGATTGTGCTAGGATGTTCATTGCTTGTGCATCAGTAATCTTCAGCTTTTTCTAGGCATCTGTCCATTGAGATGATGGAACAACATTTGTATTTATTGTTGCTTGATGTTGAGTTGGTCCTGACAAAATAGATTTAAAGATGTTTTCATCAATGGAGTCCATATAAAACCTAATCCTTATTTTCCATAGTGCAAACTTATCAAGATTGCACATAGGTAGTCTGGTGCTTAAAGAGTCTTCAATTTGTGCCATGATAAACTCTAAAGATATTTATGATCTATCAGATCGTTTTGGTTCAGGTGTTAGCCTGTACAACCAAAGTAACCTGCTCTGATACCAATTGAAAGTTATGGGGATAGATCTTAGCAAATCACAGCACAAAAATAAAGAACAAAGAGAGCAAGCAACCAGAAGACACAAGGATTTATAGTGGTTCCCCAACCTGGGTACATCCACTCTTCTACCACCCTAGTAGGAATCCACTCAGATTTTTGTTCAGGTGCCTGACACCAATGAGCTTTTGATGAGGTGCTCAAAAACCAATCCTCAAGTCTTTTGATCAGGTGACTTGTAACCAAGAATCACTTTTGAAGGGAGATGGCAACCCTTTATACAGAGAGGGGTGAGAGGTGATGGTTTCTTCTCTGTCAACAATCAGAGAGAAGACTCAAGTGGATATGATGTTAGCAAAAGGGCTCCCCCTGAGATGTTGATTGGTTCAGGGAAAAACAAGAGCTTTGCTTCAGGGTGATAGGCCTTCAGATTAATGATGTCTCCAGCAAGCTTCTTAGACTGATATATATTGAGTGTCTCTTTTGAAGCCTGGAGCAGATGAAGAACTCTGTGTATATGTTGATTTGATGTTGAGTTCCTCCTTTTCCTGTAAACTGAAAAACCTTTTCTATATTCTTGTTCACTGTCTTGATATTATTTGATGCAGTGCTCTCTATCTCTACTTTTCTTTCTATCTATCTCTGTGTCACTGTTTTTAAATCTATTTCTGTAAAATCTTTTATATCTGATTCAAAACCTTAGGATTCATAGTCTGCAATGGCTAAATCATTCCCGAGAATGGTAATTGCTTTGGGAATGATTTTGTATTAAATCCTTATTTATTCCATGTTTAATGCAACCTCCAAGCGGCTATATTCATAAGAATATATGGCATTAAATCTGCTAGCTGTAATCTCCTTTAATTAAGCTTTAATTAATTCTGCCAGCTGTAAATATTTCCGTCTGAATATTGACTGTAATTAATTCTGCCAACTATACAGAATTCGTCGAGCTCAGTTTTTACTTCGTCGAGCTGAGTCAGTAGTTTTGTTTAAGCTTCTAGTGTCGACACAGCTTCTGTGGAATGTGTCGACATAAGTCCTATGTGTTGACACAATTGCTGCTGGTGTCGACACAGTTGATGTCGACACAATTGTCGTTGGTGTCGACATAGTTGGTGTCGACACAATTGGTGTCGACAGAGTTGCTTCTAGTGTCGACACAGTGGTGTCGACAGATGATCTGTGTGTCGACACAACTTATTCTGGTGTCGACACAGCTTGGCTATCTGGTGTCGACACAGCCTTGCTATCTGGTGTCGACACAATCTTGCTCAAGTGTCGACACAACATTTCCCAAGTGTCGACACAATCTGTCTGGTGTCGACACAGCCTTTCCCAAGTGTCGACACAATTATTGTCTGGTGTCGACACAGACTTTCTTCTGGTTTCGACACAATCTGGCTGAGTCTTTGGCAAACTGTTGAAGGTTGATCCAGGTGATGTTGACTGACTTGGCTTAGACTCTAGGACACAACTATGACCCTGGATATACATGTTGGGTCAGACTAAACATAGTGATCCTTGCCCAAATCCCAACTAGGGTTCCAACATAGAGTGGTGTAATTCGATTCGGGCAGGCAAGTAATCGGTCTGCAGGAGAGGAGCTCGTATAGAGATCTCGAACTATGACATCACTCCCGCGAGGAACTTGATCTCACTCGAGGAGGTTTTTGGCCAATATGCAGGAGAGGAGCTCGTGCAGGGACTTGGACTTACAACGACACTACCACTCGAGGACTTTGAATGCTGGAGTCGACAGCTCTCAGGAGCCTTGCTCAACTAGAGTGGTGTAAGTCGACTAGAGGAGGCAAGTAGTCGGTCTGTAGGAGAGGAGCTCGTACAGAGATCTCAAACTACGGCATCGCTCCAATGAGGATCTTGATCTCACTCGAGGAGATTCTTGACCAATATGCAACTCGTGCAGGGACTTGGACTTACGGCGACACTTTCACTCGAGGACTTCGAATGTTGGAGTCGATAGCTCTCAGGAGCCCTACTCAACTAGAGTGGTGTAAGTCGACTCGGGGAGGCAAGTAGTCAGTCTGCAGGAGAGGAGCTCATACAGAGATCTCGGACTACGACATCACTCCCGCGAGGAACTTGATCTCACTCGAGAAGGTCCTTGGCAAATATACAGGAGAGGAGCTCGTGGAGGGACTTGGATTTACGGCGACACTACCACTTGAGCACTTCGAATGCTGGAGTCGACAGCTCTCAAGAGCCTTCCTCAACTAGAGTGGTGTAAGTCGACTCGGGGAGGCAAGTAGTCAATCTGCAGGAGAGGATCTCGTACAGAGATCTCGGACTACGACATCGCTCCCGCGAGGATCTTGATCTCACTCGAGGAGGTCCTTGGCCAATATATAGGAGAGGAGCTCGTGCAGGGGCTTGGACTTACGACGACACTATCACTCGAGGACTTGAAACATTGTCAGAGTCATTTTTCCTGCTGCTTTAAGAGATTGACAATGAATCAAGTGCATCAATATCTTTGAGGATAAAGAAATTATAAAGAGACTGAAGATCTCGCCGCCGTCGAGTTGGGAGGTTGGCGTTCAAACCTGTTCTTGATAGTTCCTCCAGTCAGAGGAGAGATGCAATCGGGGGTAGCTAGGCCGACATGCAAGGGGTGAGCTGGTCTCGGCTGTCAATACAGGGGTCCGGTCTTACAAGGGTGCTTATATCCAGAGGCATCGTCCCATCGTCCGCACTGGGCTATTTAGGAGAAATAGGTTGAAGGCCCGTTCCCCAATCCAACTGTGGAGATCATGCCAGCTCTACCACATGGCAATGAGAGTACATGCATGAGCGAGGGGTAATGTTCTTCCAGGGGTCCTCTAGGATGCACTCGCGACTAACATCCTCCCTTAGGCTTTTCCCTGCCCATTGGCTGGTTATCCTGCCTTTGAAAATAATGAGGGGTTGTTGCCCAAATGAGAGCTCAAAAATGTTGATCATTCCTCGAATCCAAGAGGTTGGAGTCCAAACCCATTCCTGCTAGTTCCTCCAGTTGAAGGAGAGATGCAATCGGGGGTAGCTAGGCCAACATGCAGGGGGGAGCTGATCTCGGCCGTCAATGCAGGGGTCCGGTCTTACAAGAGCGCTTATATCCCGAGGCATCGTCTCATCATCTGCACTGGGCTATCTAGGAGGAACGGGTCGACGGCCGGTTTCTCGGAATGATCTCGGAGCAGAACCTTAAGGCCTCAGAAATCTTGAGATGAAAAGGCATAAAGAGAATTCAAGCAGTTGCCACTATCTGTATATATGTATGAAAACATGTACAAATAAAATACATCATTGACCGCTAGGGATAGAACTTTTTCATGTCATCCCTGCTCCAAGTACTTCCTAGTTGCTCTCCAACCTGATCCTGAATATAATAGCCTCCGGTAGCCAAGGCTTCTTGGACGATGAAAGGACCTTCCCAATTAGGATGCAGCTTGCCAACTATTACTCCTCTTCCTGCGACGTCCACCTTCTTCATAACCAGATCCCCAGCGAGGAAATGTTTTAGGCAGACATTCTTATCGAAGATCTTCGCCATGCGCCGCTTGATATCCTCTTGGAGGATGGATGCCAAGTCACGGAGCTTGAAAGTGAGGGTTAGGTCTACAATACTCTAGAGGGGGGGTGAATAGAGTATATTTAAAATTTGTTAGGTCCTTATAAAGGTGTTGTTACAGCTTTTGATGTAAACTGAAAAGGTGCAGTGATTAGAAAACTGGAAAACAAAAAATAGTAAACCTAATCACATCCACACAGCAAGAACAAAAATAAAAAGATAGGCAACCAGACGACACAAGAAATTTATAGTGGTTCCCCAAATCTGGGTAGTCCACTCTTCTACCACCCTGGTAGGAATCCACTCAGGTTTTTGATCAGGTTCCTGACACCAATGAGTTTTGATCAGGTCCCCAAAGTCCAACTCAAGTCTTTTGGTTAGGAGACTTGCAACCAGGAATCACTTTTGAAGGGAGATGACAACCCTTTATACAGGAGCGGGTGAGAGAGTGATTTTGTCTTCTCTTTCTCAATAAACTGAGAAGACTTAAGTGGATTGATGTTGAGTAAAAGCTTCCCCTGAAATATTAAATGGTTCAGGAAGATTTGGAAGCTTTGATGTAGGGTGATAGGTCTTCAATCAGAGTTCTTGAAAGGTAGTGTTGCAGAAGCTTCTTGACTGATTTGTTATTTTGTTGTCCTTGGAAGTCCTGGAGGTATGATCATTGCATGTCAATATAAGCTTCAGTATGATTTTCTGTGTGAAGCTTTTCTGCTACTGTATGAATTCTTGCAGTCAGTCTGTGTGCGTCTCTATTTTTTGACTGAGTATTTTTGCAGACTGTCGATTATTGATCTTGTATTCTTCTATGTCTTTTCAAAAATTTGAATCATCGGTAATTAATGCTGACGTCTTGAGAATAATCGGCATTGAATCATTTCCTCAACTGTCCCGTGGAAAATCGGCAAGTAATATTCCGGAAGAAGACCGTAATCAATGCTCCTTCTAACGGATACATTCAGAGAATGTAGAGCAATAATTACTCAGGAATTTCCGCATTAGAGTGGGGACAGAAGGCCGAAAATGGCTAAGTCTGGAGTCGTCGAACGAATAATAGAATTCATCGAGCTGAGTTACTAGTTCATCGAACTGATATTTTGTATTCGTCAACCAGATAGCTTCTGTTCGTCGAGCTGATTTCCAAGATCGTCGAGCTGATAACATAACTGCATGCTTCAGAGCCTTTGCCTTTTATGTCTGAGGTTCGTCGAGCTGAGGTTGTAATTTCGTCGACTGGAGTTCAGCAACTATTCTGGACTTAGAATAATTCATGAATATAGTTGTTGAAGTAAAGGATCCAGAATTTGTCGACCAATGAACAAAGTTTGTCGACCTGAGAACTTCTAACTGAAGGTCCTTGTGAAGTTGAGGTCCAAGTTCGTCGAGCTCAGAATCTTGTTCGTCGACCAAAGTCTGAAGTTGGACTTAGAATAATCTGGAGTTACCATGACTTTAGTTTGAAGTATCCCAGTTTTCGTCGAGCAGAGAATGAAGATCGTCGAGCTCAGCTCAGAGAAATATCTCAAGATCATCGAGATGAGAACGTCTTTTGTCGACCTGAGTTCGACGAACGTAGAACTCATTTTACTTGGTCTTGAAATCTTCTAAGTCTTGAGTCCTTGATAGTCTTGTTGATAGCTGGTCCATCTGATGTTGACTCTAAGGACTTGGCCTAAACTCTAGGACACAACTATGAGCCTGGTTATACATGTTGGGTCACATCATCCTAAGTTAGTGAACCTAGCCCAAATCAACTAGGGATCCAACAATCTCCCCCTATTTGGGTGAGGTCACTAATAGACTCAAAACAAAAACATAAAGATAAACAAAGCAAGAAAAAGGTATATCTGGCAGAGATTTACTAACACATGCAGCAGATATATATATGTACATGAGCTTTGTTTAATCAGATAATGCATTTTTTAAAGTAAATGCAGAGAAGTTAAAAATTGAAGCAGTGCAAAGATTATTTCTTTTGTTTCTTATCTGTGGGCTTATCTTCTTTGGCCTTTTCACCTAGCTTTGTAAAGATAATTTCTCTTTTTGGATCCAAAGTCTGTACATGTGTCATTGTCATGTTAGCTGCCCCAATAATCTTCAAGGATGTAGCCCTGGGGACAACTGCTTCTGGGTGCAGCTTCATGTAGTCATCAACATTGAAGAATTTGTTTGCTTTATCAAATCTTTTGAGTTCTTCCTTTCTGTATTTGGACATAGTTGAATATCCTGATATATCTTTGCCTTCAGCTTTTGCTTTATTAATCAAAGAAAGACCAACAATTTCCTGGAATCTAGCCATTCTAGCAGTGTTTGCTGTTTCAGGATCCTCAAAAGGAACAGGAGGTGAATATGGTCTTTCAGGACTATTAGCTTTCTGTTCTGCAGAGAGAGCTTGTTGTTGTTATTGCTGCTATTGATGTTGTCGCTGTTGATGTTATTGTTGTTGACTTCCTAAAGAGTGATGTCTTTGCTGACTGCTTCCAGAAGATATCCCTTGATGTCTCTGATAATTTTGAATATGGGCAGATCTCTGAGAGCTAGAGCCAGTGGCACCAGCTGCTGGAGGAGGTGGATCTCTTCTGTACTGATGAACTGGTGGAGGAGAATATTTTCTACTTCTTTTCTTCTCCTTTTGCTGATTTTTAGACAGCCACATCCAAGCTGGCATCCCTTTGTATGGTGTTATCTTTTGCAGAATGTAATAGGGAGTGTCATGTGCTGGATTAGGCTTAGGAGCAGGAGGAGGAGGGCCTTTCCTTTCCTTTTAAGTCTTTAGCATAAGTAGTAGTATTTTCTATAACAGGAGCAGAAGTTTCAAAGGCTGGAGTTTCAGCAGGAGTTGGACAAGAGTCAGAAGTAACTGGGACAGAGCTTTCAGCTGCTGCCTTATTTTCTTCTGCAATGTCAGCCAAGATCAACTCATCTAGATCTAGCATAGGGGAGTCATCCATTACAAAGATTGGTGCTGAAATAGCTACTGGAGGGGATGGAATGACTGCCAAGGTTGGTGCAGATACTGGAATTACAAAGCTATCACATAGTTGCTTAGCAACTGCTGGACTGACAGGAGAGGTATAAGGAATAATAGTCAAATGTGGCTTAGTAAATTCTTCTGGAAGATAATGCATATGTACAGTGTCAAAGAGTTTCAACAAATCTTTTAAGTGAACTGTGGGGTTTAGGATAGAATCACCAACAAAATTGAGTCCTTCAGAATCTGACTCATCAAAATCCATATCAGTATCAATGAAATCAATCAAATCTTTATCTAAACATTTTGTATATGCTGCTGGTGAAGCTGGAGCATCTGCTAGAGATGGAGATGAAGACTCTAAAGTTGTAGCTACTGCTTCATCATTAGGCATCTCCCCCTGCCTGGTTTCAGTGGGAACTGAGGTCAGGCCCCTGATTGAGGAGGGAGCAGCAGTGAGAGCAGATATTTGGGCAGATAAAGATGTAATGGTGGTAGCAAGAGGTGTAATGGCCTCTGTTATAAGTGATTGAAGAAGGGGAGTGATGATGGTGATGATAGATGAGATGGTAGAGGGGTCCAATGAGAAAGTGGTAGATGGTGTTGCAGTTGGTGTGAAAGAGGTGGCAACTATTGATGGAATATAGGGTAGAACATCAGGTATGTGAAGGTTAGATGTTGATGGGTATGGAAGGGTGGCATCTTGCATCATGGTGTCTGAGGGTAGGATGTAAGATGGTATGGAAGAGAGATGTGGGGGAAGTGGAGACTATGGTGGTGTAGAAATGTATGTGTCATGAGGGGATTCAGGAGGTGTGGGTGGTTGATTTTCCTGAAGGGAGGAAGAGGGAATGTCAGTGATGGTGATTGGTAAAGATGGAATGACTTGGGATTTTGTTGTTGTTGGAAGGGGGCTGGAAGAGAAGATGTGGAAGGGATGTTCTCTTCAGCAGGGTGGGGAGTGGCTTTGATAGCACTTGTGCCTTCAGAAGCTTTGGTTGAAGAGGTGGAAGCCATAGAGGGCTTAGTGATGGTCCTCTCCAATCTGCCAAATAAGGCACATGTCAGACTTTTACTGGCATTTATGAATATGGTCTGGGAGACCAGGGATTCAACAGCCTTTTCCTGTAGGAAGATTCCTAGAATTCTTCCAAAACAGACTTCCTTCTTAGTGTTCTTCTTCTTTATCAAATCAAACATAAGTTGTGCCCAGTTTATTAGCTTCTTGTTGATGATTGCACACATAACCAGAAACTGTTGTTTGGTGATATAGTCATGGGCAGTGTGTTTCCCAAGTAATACCTTGACAACCAAGTCTGCTAAAAATTTATAGGGAGCAGACAAGTGTTTCTTCAACAGTTTGTTGGGATTGTCTCCAGTATACTCCATGGGGTTTAGTATCATATCAGACTCCTCTGTTTCAATTTCGAGGTCCTCTTATCCATTTCTCAATCCAAAAATCTCGGTTAAGATTGCGGGGGTTAGAGATGCTGAGTTACCTGCGATAGTGCCTGTCATGGTGTTCTCTTCTGTGGACGACAGTGTGTATACTCATTCCCTGATTTCCATGCTGTGCAGTATAATCCTTCTCGTCATCAGGGTTTTTAGTTCTTGTTCTTCAAGAAGTTCCAGGATATACAGAAAAATTGGATCGGAATGCTGAAACGAATCGAAATCCACGTCAAACCCTGTATCAAACTTCATTCCTGTGAGATTTCTTGCCATAGTCGCAATTGAAATCACCTGCAAGAAAGACACAGAAACGACGATCAAGTGCAAGGGAACAGAAAGCGTGGGATGGAGGTCGAAGAAAACCTAGATAAAAGGTTTTCCAGAATATGAATTGACAAACTCCGTTCCACGAAAATAAAATTAATTCTTCGAACTGAGGTCGACGAAATAGTTTAGAGTTAAATAATTCGTCGAGCTCATCAAAAGAATTGAAGATGGTTCGTCGAACTTAGGTCGACGAATATCTTCTGAAGCAAAGTTCGTCGATTGCTGGTCGAAGAAAATTGTTTCACTCACAGAGAGTTCGTCGATCTCCGTTCGACGAATATCTCTCAAACTTTCCCTGGTTCGTCGAACTCCGTTCGACAAACTCTAGAAAATTCGTCGAATGCAGACAGAACTTAAACTAAGTCTTCTCCATTGATCATTCCCAGCTGATTTAGAAAAAAAACATGATTTTTCTCATCCAGAGGTTTGGTGAATATATCAGCTTTTTGTAAATCAGTATAGATATAGACAAGCATAATCATTTTTTTGTCCACACACTCCCTAATGAAATGATGTCTTATGTCAATATGTTTTGTCCTACTATGGTGAACTGGATTTTGTATTATGGCTATAGCACTAGTATTATCACAGAATAGGGTTGAATTATTTAAGTTGAACCCATAATCTAGAAGTTGATTTTGTAACCAAAGCATCTGTGAATAACAGCTTCCTGCTGCAATACATTCTACTTTAGCAGTTGATGTTGACACTGATGTTTGCTTCTTACTAAACCATGATACTAGTCTCATACCCAGGAACTAACAAGTTCTTGAAGTACTTTTTCTATCTACCCTGCATCCAGCAAAATCAGCATCAGAGTATCCAGTTAACTCAAATTCTGATTCAGCAGGATATCATAGGCCTAGATTAGGACAACTCTTTATATATCTTAAAATACTTTTTAAGAAAATTAGATGTGATTCTTTAGGGTTCACTTCGAACCTAGCACAAAGGCATGTAGTAAACATAATATCTGGCCCACTTGCTGTGAGGTATAATAGGGACCCAACAATGCCCCTATAAAGTTTTTGATCTATAGGTTTTCCTAGTATGTCAGAGTCCACAACAGCATTGGTGGCCATGGGAGTTTTCTTAGCTGAGGCATCAGCCATCCCAAACTTCTTTAGAAGTTTTTTAGCATATTTTGCTTGAGAGATGAAGATGCCATCATGGAGCTGTTTCACCTGGAGACCAAGGAAATATGAAAGCTCTCCCATGCTACTCATTTCAAATTTAGAATGCATGAGGTCAGAGAACCTCTTGCATAATTTTGAATCTGTAGAGCTAAATATAATGTCATCTACATAGATTTTCACTAATAAGATTTGGTCCTTATGATGTCTAGTGAAAAGGGTTTTTTCTACAGTTCCTCTTGTAAATTTATGCTCTAATAAGAAACTTGTTAAGGTCTCATACCAAGCTCTTGGAGCTTGCTTTAGACCATAAAGAGCCTTATTTAATTTTAAAATATAAGAGAGATAAGTTGGAGAAACAAAACCTGGAGGTTGTTCTACATAAACCTCTTCTTGTAACACTCCATTTAAGAAGGCACTTTTCACTTCCATTTGAAAAACTTTGAACCTTGTGAATGTTGCATGGGCAATGAAGATCCTTATAGCTTCCAACCTTACAACAGGTGCAAAGGTCTGATCATAGTCAATTCCTTCCTCTTTCATATATCCTTGAGCAACAATCCTAGCCTTGTTCCTCACAATGACTCCCTGGTCATCAAGATTATTCCTGAAAACCCATTTGGTTCCAATAATTGGGTAGTTTTGGGGTCTTGGAACCAAATCTCAAACTCTACATCTCTCAAATTGGTTTAGTTCATCTTGCATTGCAAGGATCCAATGGGGATCTTGCTCAGCATCATGAATGGTTAGAGGTTCAACCTGAGAGAGAAAACAGGCATGCATCAAGTCTTGGTTGAGTTGATGCCTTGTTTGTACACTTATTGATATGTCTCCAATTACTTGAGATCTGGGGTGATCCTTAAGTGTGACAAAATCAGTGGGTGGAGTTGGTTGTGCAATAACATTTTGAATAAATTCCTCTTGTGGAATTATAGTTGTTGTTGGTCGAGGCTCATATTCTTCAGCTTCATCTTCTTCACTATCTCAATGGCTTGTGGAGAGGGATGAGTGGGAACCTCTTGGGTGAGGTTTAGTCCATCCAATGTCTCACACAAGTGGGGTACCTGCATGTTGCTACTGGTAGAAACTTCTTTCTCCTTGCAGTACATGTTAGTTTCATCAAAAGAAACATGAATTGACTCTTCTACTTTTAATGTTGATTTATTAAATACCCTATAGGCCTTGCTTACTTGGGAGTATCCTAGAAAAACTCTCACTTCAGCCTTGGCTTCAAACTTTCTAATATATTTCTTGTTGTTATTATGTATATAACATGTACAACCAAAGACTTTAAAATAGTTTATTTTAGGTTTCTTCCCTTTCAGCAATTCATAGGGAGTCTTGTTCTTCAGTTTGTGAATTAAACTCCTATTCAGGACATAGTTTGCAGTGCTTACAGCCTCTGCCCAAAAGGTTAGTGGCATGTATGCATCAACAAGCAATGTACCTGTAGCTTCAATGAGTGTCCTATTTTTCCTTTCAGCAACCCCATTTTTTGGGGAGTTCTAGGAGCTGAGAAGCAATGCCTGATACCTTCCTTCTCACAGAACTCATGCATAAGAAGAGACTCAAACTTTGTGTCATGATCACTTCTGATCAATGCAACATGAGTAGAGAACTCAATCTGTATGGTCCTGAGAAAATCTGTAAGAACCTTGAATGTATCTGACTTTGTTCTCAGAAAGAATACCCAACTGAACCTTGAGAAGTCATCCACTATAACTAAAGTGTAGGATTTCCCTCCTAGGCTTTGTACATCAATGGGTCCAAAAAGATCTAAGTGTAGCAAGTACAAGATCCTAGGTGAATCACTCTTATTAATTGATTTGAAACTAGTTTTAGTTTGCTTGCCTAATTGACAAGCCCTGCAGAGACCTTCCTTCTTGTAGGGAGCAGAAGGTAGACCTCTAACAAGGTTGTGCTTAGATAGCCTAGCAATGTTTTTTAGGTTTACATGTCCTAGTCTTTTGTGTCATAAGTCATTCTGATTACTAGTTAAATTTAGTAAACAGATATCAGTTGTGGTAGAAAGAAAATTTACTAAGTAAATGTTTCCTTGTCTACTTCCAGTTAAAACAGTTTGGTTATTTTTATCAATGATAGAGTAAGTAGATGAGTTAAAGTATACCTGATAACCATCATCACATAATTGACTTATGGAGATGAGGTTATGCTTCAGTCCACTTACATATGTCACCTTTCTGAATGTGACATCCCCTATTCTCACTTCTCCAACTCCTTCTGACTGACCACATTTTTAGCCACCAAAGATAACCTTTGGCCCCAGCTTGGACTTATAGTTGAATAAAATGTCCTTGCTGCCAGTCATGTGTTTGGAGCAGCCACCGTCCATGTACTAAGTTTGATTTACCCCTGGACAATTTTTCACCTGCAATACAAACAGTTAATGATTTTTGACCCAGGTTACCTTGGGCCCTTTGTATGGCTGATAAGAGAAACTAGAAATAACAGAAAATTTTGGCTGGGATTTATATCCTAGGGGGTGATATCTCCTAGGTGGAATGGTCCAGTAAGCTAATGGATTAAATTGTTTCCTAGAAGTATTTAAGTCTCTGTTGAAGTTATAGTTTTGACTAAGTCTTCCTGGGTTCGACGAATTTATGTAAGTTCGTCGATCAGAATTCAACGAATTGGGTTGAGATCATTGATCTCTGCCCAGAGAATGAACATGTTCATTCTCTGTGCCCCACGTTCGTCGAGCTCTGCTCGACGAACCATACAAAGTTCGTCGATCGCAGTTAGCTGAATAATGATAACTATAGTTGGCATTTAGAGTTCGTCGATCTGGGTTCGACGAACTGGCCTCTTTTCGTCGATCTGAGGTCGATGAAAATTGCTAAACTTTGTTTTTATTGGGTGTTTTCTGTTTTTCAATTTTGTCCTTAGCTTTAATTTGTTCAAGAATTTTTTTTACCTTATATACTTGATCAGTATTTTTCTTTCCTTTCTCAGAAATAAAATTTATGGGTTGTGGCAGGTGGTTTTTCTGAATGATAGGTGGTTCACTAGATGATGCACCTAATCCTAACTTACTTCCATTAAATCTAGCATTAAATATGTTGGTGATTACTGCTAGTTGTTTGCTTCTTCCATTTAGTGATTCTTCTAGCTGGTTTGCTTTACTTAATTCACTAAACATGTCTATTTCATTTTTTAATTTATGAACTAAGCTATCATAGTTAACTTATTTATCTCTGAGAATTTTGATTTTCTTCTCAGAGTTGATTAAATATAAACACATGATTTTAAAATCTGATTTAAAAGATTCTGAACTATAATCAAACCATGATAATTCCTGATCAGCTTCTGATTCAGAAGCTTCCTCATTTTCTGAATCTCCTTCTTCTGAGTTGCTTCTTGAGGCATCAATTGCCATGAGACAAACCTCCTTTGCTCTTTCTTTTTCCTCATCTTCACTGGAGCTTGAGGATGTTGACTCTTCTTCAGTCTCACTCCAGGTCTCAGCCACAAACCCCTTTTCATTCCTCTTGTGTTTGCTGGAAGAGGGTTTGCTGGTGTACTGTCTCCTGGAATCCTTTTCCTTTTCTCTTCTCTTCTCTTTCTTCTGGTTCTCTGAACACTCAGAGAGAAAGTGCCCAGGCTTCCTGCATCCATAGCACATCACTTCCTTTGTTGGTGTCTTATCATACTTTGTCCTGTCATCTTTTCTTGATGACTTTCTTCTGAAGTCCTTTCTAGCCATCTTGAAAAATCTCTTAGCCAAGAGACTTACAAGTTCTTCATTTGATGTTGAAGATTCTGATTCTTTTGAGGCTTTGAGGGCTATGCTCTGTTCTCTTCTAGCTGCTGGAGGTGTTCTTTGTTCAGCAGCCTCTCTTGTCTTTATTAACTGCTCATAAGACTTTAGTTTACCCAATAAAGATTCAGTTGAAATCTCATTTAGGCATCTGGCCTCCTTGATGGGCCAAATTCTTGTGTCCCATGAGCTTGGGAAGCACATCAGAATTTTGTTATTCACTTCAGTGAGAGTGATGACCTTGTCCAGAGTTTTTAGCTCATTAATAATTGAGCTTAATCTCTTATACATCTCTGAAACTGTCTCAGCTTCCTGTTTCTTGAAATTCTCATATTGGGATATGAGATTTGATCTCATATCCTTCCTTTCATCAGCTGATCCATCAACCATTTGGTTTAGGGAATCCCAAATGGCTTTTGCTGATGTGCACTCAGCAACTTTCTGGAAAATGTCATCAGACATTGTTTGTGTCAATATATTCATGGCTTTTGCATCAGCCATCTTGTCTTTCCTGTAAGCATCATTATAATCTGGAGGTGGTACTACAGTCATATTTGTAGAGATACTTGGAGGAGCTGCAGGTGGTGGAGGTACTCATATTAAGATGGAAGCAAAGATATCTTCATCAATAGAATTCATATATAGCTTGATTCTTGCCTTCCAGATTCCAAACTTTTACAAGTTGCAAACTGGAGGTCTGGTGCTTGCATAATCTTTATTCTGTGTCATGGCTGTATTTCTACTTTAAAAGTTAAATGTGAATGAAGGTGATGTGTAGATCTAACAAGGGATCTTTTGGTTCATGATTTAACTTGTGCAACCAAGGAACCTCCTCTGATACCAATTGAAAGTGAGGGTTAGGTCTACAATACTCTATAGGGGGTGAATAGAGTATATTTAAAATTTGTTAGGTCCCTATAAAAGTGCTGTTACAATACCCTGGCTATACATGTTGGGTCACATCATCCTAAGTTAGTGAACCTAACACAAATCAACTTGGGATCCAACAGAGCTCTTCAACGAAATTCAGCGAGAGCCTTTGAGCGTCTTCATTCTCCAAGCGCCATTCTTCACTGCCATCTCCAGCTGCTATTACTCTCGAGCTCCGAACCTCAAACTCCACTGGGATGAGTGCCTCAGACCCGTGGGACAACTTGAAAGGAGTTTCCCCCGTGGCTGAGTTTGGAGTTATTCTCAGAGCCCAATGGACTGAGGGGAGCTGCTCTGCCCAATTGCCTTTCAAGTTGGTGACTTTTTTATTTAGGAGGTCGATGATCAACTTGTTGGCGGCTTCCACTTGTCCATTGCTGCGAGGATGATGCATAGAGGCGAACCGAAGATCCATCCCTGGCTGCTTGCAGAAGTCCTCTAACTCCAAGATGGCGAACTGTGGCCTATTATCAGTGACGATGGCGAGAGGAATCCCGAACCTGTATGCAATCTCTCCCCAAATAAAATTCTTTACAATTTACGACGTGGTTTTGGCTAGAGCTTTTTCCTTTATCCATTTGGAGAAATAATCGATCATGACAAGGACGAAATAGGAAAAGGGCTGATCAAGTCCATCCCCCAGATGGCGAAGGGCCATGGAGCAGTGATCGAGCATAGATGCTGAAATGGTTGTAGTTAAAGAGGCGCGAAGAGCTGACATTGGGGACATTTTTTGGAGAAGGCTTCCTTATCTTTCCGAATGGTCGGCCATAAATACATGTGCCTTAGGATTATTTGTTCAAGTGTGCGAGTCCCTGAGTGGCTGTCATACTCTCCCGAGTGGATATCCTCCAGGACACGGGGGACTTCAACCTCCGACAAACACCGAGCTAGGGGGCCTGAGATGGTTTTGCGATAGAGCTCTCCTTCCTGTAGTATATAATACGCGACTTGTAACAGAACTTCCTATGATCCCCCTCGCTGGCAGGAATCTATCCTGTTGTTAAGAAAGAGACAAACGGATCCCTCTAGGATGTCCTCTGCTCGATCTCCATCATCTCCCCCTCTTCGATGGACGGTCGGAATAATTTAGCCACAGTACCCCCAGTCCGGGGACCGTACTTGCCAAGGTAGTCGGTTTCTAAATTCTCTTCTCGGGGTACATGCTCGACGAAGAAAGATTGAAACCCCCCGATCAGACCTTTTACCTTGATTAAGTATCTCTACAGGATCGGATCATTCACCTCGAACTTGCCTTTGATCTGAGATGCGACTACCATCGAGTCAGTGAAGGCCCTGATATCTCGAATTGCCAACTCCTTGGCGAGACGCAAGCCAGCCACCATGGCTTCGTACTCCGCCTGATTATTTGTAACTGTAAAGAGGATCTCGACCGCTTGCTCGATCTTGGTTCCCTTGGGGCTCACCAGCACGACTCTGGCTCCCACGGAGTATCCGCCCGAAGCCCCGTCCACAAACATCTTCCATGAAACTGGGCTAGAAGAGCCTTCTTCTCCTTCTACCTCGGCTGAGAAGTTGGAAAGGAAATCCGCCACTGCTTACGTCTTGATCGCTACCCTTGGAGAGTAAGAGATATCAAACTCGCTAAGCTCCACCGCCCACTTTACCAGCCTGCCAAAATGCTCCACTCCATCCAGGATACTACGTAGAGGATGATCGGAGACGACCCTGATGGAGTGAGCTTGAAAATATGGACGGAGCCTCCGATCTGAGACCACCAAAGCAAACACCAACTTCTACAAGATAGGATATCTCGTTTCCGCATGCCGCAGCACACTAATCACATAGTAGACAGAGAGTTGCCTCTCCACTTCCTCTCAGACCAACACCGAGCTAATTGCCTCTGCTCCGACTCCCAAATAGAGAAAGAGATCTTCGTTACCCCGCGGGCCTTGGGGGAGAGGAGCTTGGGTTAGCTGTTGCTTGAGATTTTCGAAAGCCTCCTCACACTCCGCGGTCCCCTCGAACTTCTGATTCCCCCGAAGAGTTTTAAATAATGAAGAGAACTTCTCCCCTGTCTTGGACAAGAAACGGCTAAGGTCTGCCAGCCTTCCCGTCAACCTTTGAACCTCCTTTGGATCCCTCGGGGGCGTCATCTCCAAAATGGCCTTTACTTTGTCGGTATTAGGTTCCACCCCCTAGGAGTGAGGAGGTGACCTAAAAACTTCGCTCTTCCTGCACCGAAGACGCACATGGCCGGGTTGAGTCGCATCTTAAACTTCCTCAGGGTAGCGAAAGTCTCCACCAGATCTGTTATGTGCTCCGCAACACTTTTGCTCTTGACGAGAAGATTGTCCACATAGACTTCCAAGTTCCGCCCCTTGAAGATTTGATCCATCATTCTCTGGTAAGTCGCTCCTACATTCTTGAGCCTGAAGGGAATCATCTTGTAGCTATAGCAGCCAACGCTAGTTATGAAGGAGACGTCGCGATAGTCGGGGGGATGCATCCGGATCTGGTGATACCCTGAAAAAGCATCAAGAAAACTCATCACAGGAAACCCGATGGCGAAATCAACCAGTGCGTCGATTTGAGGCAAGGGGTAGCAATCCTTCGGGCAAGCTTTATTCAACATGGAAAAATCGATACATAGACATCAGCCACCTCCTGACTTCTTTACCATTACAACATTGGAAACCCAGCCTGTATACTCTATCCCCGAGACAAAACCTGCCTCCAGCAGCTTCTCTACCTCCTCCCTAATCGGCCCATCCAACATGGCAACGCTCTTCCTCTGCTTCTGACGAATAGGAGCCACCGCGGGATCCAGGTTGAGGCAATGGCAGGCAACATCGGCTTCGACCCCTGGCATCTCGGCGGTGCTCCATGTGAAGACATCGACATTGTCCTCTAGGCAAGAGGGCATCTCTATCTTTCCTTCCAGCGGAAGGGATCCTCCAACCTTTAGCAGTCCCGACTCTCCTCCCTAAGAGATCACTTCCACTTCCTCCACCTCTTCAGCAGTACATGACCCCTTCACCTTCTCCAGCAGCTCCTCCAGCTTCTCCGCGTCACCCATCTAGCTGATGGTGTTGACGACATTCAGGTAGCACTCCCTGGAGGATTTGGGATCTCCCCTGATCCTGATCTGAACATTTCCCCGGCAGTACTTCAAGCACTGGTGGTATGATGACAGAACGGCCTTGAAATAGTTGATGAGGGGTCGTCCGAAGATAGCGTTATATCCGCTCGGCGCGTAGACAATGATAAAACGACATCGGATCGACATCCCGCCGAGCGTAACCAGAAGTTCTACCTCCCCTTCCACCTCTTTCTTCTCTCCTGAGAAGCCAAAGAGAGGTCCATCTGCAGCCTGGACCCGGGGATGCTTCCACTTGAAGCCCGACAAAGGTTCTCTTGAAAATGACATTCACCGAGCTCCCGTTGTCCAAAAGGATTCAGTCAACAGTGAAGTCTTTGATGGCATCTTGAATCACCAAGGCATCGTGGAAGGGGTTCTCATTCCCCAGCATATCCTCCTCTGAAAAGGTGATCTCCTGTAACGGCGACGAGTTCTATGACGTCGAGGTGACGTTCTTCCGATAGATCTGGTGGAGACTTCCCTTGCGGGAAGCTCCGAGTCCGGCCCCTCCGTTGATCACCCCTACATGCACACCTCCCGGGCTATGTATCACCTCTCCTCGACCTCCCAGGTCGATTTGATCTTCATTCCTCCTCCTTACTGGAGCTTGGAATGCCATATGCCCCACCGGGGCCTCCTGCCTATACTGCTCTCTCTTCGCTGCTCCTGCTTCCAACCTCCTCCTTGCTTCCCAGAATTCCGGGCAAGCCAAGGTCTCATGCCCCTCTACTCGATGGATATCGCAGTAGAGGGGAATATCCACCTCCTGACGCATTGCCCGCTGCTCCCTCCGACAATGTTTGTTGTTTTGGCGGGCGATGACCATCGTCTCCCTTCTTCCTCCTCCTCGGCCCCCCTCCTGCCGGTTACCGTTCCTCCTCTCCTCCTGGAAGTGTTGTCTCATTGGTGGTCTCCAATGTGGGCGATTCTCGGGATATTGGAATCGTCTATCCCCCTCTTCCTGCTTGGGCCTCCGCTGGCCTCCTCTCTTCTTGTCTTTGAGGCCTCTCCTGCCTCCTCTCCTCAACCCTCCTGTGCTATTCTCTTGTCCTCCTCTCCTCTCTTCTCGACTCTTCCTTCCTCCTCCCATCCTGCCTCTTCGGCGTCCTCCTTGCCTTCTCTCCTGAAGGTCCTGTTCTCCCCTTCTCCCTTGAATCCTCTTCATCCAGCCTCGCCAAGGAGTCTTTGTTCTTCTCCTCTCCGCGAACAAAGGTGTTTGCCATTTCTATCATCTCTTCAAAAGATCTCGGGGGATTAGACCACATCTCCATGCTGAACAAACCTTGCTTCAGCCCGAACTTCAAGGCCACCATCAAGGTAAAGCTATCCACCTCCTCTACCTCCAGGATCTCCTCCTGGAAACGGTCTACATAGTGGCCTAAGCTCTCGTGCTACCCATGCGTAACCTTGAAGAGAGTCGCCGCCTCCTTCTTCCTCTTCTTTGATGTCGCGAACCTCGCCATGAGGCCCCGACATAGATCGGAGAAACAATACACAGACCCTATTGGCAGTTGATGGAACCAGTCTCTGGCATTCCCTTTGAGGGTGATGGAGAAGAACCGGCACTTGAAGACGTCAGACATGTTGCGGATGAAGACGACGTCTTAGAAATATTGAAGATGTCTGACATGGCCGTCCCTGCCAGAGTAGTAGATGAGGACGGGCTCTCTGAACCCTTCGGGAACGGGAGTGGCGAGGATCTCGTCACAAAAGGGACTCCTTCCTCCCTGGCGGTGGCGAGTTTCATCCTCGCTGGAGACGTCATACTCGCTGTAGTGCTGAGTATCTCTGTATCTAGGTGGCGTTACCGGATCCCGAAAGCGGACCCCTTGACTGCCCGCCGGATGATATCGCAACTACATCGGTTGTTCTTATCTCGCCCAAGCGGGCTCCTTTCTAGTTCACCTCGGCGGCGCTTCCTCCTCCAACGGTGTCACGTGATGGGGAGAATTCATCGTGACATTAGGGCAATGAGCACACCCGGCGAGAATGGTCTGCTCGATCCTCTTCGCAAACTCTTCAAATGCGGCGACTGTCACATACTCGCCACCTCGCGCGACTTCTCCTCCTCCTGCCGAGGTGCCGACCAACTCTCCATGCTCGCCACCATTGGCCATCTTACTCAACCACTAAACTTTCCTTCTTACTGTGATCCACGCTCACCGCACCAAGTGTTGAAGCCAGGAAAATTCCTAACCTCAAATTCAGACCAAAGCCGCCTAAGGTTACCGGTTCAGGGGTCAGATCAGACGGCTAGGGTGACTAGGATGAAGAACCAAGTCAAACAGGACCCCAGATATTGCGGCAGGAAGGTCCCACCACGTACCCGGATGCTCAAAAGGAGTAGCCTCTTCTCAACCAAAGATGGTCGAACTGAGTACGTGGGAGACTAGCTGATGACGAAGTCGCAAGGTCGCAACATGATCTCTAAGGAAATGGAATCCAAGGACTCGGCTAGTATCTCAAAAGTGAAGCTCGTGAGTATCCTGCAGAGGATTTCAAGTGCCTCGCCTCGTACCCCTGGGGTCCTATTTATAGGCAAATCCAAGGAGGGGGGTCATATTTATACCCCACCCCCTGGCGACTAGGTGACTTCCAGAGGAACTTGCACGGGCTGGGCGAGTATCTCGCTTAGTCGCCTACCTGGCGAGTATGCGAGGGGAGCTCGCCTGTACTTGCTCAGGCCTTCTGTGATCTTGTATGCTGACTTTGACTCCTGTCTTGACTTGTTGACCTTGACTTCTGCTGACCTGGCTGTGGTAGGACCCACCCTCGACGAATACGGGTTGTACAATCAGAGATTGTCCTATTCTGAGAACCATGCTGAAGGTCAGGAGTTTCCTTGGACTAGCCAGTTACTACATAAGGATTGTGGAGAACTTCTCCCAGATAATATTTCTCCTCACCCCTCTTACTCGCAAAGATTAGAAGTTTGTGTGGATGTTGGAGTGTGCCCGAGCATTTGAGACCATGAAGGAAAGCTTAATATCCGCTCAAATCCTAAGTCTTCCTAGTAGGATAGAAGGATTTCAAATTTTCAGCGATGCGTAATGCTGCGAGTGGGGTTGCGTGCCAGTGCAGCATGGCAATGTGATATCTTATGGGTCGAGACAACTGAAGCCTCATCAGAGGAATTACCCCGTCTATGACTTAAAGTTGGCAACAATAATTTTTGCGTTGAAGTTGTGGCGACATTACATGTATGGCGCACAAGTGGAGATCTTCACAAACCATAAGAGTCGTAGGTATCTCTTGGATAAAAAAAGATTTGAATATGCGGTAGCGCAGGTGGGTCGAGTTCTTAGGGGACTATATTGTGGTGATTCAGTACATGCTAGGTAAGGCCAATTTGGTTTTCGATACTTTGAGAAGGAAATATTTTGGGCAAGAGAGCTGGATTGAAGCACATAATGAGCGGTTTGTATGAGACTTCGAGTCTCTTAATATTGTTTGTGTGTCTGGAGGTGAGTCATGCATGTTTCAGTTGAATTGGATTGAGTTGCAATGAGACTTAGCTGATCGTATTCGGGAGACAACCAAAGTCGATACAAAGTTCTAAACGCTTAGTGGTGGAAGCTCTACAAAGTGAAGGCTGTGCCATTTAGGTGGTTGGTGGAATCTTAAAGAAGGGAAGGGTGTGTGTACCATAATTGGGCAAGCTCTCTGAGGAGTTGATGTTTGAGGCTCACTTTACAAAGTACTTCATTTGCTCAAGAAGTATGAAGATGTACTTGGATTTAAAGAAATCCTTTTGATGGCCAGAGATGAAGCGAGATGTAGGTTCGTACGTGAGTAGATGCCAGACTTGTGCCTTAGTGAAGGATTAGTGTAAAAGGTCTGACGGGTTCTTATAGCCCTTTCCAATTCCCGAGTGAAAATTTGAAAACCTCTTCATGGATTTTGTGAATGATTTGCCTTGGTCGCCGCAGGATAACAATGTGGTTTGGGTGATTGTTGATTGTCTGACTGAGGTGGATCACTTCATTCTGAATGAGAAGAAGATAGCCTGGAGAAGCTAGTGGAGCTCTATGTTCGTAACATAGTGTGGTTGCATGAGATTCCAAATAGTATTGTTAGTGATTGAGATGGACGGTTCACGTTCAAGAACTGAAAGTTAGTCCATAAGAGCTTGGGCACCAAGCTTAAGTTCAGTGTTGTGTTCCATCCACAGACCAATAGTCAAACAGAGAGGATGAATCGTACCTGGGAGGATGTGTTGAGAATGCGTGCTTTTGATTTTGGCAAGAGATGGGAAGATGACCTTTTCATGGTGGAGTTTGCCTGCAGATATAGTTTTTAGGGGAGCATTTAGATGGCTTCGTATGAAGCATTGTATGTTAGGTGGTTTTGAAAGCTGATGTCATGGATAGAGGAGGGAGACACATAGCTTATGGGAAAAAGAAGGAGTGGTGAATGCTTGTGAGTTGGTGCAGAAGATCGAAGAGCGCATGGAGGTTGCTCAAAATTGACATGCAAAGTATTTCAATGTACACCATAGAAATGTGGAGTTTGAAACCGTTCAAGGGTATTTCACGGATTCAACGACTTAAGAAATTGAGTCTGAGGTACTTTGGTCCATTTAAAATTACGGAGCATATAGGAAAAATATCATATCGGTTGGCGTTGTCCGAAGAGCTTAGTGGATTACACTATGTTTTCCATATCTTGGTGTTGAGGAAGGATTTATCGGAGTTGAGTGACGTGGTCGAGTCAACGATAATGCTAGTGACAGATGATCTGAGGATGATTGTTTGTCTGGTTTCCATAGATGATTCAGAGATCCGGTGTTTGTGGAATAAAGATGTCAAGCTCGTGAAAGTATGTTGGGACAATTGCGGGCAATTCGTGTTTTCTTGGGAGTGCGAGCAAGAAATGTAGGAAGGCCCCTGGAACTGTTTGCTTAAGATGTGTTTTATATTTTATAGGAATTTAAATTTTGAGGCCAAAATTCTTTTAAGGTGAGTGGAGTTGTAAAACCACCAAAATTTACCTTGTTTTGGAATGATGGGATTGCTAGGATAAGTGTAGCAGCATGGAGTTATGTAAACTCTCATGGAGTTGTGTTAACTCTCATAGAATTGTGTTAACTCGCATGGACTTATACTAACTCTCATGGAGTTGAGTTAACTATTATGGAGTTGTGTTAACTCTCATATCATTGTGATCACTCTCATAGCACCGTGATCACTCTCATATCACCATGATCACTGTCATAACATCGTGATCACTCTCATAGAGTCGTGTTAACTCGATGATCTGAGTCATAGAGCTGATTTAGATAGCATGTGCACCAGTTTCGTAAAATCACAATTTTGGGAGTTTGATCTTCTTGGAACTTGATATGATGGCCCAGATTTTTCGCCCATGAACCCTAAATAGGATAGAAGAGATATTTAATTTTTTCTAAAGTCTTTGGCCCTTGATGGCTCATGAGTGAGAAGAAGCAGAGGAGGAAAACGACCTAGTTTTCGCCATTATTGGAGCTTCAGAGCTCTGTTTGGCGATCCAAGTTCGGCGTTGCGAAGAGGGTTTGAAGGCGCACATTTTCATCTGTGCTATTCAAGGTTTTTGTGGCAAGGAAGAGATTTCGTAAGGTAACATCTCTCCTGGCGGTCTTAGGATGTGTGTTTCGTTAATGCCTTTTATTTTTCTTACAATTTCTCGGCAACAGATCTCTCAAAATTAAGGGGTTTGGGTCGCCTTGGTTCAAAAAGAACGACTGGGTTGATTGAGTCTGTCCCTGATATATATTGCATTAGAGATCTACTTCGTTAGTGGATTAAGCATTATGAGTGAAGCCAAAATTGTGATCGGTGGTTCGATTTAGTTATGTTGCTTGATGTGTATTTTAGGAATTTTATTAGAAATTTATTTGCGACGAAGACGCCATTGTGATGCCCTTATGTTTCATGTGAGAACGAATGTTGGCTTAGGGGTGGGTAAATGTACGTGGTGAATGCATGATGGATTGCGATGTTCGCTTAGTTATGAAGGTGTGGCTTTGTCTTTGTGATTGTCTCGCTTGCCCCGTGATGTTGTGATTCATGTGTGGAGGGTGTAAAATCCCTCCTCCTAATAATTGAACACGACTGAGGGAAGATTTTATGCCTAGAACCGCCGCCTTGCGGTGATACTAACAAACGGGTTAGTCGCCACTATAAGACGTCGATCCTGTCGGCAAATACGATCATATCACATGGCTAATGAGAAAAGAAGTAAAGTAAGGTAAGTCTACAATCACTGTATTGAATAGTCCACAATGAGATATCAAATGAGAAGAGTAATAATGGCTTAAGCCCAGTACATGTCCAAAATAAAAAACACACTCTCTCACTCTACATTATAATCTGAAAGCTAATAAGAACACTCATCAACCCGGTGTCTTGTAGTGGTAGTAGTAGTGCATGACAACTTCTCCTTCGGTCCTGCCTCCTCGTGTTGTTGGTCCTCCGGGTAGCACTGTTGATGCTGCTCCACGCACTCCTAAAATGATATGATCCACCGACCGTTAGTCAAAAAGACAAAGTCACTTTGTCCTCGTCTCACCCCTGTGACTCTTAGGCACCACGTGGGAGGAAGAAAAGGACGACAACAAAGCAATATAGAAAAGTAGGTGACGTGGCTCTAACTAACAATTGTATATATATTTACTACAGCATTATGTAAAAACTAAGCCAACAGTAATCAGGAAAGCAGTAAACAATATAAGCAGAAAATAGTAGAAGTAGTAAGTAAAGTGCAGACCATGTAAAGTAAGTATAGTAAAGTAAACTATACTATCATCACAGAAGTATACCTTAACTTATATGAATGTTCAAACAAACTTATAAGTTAAGGTTTCTGGTAATATAACTCATCATATAAAAGAGTTCATACTAATTTATGTGATGAAGATCTGCGAGTATGTATGACTTATAATATGTATGTATGTTATAATATATTATGCATTATGTTATGTGTTATACACGCGCAACTCACCCACACAACTCTGCATGTGCAGACCTTTCATTCCCACTTTTTGGAGATAGCTAGTCTCTTAAGTACTTTTCGTCGTGGCTACGGAAGCAGTGTAACAGGTTTCTCCACTCCTAGGTTGTAGCACTACATTACCCTGCATAGACCTTACGTACTCCTTTGTATATAACATGAGTACTCTTTGAAAGTCTTGTGCACTGTTGTTAGCCATCTACAAGACTTATATAGTTGAGTGCCTATTTTGGGGGATTGTCCTCCAGACTGTAGCATAAATAACATACTGGCCCCTCAAACTCCAACGCCTCACTAGAGTCAATGTACTTCCATCGATGGTGTCAACTGGACAGTACCAAAGACCCGCTACTATGTATGCACATGCAATGATTTGAGCCTCCAGCTCATCAGACTAACTCGTCCTTATATCACAAAAATATCGAGTCTCCCACTCGCACGACTAACTCGTCATCATATCATAACTATACCGAGCCTCCAGCTCTCAGGACTAACTCGTCCCCATATCACAATCATATTAAGCTTCCAGCTCTCAGGACTAACAAGTTCTTGTACCAGTCTATCCCATAACACAGGACATGGTTCATTGTTATCTTTGTTCACTAACTAAGACTACTACTGTCTTATTGTTTAGTTATATCTAGAGACTTAAGGTGAATCTTGGACTTTCTAAGGTCTACCCGGTGAATGGCTCACAACGGTACTAGGAGGTTTGATGAGGTGAATCCCAAACTTCCCTTTCTTAAGATATTTAATCTTGTTGGTGACTACCCTTTAGCTAGGCCCTCTCTCAATGTTACTCTTAACTATTCTAAGATTAATTTATATCTCTTATAGGGGAGAGTCAATCTATCGTTGTGCTTCAAGTCTAGCTACCCCCCTTAGTGTCCATGTACACTAACACTTGACACCACTTGGTGACTTACTCTAGGACTTCAACTAAAAGTTTATGAGACTCCAATTATGCCACTAATTCAGTTAAGAACAACTCATATGATCACATTTAAGGTTTGCTCTTAAGCACGTGTTTTATTGAATGATGCAAATCTTTAAACCTCAATACACGTTGTGTGGTGCAAACCTTAAACATATTAATCTACATGCCCTAAAATTCATTCTAGAGAAGCACCATGATCCTATTATTTCCTCAAATTGATGTGATAATTTTCTAAAGTAGAAGGGTCACGTTTATTTCATTTATTTACTTGTGTGACATGATTCAAACTAATGATTAAACTATAGGACAAATGTTCTCAAAAAATTCCACAACTTTTAGTGGATGATATAAATGATATCCTTCTGATATGTTCCACTTTTCATTTAATTCTCATATGATCTTGATGGTCTATTCACTACATAATTATTTTGTTAAACGTAGATCAACACATCGAATGAACTAGTTATAATCCTAAGTTGTGACTATCAAATCCTATGACCAAATGATCTAAAAATAATACCATAAGTTTATCATATCATAAATAATAAATGATCCGAGAATTATGAATTTTCTAATTAATTTGGCCATAAACAATATTTCTTAATTATGTGACCAATCCTTTTACACATGAAGTACTAATTCCAAAAGTTTAAATATTCCAAATAAATTACTAGAGGTGCATACTGATAAAATAAATGGTTGAGCGTAGTTCATAATTTTTCATGATTTATTAATCTATAAATTTCAAATATGAAAATTCAATCAAAAGTGCCACTTAATAAAGAAAGTACACATATTATTCATCCAAAAATTTCAAGAAAATTTCCAGAGAACTATAATGCTACAATAATGGTCTAGCCATATATTTTAAAAAAATTTAGATAATATTGACTATAAATATTTCAGAATACATAAAGGTGATAAATGAATTTATAAATATTTTTCTAGGTACGACTTCCAAAAATTCCAACAAATTTCTAGAGATTTAATTTGTCATACTATGACAAGTGACAAAAACTTAGATTTTTTTCCTAAACCATTTGATAATTTTTATTTCATTAATTTAAATATATAATAATTGAAATATTGGGTGTTCCTCTAGGTAAATGATTCCCAAAAATTAAAACAAAATTATCAAATGTGTAATATTACCTAAAAGGAAGGTGACTGAAAATTAGATTTTTCTTAGACCATTTGGCCACTTTTATTCCATTAATTTAATAATGTGGCCTAAATCCACTAAATCAAGTAATTAGGATTTTACTTAGGAAAAATCCTAATATTACGAGAAATCATTCATTTTATCATAACAGATATATGTCCAAAATTTATTGGCATACTTCTAGTCTTTTATGATAAATTCACATAATATACCATTGTGTTATGAGCACACCAAATCACATAATTTGCATTGACATGCAAGTAGAATATTCCAGCATGTAGAGGTCCAACTGACCCCAAATTTTATTCAGTGACTAATCTTGACCTAATCTACAGTGTGACCAAGATTTGTGTCTGTTTGAGTTACTCTAACCACATAAATTTCATTTATATGAAAAATCACATTTTTTTTTTACAAAACCATAGAAAAATATTGCCCCAAAATTTTGATTTTTGGGTAGGGGTGTTTCTATGGTATATATATGTATGACCATAATATTAGACCCATGAAGTGATGAGTATGAAATATTTTTATATTTTAATGTCTGGTCCTTTCTTAGGACATAGCTCAGTAAAGTACCCTTTATGGTGGCTGTAGAGATCCTAATGATGTGATTCAAATTTGTATGGAAAGTAGACATCAATGGATACAATGTTTGTCTTTGGCACTTTTTCCTAAAACAACCTCTAAGAGGTCTTAATTTAAGTTTGAAAAACTCTGCTTAAGTGTGACAAAAGCATCCTATATTATGGTGTATAAATATCGTATTGGACGGATCTTAAAGCGGATCCAGTGGCTCTGGAGTCATCTTATACCTCTAGCAAAGGGTCCAGATTTGCCTGACCTGGAGTTCACTCTAAGCCAATTTCCCGGCCACCTAGTGGCCACCACTGTCGGCCACTATAACCACCACCTTTATTGAGGTGGTGGCCGTCATTTTGGCGTTAATATGACCGCCATAGACAACTTCTCTGGCGAACCTAATATAGAAGAAAAATCTCGAAATTTTCCCTCAAATCTCTTATGGATTCAAGCTCATTTGAGCTCGAAATCTCTCCTAAATGGATCTAGATGCTAGCATGGAGGGAGGGGAGGAGAAACAGACCTGTATCGGGGCTTGACGATGTGTATTCTGGCGGTTCACCATTGCTCTTCCTCTCTCCGGAGAACTAGACCGATCATGTGATATATTGATCTAGGATACTAAATCGACTCCTTAGGGGCTTTTGAAGGTGATGAAAAACTAGAATGGGTGTGAGGTTGACTATTTATGAAGGTGTCATGAAGGGGGTGGCCGACCATGCATAGTATGCTCCTCCTAGGCTCCATCTGACACCCCTTTTGCTGAAATTCTATAGGGAGTTCAATGAGTAGCCCAGGGAATTGCTTGGGAAGGGTAATGGAGGGCCAGGTAGCCTCCATTCCATGAAACCCTCTTTGTTTTCATTCCAATTTGAGGGAGATCTTCCAATTGCCCCCATGCATGTCATGCCCTTCCAAAACCAGAGGGCAAGGGATGTAAATTTGCTATTAGGTTGCAGTATGGGTCATGGCCTTAGCCCATTGGAATTAGGCTTGACTCTCAATTTTCTCTTTTAGGCTTAACTTTGATCATGACTGACTTTAGGGTTGACTTGGTCAAATTGATGAGTGTGCTGACCCTACTTGATGGTTATGAGTCCATTGACACCACCCAATGTTTATTGGGCCATGGTGAGACCCCAATTGGGCTAATTGAGTTTAAGGTGCGATTGTTGACCAAAATTGCCCCAAGTTTGACTTTAGTCAAATTGGTTGAATTGGATGACCAATTCATGGGGCTTTTAGTGCATTGGGTCCCTGATGAGGTTAGAAGGTTGGGGGTGAGGTCAATTTGAAGTATTGGAGGTCAATTGATCCTAAAGGGGTTGAATTGAGATATGTTGACCCAAGTTTGACTTTGGTTTATTTGACCAATTTGGATGACCATTTCATGGGGTCTATGTACAATTGGGTCTCCCTTTAGGCTTATAGACATAATGGTGTGGTCAATTTATATTTGAAAGTTCAATTTGAGGGTAGTTTGACCTAAGTTGACTTGAGCTTCCTTGTGGGCACTATGTGAATTCACCTTAACTCAATGAGTCCTCGGGTCACCTCTTTTCCCTAACTCACCAATCTCACCACATGTCTTGCCCTAACACATACTAGGGGTCTAGAACGAATGAGGATATTACAAAGGGTGTCTCGATAAGACAATTTCCCTTTTGTGAAACTGACGAGAACGTTTGTGCTTTTGAACAATCCCGATGGTGGCGGTCCATGTGTGGGTGGAGTCTAAACAAGTGTTCTTAGCATCGGTTGTGCTTGAATTATTGAAATTGGCGAGAGCGGTGAAGCTGATGGACATGCCCAATAGTGTTGTGATCTATATGCTGGTGGGATCTCAGCGGGAGTTCTTGGCCTTGTGCTTGTATGCCTTTGGAAAAAGTGAGTACCCATGTGATTATTATGATATGATGATGTGTGATGATATGTTAGAATCATACACGTGATATGGTGTCTTGGGTGAAACCCAAGTTTGCATACATGTTGCATTGGTAGTCATATCTTAGTTAAATGGTCAACATAAAAACATGTTTGATGTTTGTGACACTCATACTTATTGTTTCTATATTATTTATGTTTTATTACAAATGCATATAAAATGCTAACCTACAGGGTAATGGTGTTCCCCGGGGTCCACTAGGACAGCTTGGAGGAGAAATGTTGTTACACCATTTGTGGTCAACCATAGATGACCAATATATTCCATGCCTTCTGTGATGGTTGCAGGGCAAGGATTGGAAGATGGATCTAGCTCGCCGACCAAAAAGACCTAAGCCTCATGAACTGTACCTCCTCCTGTTATTTTGTAGCATGTTCCTTTTATTATGTTCCGGCTTGCTCGTCGAGATAGCATAGGGTGCTTTTACATTTTATTTTGTATGATGAGTTGGATGATGATTTAGACATTTTGGCAGTATAAGGCCATATGATAAGTTTGACTCCTATGTATTTGTGAACAACTTCTAGTCTTTGTAGTGTTTCCGCTATTAATTTTGTGTTTTGAGTTGGGTAGTATTCTTATATCATTTTATAATACCAAAAGTGTGACGTATATATACTGTGGAGTTCCGGCCGGACCCATACTATATGATCATCAGGGGAGGTGTTACACACACATACTATTAATGCACACACACCATTAATGCACGCGCACACACACACCTAAGCCCATGCAAAAATAACCGAAGAACCGAGAACCGAACTGAAATCGACCCGAACCGGGTGGTTCGGGTCGGTTCCCACGTTGGTCGGTTCGGGTACGGTTCTTGGAAAAACAAGAACCGACGGTTCGGTTCGGTTCTCGGGTCCCGTGGTCGGGTACCCGAGAACCGACCCGAACCGTATATTTTAATAAACTTAATTTTTTTTATTAGGCCCGCATTAGGTTTCATTGCTTCAGTCATGTAATATGATCAAATAAGGTTAATATGCAATATTAAGTTATTAACAATTAACACAATAATGTTAATAACATAATATATTAACATTTTAATAAATCTCAATCTCTCATAATCTCATATTCTGATTCTCTCATAGTCTCATATCATGTGAACGGTTGGTTGGTTTGGCTGATGATTCTTTATTAGAGAGTCAACATTATGCAGTTTCATCAAACGTGTTTGCCCGAGATGTTGATGTTGAGACTTTATGTAGTTGTCCATTGAACCGAGAATCGAACCGGAACCGAAACCGGAACCGAACCGATATGTACGGTTCGGTTCTGGTTCTACATTTTAGAACCGTGGGTTGGTTCTGGCTCCAAAAATTTAGAACCGAACCTATACAGAACGGTTCTTGGTTCTGAGTGGAACCGAACCGAACCAATCCGAGTTGCACCCCTACACACACCATTAATACACACACACAAACAGACACACACCATTAATGCACACATACACGCACGCACACACCATTAATGCACACACACACACACAAAATAATGCACAAACACAAATAATGCACCCACACACACCATTATTGCACACACACACACACACCATTAATGTACACCCAAAAAATAATACACACACATAAACACCAATAATACACACACAAACACACACACACACACCATTAATGCACACACAAAAAAAAATACAAGAATGTACAAATGTGATTCCTCTATAAATTCCTCCAAAAATAATAAAAAAGAAAATGCAAAAACAAGAGGAACCAAAATAAAAATGGTAGCATTACGTGGGAGTGAAACCGATTCTCCATGTTAAAAGGCATCATACGAAGGTCGATTGGGCGAGGGGAATGAAAAGCCCAACCTCTTGAGATTGAAGGTCATGAAGAGATGAATTAGACTTTAATCAATTCCAATGAAATTAGAGGAAAGTTTAACTCCGCTCTATTATTGGTCTATTTCTTTCAAAGTTTTTGCTCCATCTCTAGTGACGGGTAAATCATTACTGCTAACAAAAATTATTTGGTAACCCTCCAATTCCCATCACCATCGCCTCAAAATATCATTTTGATCTTTTTTGAGAACACAACAACCTCTCTTCATTTTTCACCGCTCCAACTCTTACTGCTCTCATTCTCACTCTTCCAACTCTCACCGTCTATAATAAGCAGTAAACAATAGAATTGAAATTGCCACCTCAATTCCTCCAAATGAAGGGGGCCCTATATTTAATATGAAGGAAATATAGGCTCTGTATGGGGGCAAAGTTGTCAGAATTGAGATCCTACATGAGATCGCTTCGAGATGGGCAAGGTTGTCAGGATTGAGATCCTACATGAGATTGCTTCGAGATAGGATCGGATCTGATAGTAGGGTCGGATCGATGATCGTTTTATAAAATCAGGATCGATTTACAAAATCTGGACGTAAGATCCTATAATTTGAATCCCGATCCTGACAACCTTGGTTTGGAGAGACTTATTTTCCCCAGTCAAGCGGTTACGACCGTATGAACCGGACCTTATAACCGCCCCCATGAACCAGACCTTAATTGGTCTGGGTCGTGAGATCGTAATCGCTTGACAGGAAAAAATAAGTCCCCAAAAAGAGCAATAATATTTTTCTGTCCTTATTTTCGAATTTTCCGGGTTGCCTGATATCAATTCCCCTTCTCACGCTCGCGGACTCCTGGTCTTCCATCTTCCTTCCGCTCCCTCCAACCTTCGCCGGCGAGCTAGACTAAAAGAAGGGGCGCCAAAATAGAGACATGCCGCCGGTAAGTATGGCCATGCAGGCGGAGCTGCTAAGGCTCGACGGCAACACGGCGTTCAAAAAGGAACGTCTCGGAGCAGCAATTGATGCGTACACTGAGGTTTTTTTCCTTCCATTGCACCTTAATATTTTGATGGACTTAAAATCTACTTATCATCTCTTCGGAATCGATGATCGATTGGGGTTGGATAGTAATCCGCTCTTCTCAAATTATGTTGTTAAATTTCATCGGTGATGGGTTATGTCAGTTACTGCCTGATTACAGTTCGTTTTGATTTTAGGCTATTACGCTTTGCCCAGACGTGGCTGTCTACTGGTCAAATAGGGCGCTGTGCTATTTTAAGAGGAAGTGCGTGCAACCAACACTATACCTTTCTTCTTTGTTTATTTTCAGGAAGTTTTTCAATGGCTATATTGATGTTTTAGTTTTGATTTTTGTGTTTTTTAGAGATTGGACTCGTGTAGAAGAGGATTGCAGAACAGTTATAAAGCTTGATAACAGCTCTGTAAAGGTAAGAAGCACCTGTTTGGTTTGTGCTCCATTTACTTCTACGTTTCTCTGTTTTTAGTATGTATTGGATATGAATTTGATCTGATTAATGAGTGGTGTAAAAGCCTAGGATGTATGCAAATCTGCAATGCAATGTGTATTCATTTTTTCTAGGTTTTATGGAGGTGTAGAAAGAATCCATTTGAGAATGAAGAAATTGGTACAATTCATGAGCTTTTTTTCCCGTTGGATTAAATTCGATATAATATATGAAGATTATGTGCAACTTCAGGACTTTTGTAAGCTCGGATTTTAGATTGGAAGGATGTTGATGGTGTGTGAATTTCATTTACCTCTATGTTTCTCTGTTTTTAGTATGTCTTGGTTATGAATTTGATCTCTAGATTAATAAGTGGTGTAAAAGCCTAGGATACAAGCAATGCAATGTGCATTTATTTTTTCTAGGTTTTATGGAGGTGTAGAAAGAATCCATTTGGGAATGAAGAAATAGGTACAATTCATGAGCTTTTTTTCCCGTTAGATTAAATTCGATATAATATATGTAAATGATGCACAACTTCATGAATTTTGTAAGTTCGAATTTTAGACTGAAAGGATGTTGACGGTGCGTGAATTTCATTTACCTCTACGTTTCTCTGTTTTTAGTATGTCTTGGATATGAATTTGATCTCTAGATTAATAAGTGGTGTAAAAGCCTAGGATACATGCAATGCAATGTGCATTTATTTTTTCTAGGTTTTATGGAGGTGTAGAAAGAATCCATTTGGGAATGAAGAAATAGGTACAATTCATGAGCTTTTTTTCCTGTTGGATGAAATTCGATATAATATATGAAAATGATGACCAACTTCATGAATTTTGTAAGTTCGAATTTTAAACTGGAAGGATGTTGACGGTGCGTGAATTTCATTTACCTCTACGTTTCTCTGTTTTTAGTATGTCTTGGATATGAATTTGTTCTCTATATTAATAAGTGGTGTAAAAGTCTAGGATATATGCAAATATGCAGTGCAATGTGTATTTATTTTTTCTAGGTTTTATGGAGGTGTAGAAAGAATCCATTTTGGGAATGAAGAAATAGGTACAATTCATGAGCTTTTTTTTCCCGTTGGATTAAATTCGATATAATATATGAAAATTATGCGCAACTTCATGAATTTTGTAAGCTCGGATTTTAGACTGAAAGGATGTTGACGGTGCATGAGTTTCATGTTATATTTTTGTTTTAACAATTGAAGTAGCATATTATTTACTTCATGAAGGATTTGGAATTTGTAATACAGATAAGGATAGTGATGATGATGGCTTTGTTTTCTTTGTCAATGGATAACATACGATTCTTAGTGATGTATTCTTAAAGATTTCTTAGCATAGTGTTTAAAAGTGAACATCTAGTTTCATTAGTGCCACGATACACCTCATAAGATTATTTTGGATAATGTGAAGATTATGTCGATACAAAGTTTTCAGGAAGAAGCCCCAAATTAATACCATTGTTGAATATATAATTACATCCTTATATACTTTAAGGAACAATAAAAATAAAGGAAAATTAACTATTCATATTTGTTAGAAAAGCCCATGTGATTGGCCCAGTATTGGGCCCATTTATTTTCTACTTTCTTCTCCTCCTATTAGTCCCATATCATTGTATAGGAATATTTCTCTTCTTCTCTCTTCTATATATTTGTATTCTCTCCTTGTATTTACATACACAAGCAATACATACAAGCTTTGAGCTCACTCAACATGGTATCAGAGCCAGCGCTTTCGACTTCGCGACTTCACCTTTCCTAACCGCCCGACTTATCCTCCTCTCTTGTCCTCTCTCTCTCTCTCTCTCTACGACCTGTTCCTCTACTCGCCCGGGTAGCGGTCTGTTCTACCCGCTGGTCTCTCCGCGACTTCTCCCTTGCTAAACCGCTGTCTGTTCTATTCTTCCTCCCTCACGTGGATCCACCCCCCCTCAGTTCCTTTTATAGCCTCTCCTCTCCTCTCCACCCGTGGGCCCCACTTCTCGCTGCCTTCTCTGTCTTCCTCTTACCGCGCGGTCTCCTACTTGCGGTCTCTCCCTCTTACTGCGCGGCCTCCTCCTCGCGGTCTCTTTTCTTGCCGCTCGAGTTCCTCCTCGCGGTCTCTCTTCGTGCCGCTCGAGTTCTTACCCGCGGTCTCTCTTCTTGCCGCTCAAGTTTCTACTCGCGGTCTCCTTTCTAGCCGCTCGAGTTCTTACTCGCGGCCTCTCCTCTTGCCGCTCGAGTTTCTACTCACGGTATCCTTTCTAGCCGCTCGAGTTCCTACTCGCGGTCTCTTCTCTTGCCGCTCGAGTCCCTCCTAGCGGTTTCTCTTTCTAGCCGCTCGAGTTTCTACTCGCGGTCTCTGCCTCTGCTTCCCTCTTCTGGTCGCGCGGACTCTGTTTCTAACCGCTGCGCTTTCTTGCCATCTTCTCTTCTCGGTCTTGCTTGGCCGCTTGCGTTCTCTCCGTATGACCGTGCGGGTTGTCCTTGCTCTCTCCCGCACCTGGTCGCGGCCTCCCGCCGGTCTCTCCCCTGTGCTTGTCTGCGTGCCTATCCGCTGCAGCCTCTTCTCTAACCGCGCGCTTATATTCGCCGCGGGCTTCTCCGGCTCCATGGGATCTTCCATCGACTCTACCGGACAGGCGGCTAATCCTCTTGTTGACCGCCCGGCTTCCCTTCCCGACCTTCGAGATGAGCTGCAGATCACCACTATCTCATTATCTGGGAAGAAGAACTTTATTCCGTGGGTCCACTTGGTTCGGCGTGTTCTTCAGGCCAAGGGCCTAGTGCTTCACCTTACTAACGCACCCCCTTGCCCTACTACGAAGGACTGACTACGAAATGACGACTGTGTTCAAACATGGCTCCTTAATTCTCTGGAGGGTGAGCCATACCAAATGGTCATGTACCATGAGACCGCCAAAGCTATGTGGGAGGAGCTTCACTCTTTGTACTCTGGAAAGGATAGTCTTCAACACCTCTATGACATTATCACTGACCTTCAGACTCTTGATGTTGGCGGGGCGGCTGACATGACCTCGTTTGTTGCTCGTGCCAAGACTTTGGCAGAGGCCTGGATCCAACATCAGCCTTCTACCACCGACCTTGCTGCTCAGCGCATGCAGAAGGAGGCCGTTTGCATTGCCATGATGCTGGCTCGTGTCCTGCCTCACCTTCAGAGCATCCGGGCTCAGGTCTTGGCCTCGGCCTCTACACCCTCCCTCTCTGATGTCTGCTCTATGCTCCTTCGCGTATCACCACCCCTGGATTCTCCGGCACCCTCCTCTCCGGCTCTCCTTCAGCAGACCCTTCCCCCTTACTTCCCCCACCGCCTTCTGCTCGCGGTGGCCGTTCCGGTTCTCGCGGAAGGGGACGTGGGGGTCGGGGCCGTCCCAAGTGTTCATATTGCGGCCGAGATGGCCACACGGATGCCGTTTGCTACAAGAAACATGGCTATCCTCCTCGCCCCACTGCGGCTGCTGCCACTGATGGCTCCTCCACTGGTACCGACCTTCAAGCCGTCCGTCTCCAGCTCCAGCACCTCCAGGGGCTTCTTAGCCCTCCTCCTGCTTCTGTTGCCTCCCTCTCTACTGCATGTATTACTTGTCCTTCCTCCGGTCCGCGTTGGATCCTGGACTCAGGGGCTACTCATCACATCACCTCGATGCGGCCCCTCCAGTACTCAGATGTTCCTCATCTGAAGTCTATCACCGTCGCCAATGGGGCGACTGTTCCGGTCTCCGGCTGTGCTGACATCTCTCTTGCTCCCTGTATCTCTCTTTGCTCGGCTCTTTATGTCCCGGGCTCAGCTTTTAATTTGCTTTCTGTTGGCCGCCTCACTCATGATATGGATTGCTCTGTCACATTTACTCCCTCTTCTTTTGTGATACATGATCGGCGGACGCGGACTACCATTGGTAGAGGACGACTGCAGAACGGGCTCTACCTTCTTGACGTCTCTCCCACTATTCTCTCCTCGGTCTCTGCTATTGACTGGCACCGACGTCTTGGGCATGCCCCTCTTCCTGTTCTCCAAAAGGCACTGCCTGATATCTCTTTTCCTGCTTTCCAATGTGATTCTTGTGTTTACGGCAAACAGCCGCGTACTTCCTTTCCTGCTCATTGTACTGGGAGCGCTGCTCCATTTGATTTACTACACTCCGATATCTGGGGTCCTTTTAAAGTTACCAGTATTTCTGGGTACCGTTATTTTATAACATTCATTGATGATTATTCCCGCACCACCTGACTTTACCTACTTCGTGATCGCTCCGAGCTGCCTCGCATATTCCGCTCCTTTATACAAGAAACTCGCACGCACCAAAACTATTAAAACCGTGCGCACTGATAACGCTCGCGAATACACAGGCCATGAATTTGCCAATCTATGTGCCGAATTTGGTATTATTCATCAGACTTCCTGTGCGTACACCCCCCAACAAAATGACGTGGCCGAACGAAAGAACCGCCAACTCCTCGACGTTGCCCGCTCCCTCATGCTCCAAATGAATGTTCCCAAAATTTATTGGCACTTTGCGGTCTCCACTGCATGTTTCCTCATCAACCGCCTCCCGTCCTCGGTTCTCAACTCTACCACTCCTTTCAGTCTCCTTTTCCCCTCCACTCCGGCCTTCCCTCTTACACCGAGGGTCTTTGGCTGCATTTGCTTCGTTCAACTCCTGGGTCCATCCTCGGATAAGTTGGATCCCCGAGCCGCTAAATCCATTTTCGTCGGCTACTCTCGCACTCAGAAGGGCTACCTGTGTTACTCTCCTGTCACACGGAAGGTCATCATCTCCGCCGATGTTATCTTTCAGGAAGACCAACCTTTCTTTCCCCCACCTCCTGCACCTTCCTCCCCGACGACATCTCCACCACTGCCTCTACCCCGACCCGTCATCCCTACTACTGACTCTGTTCCCCTACGTCCTTCTAACCCTACTTCTGCTCCCTTCAGGCCGCCCGTTATACAGGTTTACTCTCGCCGCCTTCCTCCTTGTCCCGCTACCCCTTTGCAGTCGCCTCTTCCTCGGCTACCCCGCGCCCTGCTGATCAGGTATCTCCCTCTACCGCTCATCCTTTGGCAAATTATTTCTCTCTGCATCGTCTCTCTCCCCAACTACATACATTTACCACTTCTCTTTCCTCCATTGCGGTTCCTAACACTGTGCAGGAGGCGCTACAACATCCCGGCTGGCGGACTGCCATGGAGGAGGAAATGACTGCTCTCTGGGCCAACCAGACCTGGACTCTCGCACCACTTCCACCGGGTCAGCGACCGGTTGGGTGTAAGTGGGTCTTCGTTGTCAAACATGCCGCTGATGGGACGATTGACCAATTGAAAGCTCGCCTGGTTGCCCGGGGCTTCACCCGACAACACGGGATGGACTATGAGGAAACCTTCTCTCCGGTTGCCAAACTCAACACCGTTCGGGTTCTTATCTCGGTGGCTGTCCATCGCCGGTGGCCCTTAATGCAACTGGATATTAAGAATGCCTTTTTGAATGTCGACTTACAGGAAACTGTCTATATGCAACAACCTCTCGGGTTTGAGACCACGGGGGAGTCTCTAGTTTGTTGCCTTAAGAAAGCTCTGTATGGCCTCAAACAATCACCACGGGCATGGTTCGACAGGTTCAACAAAGCTCTCCGGGAGGTTGGTTTTTCTCGAAGCACGACAGATTTCTCGTTGTTCACTCGCCACCGTACAGCGGGGACGGTCCTTTTGTTAGTTTATGTTGACAACATCATAATTACAGGGGATGACTCACAGGGAATACAGGAGGTCAAACGACATCTCGGTACTGTTTTTTAAACAAAGGATCTGAGACCCCTCCGGTATTTTTTGGGCCTTGAGGTTGCTAGACGACCAGATGATCTCGTCCTTTCCCAACGAAAGTATTGTCTCGACCTTCTGCATGATGCAGGTTACTCGGTTTGTAAGCCGATCAATACCCCAATGGATGTGAATCACAAGTTATGTGCTCAGGCTTCTGACTCAGATCTCTTACTTGAGAATCCTGAATACTATCGCCGTCTAGTTGTAAAATTGATCTACCTCACGGTAACTAGACTTGATATATCTTTCGCAGTTGGTATTGTCAGCCGTTATATGCATTCCCCGCGGAAATCTCATCTTCAAGCCATTGAACGCATTCTCAGATACCTCAAAATAGCCCCGGGTCAAGGATTGGTCTACAAGACCTCATCTTCAACTCCTACATTGATAGCTTACTCTGATGCTGACTACGCTGGTTCTCTTGATGATCGACGTTCAACCAGTGGCTTCTGCACCTATTTTGGCGGACACTTAATTACGTGGCGGAGCAAGAAACAAACTATTGTAGCTCGATCATCTGCTGAGGTTGAATACCGGGCAATGTCATCTGTTGTTTCTGAACTAACATGGCTGGAGAGTCTTCTTACCGATCTGGTTATAAAACTTTCTTCTCCAGCTCTTCTCCTTTGTGATAGCCAAGCGGCGATACATATTGGCAGGAACCCGGTATTCCACGAGAGAACTAAACATATTGAAGTCGATTGCCACTTCATCAGAGAAAAAGTTCAAATGAAGAAGATTGACCTGAAGCATGTTCCCGAGACAGAACAAGTGGCGGATGTTCTCACTAAAGCTCTTCCTAGTACACTCTTCTATCAGTGCTTGTCCAAGCTTGGTGCATACGATTTGTACGCTCCAGCTTGCGGGAGAGTGTTAGAAAAGCCCATGTAATTGGCCCAGTATTGGGCCCATTTATTTTCTACTTTCTTCTCCTCCTATTAGTCCCACATCATTGTATAAGATTTCTTCTCTTCTTCTCTCTTCTATATATTTGTATTCTCTCCTTGTATTTACATACACAAGCAATACATACAAGTTTTGAGCTCACTCAACAATATTTTATCCTTATCTTAGATTTCCATGCATTTAGAGCCTGTTTGGATCCATAGAATTGGATTTCAGGAATTGGAATTGGGCATAAAACTATTCCGCTCTTCGGTTGGATAGAATGTAGTTGGAATTGGAATTACGTCCAGTTCCAATTGATTTCTGATGTAGGGTAGGCTTTGTGGTGGCTTCCTAAGATGCAAGCTAGTGATGTGTTGGGACGGACTCGTGCAAACCTAACGACTATATGACGATGCAAGTTCTTGATCAGGCGGATTAATCAATTTAAAACAGCGAAGCATCATACTAAAACATTGCATTCAATCACATAAGGATAAATAATTTCTTTAGGCGTTTAGGCAATAGCTTTCCTCCGCACGGAGGGCAAAATAAACGCGCGGCGAATTAGGCAACCTGCAAGGCAAGAGATTCACGGGCAAACAGCTACAAACTTTAATTCCCTTTAAGCAAAGGTTCAACAAGGAGCGCAATGTTCACATCCCAACATTAACTTGCATATCACAGATAATAAAATAAGGCAAAATCATGAGATGAACGGGGGCTGCAATAACTTTACGCGGATCTGAATTTTGGAGGCGAAATGGAGTTGTCCGGATGGTATAAGACTAGATCGGGTAGGGGAGGGTGGTTCCACAGAAAGAAAGGGGGTGGTAGTTGTAGGTACGTCTGTAGGGGGGGCTGGTTTGGAGGCGTAGCGCTGGATCTGGACAACCCAGTCCAGATCTGTCCAGATCCGGCCCAGAACTGAAGGTGAAGGGTGTCTAGAGGGGCCGGAGGGGGCGGCTGGGCTGTTGGGAGGCGGGATAGTGGAGGGGAAAGAGGGGCGACGGCGTGGGGGGGCAGGACGGGGCTTGTCGGCGGCTGTGGAGGGGGCAACACCTGACGAAAAAGGGGGGGGGGGAAGGCAGCACCTGGCGGAAAAGGGGGGGCAGCGCCCGGACGGAAAAAGGGGAGGGGCGGCGGGAATCTGAGAGAGGGTTAGGGGCGGCGACTTGGATCTAGGAGAAGGAAAACAAGAAGAGATAGGAAGCTTACCCAAGGAGTCGGCACCAAGGGCTCCACGACATCGGCACCGCGGAATGACCACCGGAAATGAGGAAGAGATCTTCTCCAATTTCAGCAATGAGTAGAAACTGCAGCCCTAGGTTCATATTTTTAATGAAATAAAACTAGGGCACCCAAGATGGACGGCTATGATTGGCCGTCGATCTTGGCGCCAAAACAACACTAAATAATATTCAAAATACAACATGCTATATATGAAAATCCATCAGAACGACGAGCCGGACGCAACCACGGTGGCCGATCGGCGAGCCGGTCACCCCGCCTGCGAGAATACACGAACGTGGGGTCCGCCTTGCGCCGTGTCGCGCTGGATGGCCCCCCATCAACTCCCCCGGACTGAAAAGCCATCATCTCCGATGAATGGAGACGCTCATACTGAAGTTGAAGTCCCGGGGCGAGGTGATCCAACTCTGTAGCAGCAATCCAGGTGTCATCGGTGAAAGGTCGTCCGGGCCAACGAACCAAGTAGCGACACACGAGCCCATCTGTAGAGGGGACGAACTCATGCGCAATGATCTCAGCAATCTGCTCGGTCCTCGGCACTCGGGGAAAGCGATCCGGTGGTGGTGGTGCTTCCGGTGAAGCCGATGGTGAGGAGCTCCAGTGGGAATCAAGGGGAGGTTGGGTGGCGGGAGAAAGGGGTGGTGGTGTAGGCTCGGAAGGGCCGCCAAGGTAAGGGTCGGGGTACTCATGAGGTGCATAGTAGGGTGTCAGGTACTCGACATTGAACACATGGTGGATACCCATGCTCGCAGGAATGTCCAGCTCGTAGGCATTCAACCCGATTCGTCGCAAAACTGAGTAGGGCCCAATTCGCCTGGCGCTTAGTTTCTTGGCAGGCCCCTGAGGGAGCCGCTCCGCACGGACTCGTACCATCGCCTGTTCGCCAACCAGAAAATGCTTTTCCCGTCTATGCCTGTCTTCCTGTTCCTTATAATGTTCGTTGCTTAAATTGATTTTGCGCCTGATAGCCTCATGCAACTCATGCAAATGACGCGTGAAGGACTTAGCAGACTCACTAGGACGTGGCTCAGTCAGGATGGGTATAAGATCAATAGGTTTCCTAGGATCATAACCTGATACTACCTGAAACGGACTCAGACCAGTCGACCTATTGATGGAACTGTTGTATGCTAACTCAGCTATAGGGAGCACCGAGTCCCAACTAGACACATGCTCTCCAACTAGACACCTCAGTAGGTTACCTAAGCTTCTATTCACCACCTCAGTCTGACCGTCCGTCTGAGGGTGGTATGCGGATGAGAATTTGAGAGTAGTCCCTGTTTTCCGCCATAACGTTTTCCAAAAGTAGCTAACGAACCGCACATCTCGATCGGACACGATGGACTTTGGGAGACCGTGTAATCTAAAGACCTCACCCATAAATAAGGCTGCGACGCGGGGGGCATCGGCGGTCTTACTACACGCAATAAAATGTGCCATCTTGGAGAACCGGTCGACCACAACAAAGATAGAGTCATGCTTTCGCTGGGTGTGCGGAAGCCCAAGCACGAAGTCCATACTAATGTCCTCCCAAGGACGATGGGGAACGGGTAAAGGGGTGTATAAGCCCGTGTTCTGCTTCGTTCCCTTGACCGTTTGGCATACATGACAATGTCGGACGACACGAGCCACATCTTTCTTCAAGCTCGGCCAGTAGAAACGATCCTCTACCATAGCAATCGACTTATCCCGCCCAAAATGGCCGGCGGCACCCCCAGCGTGTAGTTCCCATACTAAATAATCACGATACGAGGTGTTGGGCACGCACAAGCGGGAGCCCCGGAATAAGTACCCATCAACGATCTGAAACCCCTCAATAGGATCAGGAGGGTCCCTTGATAACGCAGTATAGGCCTCAGCAAAATCAGGACAAGTGGGGTAGTCCATAATCATCCTCTCGAAACCATCCACCTGGGCCCGCAATGTGTGAAGTAGAGAGACTCGACGACTGAGAGCGTCGGCGTGCTTGTTCTCAACACCAGCGCGATGTTTGAGAACGTAGTGGAAATCCTGTAGGTACTCTACCCACTTCGCGTGGCGGTGACTCAGCTTCCGCTGAGAGTCGAGGTAGCGTAGGGCCTGGTGATCCGAATACAACACAAATTCTCGGGGTAGGAGGTAGTGTCTCCAATATCGTAGCGACTGGACAATAGCATAAAATTCTTGATCGTAGTTCGAGTACTTTTGCTTGGCTTCGTTGAGTTTCTCACTAAAGTAAGAAACTAGGTGTCCCTCTTGACTCAACACTCCTCCAATACCCACACCCGACGCGTCACAAGCGACTTCGAAGGCTCTGCTAAAATCAGGAAGTCGGAGAACGGGAGCGGACGTCAGCTTGTCTTTAATCTCCTCAAATGCACGAGTGGCTGCGACGGTCCACTGAAAATCTCCCTTACGCAGACAACTAGTAAACGGGGCCATGATCGAGCTAAACCCCCTAACGAATCTCCTATAAAAGGTCGCAAGTCCATGAAAGCTACGGGCCTCATGAATGGTCGACGGTACGGGCCACTCACGGATGGACTGGACCTTCTCAGGGTCAACTGACACGCTTGAGGAGGAGATGATGAAGCCCAGAAAGTGGACTGACTCGGATAAGAAAGAGCACTTCTTCAGATTGATAAATAGTTTCTCCTTCCGGAGAATATCAAATAAGAGTCTCAAGTGCTCGAGGTGATCAGGCTTGGTATGGCTATAGATCAGAATATCGTCAAAGTAAATGACTAAGAATTTGCCCATATAGGGCCGCAGGATCTGGGTCATGACTCGCATGAACGTGCTCGGGGCGTTCGAGAGCCCAAATGGCATGAACAGCCACTCGTACAGGCCGTCTTTCGTCTTAAATGCTGTTTTCCACTCGTCTCCATGTCGAACTCTGATTTGGTGGTACCCGCTTCGGAGATCGATCTTCGAGAAGATCTGGGCTCCAGATATCGTGTCGAGGAGGTCATCCAGACGAGGGATCGGGGAACGATACTTCACCGTAATCTTGTTGATAGCTCTACTATCAATACACATACGGCAACTGCCGTCCTTCTTAGGGGTAAGAAGGGCGGGGACGGCACATGGACTCAGGCTCTCGCGGATAAACTGCTTCCGAAGAAGCTCATCAACCTGCCTCTTGAGCTCAGCGTGCTCAACGGGATTCATGCGATAGTGTGGCAGATTTGGGAGCGAGGCCCCCGAGACTAAATCTATAGCGTGTTGGATGTCCCGCAGAGGGGGTAACTCGTCAGGGAGCTCCTCTGGCATAATATCCGCAAACTCACGTAATAAGGATCGAACGGCAGGGTGGATCTCAGGTGTAGGACAATCAGATACCATAGTGGCTGCCACTACATACATGATACCAGCATCGGTGCTGTCTCTCAGAAACTCATCGCGTCTCAGGATATGCATGGGTCTCGAGGCAATTGTGCCAGTGGAAGGATCAATCCGACCTTTAGGCCTCTCTCTGGGCTGGGTAGGAGATAAAGTGATCTTCCGTCCTTTGTCATAAAAGACACGTGTTCGAACGACCGAAGCACGCGACATCCCGATCGAAGAGCCAAGGGAGGCCCAATAGAACGTGAGCGACATCCATGGGGATGACGTCGCACCAGACTCGGTCCTCGAAGGAAGCGATGCTGATCGGCACGAGACAGCGCTGGGTAACCTGTATCGCGGTCTTGTCTACCCAGATGACACGATTGGGGTGTGGGTGAGGCTCTGCCTTCAACTGCATACGGTGTAGACCCTTCTGGGCCACGATATTTACGCAACTCTCACTATCGATAGCTAACTTGCAGGGTCCGCCTGCACTCGGGAAATATGTATAGAAAATGGTAGTGCGACGCCAATCCTCATCGGCTCGTGGGGTGTGCAGGAAGCGCCTGACCACTCCCACCTCTAACGAACGCTCAGCGTCGCTCTCCCAGCCCTCCTCAACGGTGGCAGTGATCTCCTCAGTAATCTCCTCATCTCCCTCTAGACCGTGCTCCTCGTCCTCGACCAACAGATTCCGCGTAGGGCAATGGGCCGCTACGTGTCCTCTGCCCGAGCACCTAAAACACTGAATACCCCCAGGCCTCTAGCCCTCAGTAGCGACAGCCTTCCCCTTCATGTCAGGAGTGACTCGAGGGGGTGGAGTGGCTGTAGCAGTCTGGGCGGGAGCGGGCTTCCTAAACGTCGACGAATCCGACCGGGAAGGAAACTGCTTCGTACTAGAGGCGCGAAGGTATTGCTCATACTCTAGAGCGAGCTGGAATATCTGGTCTACAGTCTCCAAGCGATGGGGAATCAGTTCTTTCCGGAGATCCGAACGGAGGCCCGCCTTGAATCGAGAGGCAGTGGCGATGGGTTCCTCCGAAATATCACTCCTAACCACTAGCTCGTCGAATCGAGCCATATACTCGGCCACCGTGGAAGTCCCTTGACGCAAGTTCTGTAATTGCTCGAATAACTGATCTCGATAGGACACATGGAGGTACTTCTCGCTCAGCCTCTGCTTCATCTCGTCCCATCTGGTGATGGGGTAATAACCGTCACGCTCTAAGGCTCGCTCAACACTAATCCAGTACACCTTGGCCTGCCCGACTAACTTCATCTTGGCAAACCGGACACAACGCTCATCACTCATATCGTACCAATCAAAATAGTGGTCCATGTCAAGGAGCCAATCACTAAAGGCCTTCGGATCCAGGCGGCCATCGAATGTCGGGGCATCGAGGCGAATCCGACGGGTGATGTCAAAGGCGTGGTCACCTCTCCGCGGGTCAGGGTAATCAGCAGGAGGATCTTCTCGGTCGTACTCGTGCCGAGCGGGTGGGGGTCCGCGCTCACGTCGACCCGGCGGGTAGTACTCATCCCGACGCTGGTCGTAGCGACCGTGTGGGGGTACACGGTTCCTAAGGTCAGGCTGACGTGGCAAGCGGTATCCATCACGCTGAGGCGGTGGCCGGACACGTGCTGGCAGCAGATCATCTCTGAACCGCTGGCCGCGACGGGGGAAATCGTCAGGGTCGTCCGCGATCCCATCGTCATGCTGTGAGGGCGTATCGCGGGCGTTCTCTAACTGATCGAGGCGGCGATTCACCGCGGCGATATCGTGATGCACGTTATCGAACTGGGTACCTAATGCATCAAAACGTTTTAGGATAAGGCGCTGGAAGTCCGTGGTAGCGGTGCTCGAATTCGAGCCCGCTGCCCGGTCAGTGGTGACTGGCGGATCTACCATGCTTCTAAATGCCCTACCACTACGGAGCATGCAAAATGGCCCGACCTGGGCTCTGATACCAACTGATGTAGGGTAGGCTGTGTGGTGGCTTCCTAAGATGCAAGCTAGTGATGTGTTGGGACGGACTCGTGCAAACTTAATGACTATATGACGATGCGAGTTCTTGATCAGGCGGATTAATCAATTTAAAACAGCGAAGCATCATACTAAAACATTGCATTCAATCACATAAGGATAAATAATTTCTTTAGGCGTTTAGGCAATAGCTTTCCTCCGCACGGAGGGCAAAATAAACGCGCAGCGAATTAGGCAACCTGCAAGGCAAGAGATTCACGGGCAAACAACTACAAACTTTAATTCCCTTTAAGCAAAGGTTCCACAAGGAGCGCAATGTTCACATCCCAACATTAACTTGCATATTACAGATAATAAAATAAGGCAAAATCTTAAGATGAACGAGGGCTGCAATAACTTTACGCGGATCTGAATTTTGGAGGCGAAATGGAGTTGTCCGGATGGTACAAGACTAGATCGGGTAGGGGAGGGTGGTTCCACGGAAGGAAAGGGGGTGGTAGCTGTAGGTACGGCTGTAGGGGGCTGGTTTGGAGGCGTAGCGCTGGATCTGGACAACCCAGTCCAGATCTGTCCAGATCTGTCCAGATCCGGCCCAGAACTGAAGGTGAAGGGTGTCTAGAGGGGCCGGAGGGGGCGGCTGGGCTGCTGGGAGGCGGGATAGTGGAGGGGAAAGAGGGGCGGCGGCGTGGGGGTGCAGGACGGGGCTTGGCGGCGGCTGTGGAGGGGGCAGCACCTGACCGAAAAGGGGGGGGGGGAAGGCAGCACCTGGCGGAAAAGGGGGGGGGGCAGCGCCCGGACGGAAAAAGGGGAGGGGTGGCGGGAATCTGAGAGAGGGTTAGGGGCGGCGGCTTGGATCTAGGAGAAGGAAAACAAGAAGAGATAGGAAGCTTACCCAAGGAGTCGGCACCAAGGGCTCCACGGCGTCGGCACCGCGGAATGACCACCGGAAATGAGGAAGAGATCTTCTCCAATTTCAGCAATGAGTAGAAACTGCAGCCCTAGGTTCATATTTTTAATGAAATAAAACTAGGGCACCCAAGATGGACGGCTATGATTGGCCGTTGATCTTGGCGCCAAAACAACACTAAATAATATTCAAAATACAACATGCTATATATGAAAATCCATCAGAACGACGAGCCGGACGCAGCCACGGTGGCCGATTGGCGAGCCGGTCACACCCGCCTGTGAGAATACACGAACGTGGGGTCCGCCTTGCGCCGTGTCGCGCTGGATGGCCCCCATCAATTTCAAATAAACCTAGAAACCACACACCCCAATTCTTATCTCTTTTGGTCGGTTTCGTGATTTTCTCCCCCAGTGCGACTTGAATCTTGAGCATTCTTCCTGGCTTCGCGATTTACACCCCCATTGGCCAATTGGTAATCTTCCGGTCTTCTTCTTCTTGCCAAATTTTCATATTTTTCTCGTGATTTTGTTTCTGATATTTTTCATCTTCCTCCTACTCCTCATCGCCCTCTTCTTCTTGGGATGCATACATTTTCTTAATCTGTTATATGTTTTCATTTGTTTGTATAATTGTATCCTCTCTAACTAATGATGGTTGATTCAAGCGGACAATAGAGATTATTATTAGGTCATGATTTATTGATTGATTCTATAGTGGGTTTGAGTATAGTGAAAAAATATTTTAATGTTACAGGTGCTTAGTTATGATAACATTATGTAATGTTCATGACTCTACCACATGAAATGAATAGGGCATGGCTACGGATGCAGTTTTTATGTTTGTGGACTACTATCTGTTTAGTATTTATGTTCATTCACCTCATCATAATTTGCATAATTTTTTAGGCCACTCAATTATTTTTATTGTATTTATGTAGTTTAATCATTATAATATTTGGTCTATGTTTCAATATCGTCAGATGGAATGATAATAATCTTGTTCTATCTTAACTACGGAGCTTCTGTACAATGGTTTAGGGATAAGTTCAATAGTTCAATTATAATTCATTCACTACTCAATACTTTTTAAAAGTGTAATTTCAAGATGTATGAGATGTATCATTCTAAAATATTTTGCTGTTTGAACAAATTCCTTGACGATAACACATGTGGCTTTGTTTTCTTTGGGTAAACTTGACGAAGAGAATTTGACTCTCTTGCTTGCTTTTACTTCGAGAACTGTTACAATATGTGGTTTATAACATAGGCAATGAGTATGAAAAAATCAATGGTCATACTGTTATAGTTTCAAAAATAAAAAAAAAGTTTAAAAATTGTAAATGTAAGTTTGGAAAGAGATCAGCTTGTTGTTACCAACACAAAAATTAGATTGCAATGGAACTTGAAAACCGGATACAATCATGAGTAATACTTGTACATAACCTCAGGAGGTTAATTCCCCATTGAGGCTCCTCTCCCAATGTGAGATCCCAAAAATCTAAATGATCAAAGATACCTAATATTTCAAAGTTCCCTCGTTATATAGAGAGGAAGAATCACTTACAAATTACCATAATACCCCTTACAAAATTAAGTACATAATAACCAAAACAAAATAACAGGCTCCATGACATCTTCGCCGCTTCTGCGTAACAATATATCCCGCCTAAAAATCTACCATGGACTTAAGGTCGAGATGCCACCCTTCGTCTTATAGCGATACACCCTCGGGTGGACTGTTGCGGAGGTGTCCGGGGCACCGTCCGTCGGTGTATCTGTGCTCGCAAGGGCGTCAAAGTCAGCCATGTCGATCTCCCCCAAGTCATCACCGATGAGGGTACGAAACTCTTTGACAGGACAATCATGAGTATAAGAGTAGGGTTGTTTGCAATAGAAGCACAAACCCTTTGATGCAGGACGACGCGTAGGGTTTACGCGCCTGTCGGCTATTTCTAGGAAACGCTAATGCATGCAATATTCGATGAACTTTGCGCAACGAAATTTGAGCGAAATTTGCACGAACTTTAAAATTAAAGCAACTAATTTCTTTATAAAGCACAAAATTCGCTATTTTGTTTTAAAATGACTTTCTAAAAAATGGTTCAATTTTAATTCGGGGAAGGAAGTTCGAACTTTCGTTCCGTTCCCCTTTGTCGTAGCAAAACGGAAATCGTAAACTCCAAATACGTTTCCGTTTGGAGTTTTCGACGTAGCGTTTGTTGACGAAATTCAGGCGAAAACCCAGCAATGAGTCTAATTATCCTAATGAGAAAACTTAGACACACACACGGGAAGGAGAAAGTAACAATTACCCACAGAAGAGGCGTCTTCCGTATTCCGAAGTCGATGGCGATCACGCGAGGAACTTCTCGTCACCTTCGAACTCCGCTCCGAGGTCGGCTGTTATCGCACACGGGCACCTAGGAATTAAATCACTCCCTCACACGAGGTGGTTTCACGGAATCACTCAACAAGTAAGGTAGCCACAAACAAACACGCCTAAAATTCACTCGCTCTCACACTAGAGGCTCCACGAAATCTCTATCACTCGCGGTGGCTCCACGAAATCTCAACGCACCTAAACTAATGCAATCCCTTCATGGCTGATTCGCAGGCATAGTAACATTACATTACTCTATTCACTAACTCTTCACAGAAGCAAAGAACATAAGCCACTCCAATAACTGAACTGAAGCCAACTCTCTGTTCACGGATTCAACATTGGCCAAAATCACCAATTACCTCAACTGGACTCCGATGGAAGCAGCAACTAAGCAACTGGAAAATAACTCTATACTATCTCCTAGTCTCATTTACAGGAAATTACGATGCAAAATACTTCATTCTTCTTCAAACAGGAAAGCAACAGTTGAGGGAAAAAATGCACAGTAAACTAGATGTTACTGTTTATCAACTTCACAATGCGAAACCAGAAAACAAGGAAACTAGCAACAGGATTCTACTGTTTATCTTCTCCAAAAAATTCACAATCACACGCCCAACACCTACTATGCTCACACGGAGCTTAAATCGCGCCTAATTTCTAACAGGAGAACACGACAACTCCATCGGAAAAAAATCCGGCAAGCACAATCGATTTCAATATTTCAACCTTCATCACCAAAAAAAACGATTACAAGACCTATATTTATAGGGTTTTGAACAGGGGAAAAACAAAAAAGAAATCCTACACAGGAGCGACCATGGCGGTTGCAGGGTCGAGCGGCCATGGCAGAAGCTTGGCGGAGCGGGCTTGGCGGAGCAGGACGTGGGCCGGCGGTTGGAGCCAGCGGTTGGAGCCAGCGGTTGGAACTCGATTCATAGCCGGATCGTGGGGAGGACATGCGCGGAGCTTCGCCTGGAGGAGCTGCTGACGGGCCCTTGCGGGATATGTGAGATCCGCCATTTCCGCGGGTCTGGACCGGGAAGAGCGATAGGGCAAACATCGGGAAGAGGCACCGCACCGGCTGTGCTGTTGACCTGTTAACATATATATATATAATATATATATTCAATACATTATAAGTATATATATATATATGTGTCTCTCTCAATACTACTACACATGTGTGCATTTATATATACATATATAGGTGTTATTATATATATATGTATATATAATAGTAGAGAAAAATAATACTCCAAACATGGCGACGCGCGCGGGCGTGCAACAACATAGCAACGCGCGCAGACGTGCGACCAACTAAAAATTGACAACATGAAACTTGAAAAAAAAAATAAATGCAATAAACATAAACTGAAAATGCGACGTCGGACATTCTTCGGCGATCTGACCTAGGTTGGTCTCCACCACCCTTACTCCGCATGTCATGATATTCTTGGTTGGAATGACCGTGAGTAGGGATAACACGGTTGTTGCCTGAATGCATAATGAGTGGGCGAGGTAGAGGAGGCGACGACGATGAAGTTCTCGGGGGAGGTGGGGGGGAGTATGGTTGGTAGAGGGGTTTGGAAGAAGGCGATGTAGAATTAGGGTCCTCGGACGTCGCAAGGAATTTTGTCTCCACGAGTAGGGAGAGATGGGGATCTATTAGAGCATGCATCCAGAGGGGTTTGCCGCAAGGAGGGACCCACATTCGTGTACTCGCGAAGGGGGACTTGATCGGATTGTTGATCCGACTCAACGGATGCGTCCGGATCCTTGTTCCGATTCGATTTCATATATTATTTTGTCATTTTTGCATTTATTTTGATGTATTCGTGTCACCCCACCTCCGACCAATCATAGTCGTCGATGGTGAGATGCCCTATCTTTCTCTTTATTATAAATAGAAAGTAATGAGAGCAAATTAGGGCATTGCAAATTTTGGAGAATTCAATCCCGGAATCCCGCGATCACCCCACGGTGCCGACTCCATGGAACCCTATGTGACGACTCCTAGACACTCATCTTCCTCCGCAAGGTACTACCCAACCCTAGCCTCCTTTTCCCCACCTCTACTCCCTCTACCGCCACCTCCATAGTCCCCCATAGCAGCCGTCGGTTCCCTGTAGCCTCCCACTGCTTCCAGCCGCCCACCGCCCCTATCCTTCCCTTCCGTGGAGCCACCTATCAACCCGCCACCCGTCACCCGCTCCACTCCCTGCTGCCGCAACCCCTATCCCTCTCTTCCGTGGAGCCACCTATCATCCTGCCAACCTTATCCCCTCCCTGCTGCCACCGCCCCTCTCAGAGCCCGTTTCTTGTCTCCCCTCCACCCTCGCTACAAATCAAGACTCCTTGTGCTACCCAACTGCCGCCAGCCATCTGCAACCCTCATCGCTCTTCCGCGGAGCTACAAGCATCCCCCTTTTCCCCGATCTACCCCCTAACCGCCTGGATCTGCTCCCAAACCATCAGATCCACTCTCCCGCAGCCGGATTTGATTATAAACCACTGCATCCCCTCTCTCGCAGCCCGGATCCGTTCTCCACAGTCAGAATCAACCGTCACCTTCGCCGTCCTGCCTCCGGTTCCACCTTGGATCACTGCCAAAGCGCTTCCTTCTCTGAATTCTCCACCTCCTTGGACGACCCTCTACTCGGCGAGCCACTTGTTGTATTGGACGATTATTTTTCAGCATTATTATTATCAGTTTGATTTTATGCTTGCCTTGATAAATTCTCCGTGGATAGCTCGTTCTCGAATCGCTTGTGATTTGTAGGTGAGACTTATTTGCCACGTGTTTTGTCTTGACCCTTTGAGCGGAGGAAAACCATTAAATGCTTTGCTAAACTGAATGCTCTTCTCTCCTTTTAAATGTTGTTGCGTGGGTTAATTATTATTATTGATCATATTAATTTGTGTCATCATCGACGCATATCGAATAGGGGCTAGCGTATCAAGTCCGCATTTCCCTCCATAGTAGTCTTGGAATTGTGCACCCCTTAGCCTAACCTACATCAAAGAGGTCCATGAATTGGTTGACGGTAGACGGATGGTGGGTGCGGAGGCGAGGGCGGATATGAGACATTAAGTCATGAATGAAGTAACCTAAGTAGTGATCGGGTGGAAAACCCGGGACGTGGGTGACCATATTGATCAATTCATCCACGTACAAATCAATGGAGCCGGTTTGACGGACCCCGCAAATGCATTCGATCACGTTGCCAGAGGAGTGGTGATCATATCGTTGAATGAGTGCCTCAGTGAGAGCTGCCCATGTGAGGCCAGGAGAGGGTTGACGGAGCCAGCTGACCCAATGAATGGAGCACCCTTCCATGACGATAAGAGCAGTGAAGACCTTTTGCGCCCGAGGAGTCCAGTGAATGTCAAAATAATGCTCAGGACGGGCAATCCAACCTAGGGGGTCAATCCCGTTCAATGTGGGTATGTTAATGCGGAGGAAAGGCAAATGATGCAATCCCTCCAAAGCGGGTTCTTCAGGGGACAATGTGTCGGGGGATCCCAATTCCCGAGGCAGAGACGCTGTTAGGCCCGCAGTGCTGGACGTGTTGTATGTTGTGGAGCAAGGCCATAATCGAAGCTAACTGCTCGTCTTGGACTTCGAGGTGAGAGTTAATGGTGGTGAGAGAATGCACGAGGGCCCCCACACAGAATTCCATCAAGTGACAGGCCTTTGGCATAAGTAGGAGAGGGCACGAGCGACTGCAAAGCAGAATGGCGCGGACGAGGCGTTACAGGTGTGAGAAACGATCGACGGAAGTAGGAGATGCCCAGAGAAAAAGTGCTAGAAGAAGGGAGCAACAGTGGGAGAAGCCAACTATCAGAAGGCCGTGCGCAAGAGCTGGAGTTGGATCCCTGTGCAATGATGTTATGGATCCGTACGCTGGAGTCAGATCTGCAGTCGAGCGAGGAGCTGGGAGCAGAGGGCGGACACGCGAGAGCAAGACTGGTCGAGCCCAGACAGGCAACAGTAGCTGGGGCACGCTCGGTGAGGCCGAACGCTGACCAACAGACGCAGTGTGGGTCACGGGAAGGGATCGAGCGAGGGAGGCTGTCAATCATGGGTGGAAGATGCATAGTTTGAGATGTAGCAGAATCTATAGCGGAAGGTGCATGATCTAGCGAGGGAGGTCATCAATTGGCGCCTATCTGGGATGAGACAGAAGTGAAGTCGATGGCTATGAACGGGCAAAAACGATTACAAACACAAAAAGTTAGATTGCAGTGGAACTTAAAACTGTATATAATCACTAGGAATATTCGTACCTAACTACAGGAGGTTGGTTCCCCCTTGAAGTACCTCTCCCAATGAGAGATCCCAAAACTCTAAATGATCAAAGATACCTAATACTTCCAAGTCCCCTCCTTATATAGGCAGGAAGAACTACTTACAATTTACCCTAACACCCCTTAATAAATAAAATTACATAACAACCAAAACAAAATAACAAGCTCTATGACATGTTCTCCGCGTGTACTTAACACTTGACATCAAGAAAATTTAGACGAAGTGTTTTATATCATGAATTAACATGGACATGATAAAGTCAGAATCATATATATATATATGTATATATTATATATATATTTATTTTATTAATATATATTTATATTATTACCATTATAATAATAATTTTTATTATTTTTGATTATTATTATTATTAAATTAAATTTATAATTAATACGAGCATCTTCACACGGGCTACGTCCGTACTCGATGCTCTTGGGAGGCCTTCGATCGCGTCCAGGCGGGCTTCACCCACCACTGCACGGGCTTCGCCCGTGCTTGATGCTCCGGGCGGCCTTCGACCGCATAGACGCGGACTTTGCCCTCTTCCACGCAATTCACCAGTGATGCGTTGGACGACAAGTGTACCAGTCGTACAAGTAATATAAAATGGGTGAATTTCCCCAAGTATCGATCTCTTAAAGGAACACAGTAAGGGGGGAGTTAATATCAAGGAGGATTTGAGATTGAAGTCCTTAGGTTGGAGTTTACTATGAGGGATTTGATGGTTGCGATAAAATAAAGCAAAACACTAACAACTACTCCTATGTAACGCCGCTATGCGATGGTTCGCCAGGCGGGATGAAAGACTACACAGACCGCTATGCACCGAATCGCTGGGTGGATGGACGAGTAGGCAAGCGTAAGAACCAAACGAACCGAGGAATATGAGGGTCGCAAGCACCTCTTCGCTACGCACGCCACTAACAATCGCTAGTGCAGCAAGAACAGATGGATGGAGGATGGAAAATAAGGGCGCACCTCAAGCAAATAACGAAAACATACAATCACATAGACATGATTACACATAAACGTATATTACAATATGCATACTTCATCAAATATAAGAGATCAACTATACTATCAACAACAAGAGAAGAATAGTGTGCGAAATCGACCGAATCCGAAGTCTTGTCGAGGATTTACGGTAGTATTCGTCGGGTTGTCATTCCGCGTCCTAGCTCGGTCCTCAACTGCGTCCGGGGTAGCGGAGGCTGTCACTCACTCCCAATGACCCGTCTTCTTCGTGTCACGAGCTGGTGGAGGATGACAACTTCTCTAGCTTGGTGGAGAAAGCTAGATAAAATCCCCTTTTGAAGCTGTAGGATGAAGGAGGAGGCCGAGAGGAAGCTCCGGCTTGGATTTGGCGTTGAATGCTTGCCCGGATCTTCTCCCCTTGGTGGAACGACGGATTTCGCCCTAAAAACGCGGAGGAGTTGGCGTAGAAGAAGTCTGTCCCTAAAAACGTCCTCAAATGGCAGAAAAGCTGTTCTTAAATAGAAAAAGATCAGAAAATTGGTCACGCACGGTCTAGCGCACGACCGTGGGTGAACCGTGCGATATTCGCGCGCAGATAATGTTTGAGGAAGGATAAGCGTTGACCCGTGCGTTGTAATCGCGCACGGGCGATTCCGCCCGTGCGTGAAGGAAATCGCACGGGTAAACACAGAGCGCATGAAAGCAGGAGAAAACAGTGGAACCGTGCGTTTTACTCGCGCACGGGCGCTGTTGGCCGTGCGTGAAGGAAACACACGATTAACCACAGATCAGTGGAAAGCTTGGCAAAAGGTGTAGGCCGTGCGATTCCTACTCGCACGGTTTGGCCGAAACCGTGCGGGAACAAATCGCACGGGTAGAAACAGATGCCCCAGGAAAGCTGTGTAAAACACACGATTGGACTGGAACCGTGCGCGAAGAAATGCGCAAGACCGTGTGTTTTACACAGAAACTGGAAATGGAATTCGGGACATCCCGACTAACTGCACAATAAAACCAGGCTGGAGCACAAGCTTCTAGCACCAAAATGCAAACAAAACTAAACAGAAAGATAACGAGGAGCACCATGTGCATACCCCCGACAATAGAATGCTCAATTACACAACCACAGACCCAAAACAATGCACTATTGGTGAAGTGAAGTCGTAAACAAAAATATAACTTTTCCAATTGAAAAAGTAATGCACATGCAAGAAAATAAGCCCAGATGAGTTCTAAAAACCCTATATAAATCGGACTCATCACATCCCCAGACTTACCTGTTTGCGCGTCCCGAACAAACAAAATCTATGCATATAGAAAAAATAAAATAGCAAACACAAAAATTGAGATATGGAGTACCATGCGAAGTCGCATGCTCATACGCGTAAAAATATAAATAAAGGAAATTTCTAAGTTTGCAAAATAATTTACACTTTTCACAATGCGTATCAAAATTTTATTATTACTCAAAAATGGAATCACGGTGAATCTTCCGGTCACGGTAGGGAGAAAGTAGACTAATTACTAGGCGTGCATTGCCAAAGATCGGGGCTCGGGATAACCTCCAAAGGAATCCACCAATGTCGGTGACCATATGCTTGCCCGTTTGCACTCTCTCCACGACACTGGCTTGGTTCACACACGAATCAGTAGAAATTTAGGTGAAGAGATGAGACTTGGGTTACAGTGAGGTAACCAAAAATAAACAGGAAGGCTACGCACCAAACCCAAATGAGCTAGTATAAAATGAATCTATCTGCTAACCAAAATACATGCGGGTACACCACACCCCCAGACTTAAATTTTTACAATATGGGTGTGTGCACCGCCTACTCCATAAACCTTCTCATCTCAAATGAAATTTTCAATTACACTTCTTCTTTTCACTTTTCTTCTTCTCTTTTTTTTACATATTTTTTTAAATCACTTTTTTTTTAACCATTTCAGCAAATAAAACTTTGGAGCACATCCACATATTCACAAAGAATATCACCACATCAACACCCCATCATGAAAATGTAAAACACTAAATCTTGACTTGGGAGTGCGACTAAGATCGGCAATGAGGCTTTGGTGAAATAATTGTGGAGCTGAATCAAAAGAAGGGTAGACACAACGAGTCTAGCGAGGACAAGACGTTATGAATGGTACAAAGCTCAACCGGGGCAAAATGATGGCCTACATCACGCTCATGCATGACTAACCTATACGCATGTTTCAAAAATAGCTTGGGGCAAGTTCTTAGCCAACGAGAAAGAATATCCATCCTCCCGACTCGAGCAATACAAACCTAACGGCCGTCGACACACATCCCTAAGCTACTGTCGGATTCACACCGGATTCACCAATTTTTGAGTAGAATAAATAGTTTTTACGCAATTAGAAAAATGTAAAACTATAAGCATACAAAAAAAATTAAATCTACTCCAATTTCTACACAAGACAAGAGCACTTGACTAAGAGCACATCAAGGTCAACATTTTACTCCGTCTCACAATCCTATGCCAGCACAATAATTTTCCCAAATCATACAAACGAAACGAGTTTAACTCGTAGCACGCTAACAGCTAAACACGCGCTCATGTGAGTGCAGTGATGTATGATGTGATGAACTAATCAAAATAAAATAATAAAAGCTTCTAGTATGCACATGAAATGTGCGCATGCAAAAGGTAACACTTACTGGCTCTTCTCCAGACTTAAACTAAGCTACACAGCAGATGATATGAAAATTTAAATCAAATAGAGACAAGGGAAGAGGTTACCCAATGCTCAGACAGTGAGCATATCAGAAGACGTTTGAAAAACACAGAAGCAGCTCCGCCATACGACGAATCACAACCCCGCCTATACGATTTGCCAAGAATACCTGCAGGGGTGAGCTCCGCAAAAACAAAAGAAAAACAGACACATACAAAGAAATACTAGAACTATGATAGACACGAAAAATAAAAAAAAATGCAGGAAATGGAAGATAAGTACTGAGGTTATTGTCATCTCAGCACGACTTATTCGACTAAGGAAAATGTTCAAGCTAATGAGCCTATGAAATAAAAAATGCACAGGTAACTGTTCCAGTGTCCGTTGCGGTAACGGGTACCGATACAACGATAAAACAGTTACCCCTCTACCTACATAATAATACCTGCCCAACACAGGTAGAGGAAATAGGAAATAAAAAAAGGAGGAGCGCTGGTCCTCGCTCATCTTATCACAAAACATATCCTCGCCTATGAAGGCATTATCAACCACAAATGTGTAGGATGCGATGACAACGACATGAAAACCAGGCTCATCATCATCCCAGCGTACCCGTTGAGACTCAGCCTGCACAGGCTCAGATAAAGAATTTGGATCAAGTAATAAAAGAGAAGAAGAACTAAAATAATCCAAAATAGGGGGAGTGGTCCCGGTCTCACTCCCAGCAGGATCCAAACATAGATCACCGTCGGTGTCATATGAGTCATATAGCAAGGGGAATTCGAGAGCTCGAGGTCCTCGGTGGTGGTTTGGACCTCCTCATTCAACAAGGAAGTGAAAACTTCCTCATCAGAAAGGATCTCCTCATCATCCCACCTCAGTGTGTCATCATGTTCCAAGGTGTCACACTCTCCATGGGAGAGAATAACGTCCTCGTCCCACATTGGCGCAACCTCAGGCTCTGAATCACTATCAGGCATAACATCATCAACCGACTCACTAGAAATGAGGATAGATAATTCATGCAAAGAAAGCGGAGGAACAACAACATCAGAGAAAATATGTGCGGGTTTCTCCAGTGGTGAATCCAAAAGAGGGAAAGAATGCATAGGGAGAGACAACACCACAATGTCGTCACACCGATCAGCAGAAAGTCTGATGGGTATATCCGCAGCAGTCCCCCATAGACATGGTGGTACCGCGAATATATCACCAGAATCAGAAGGGGTAGCCAATTGAGAGGTGGATGGAACGATTTGGATATCCAGTCCATCATCCTCCTCTAACTGGCGCTGAAATTCTGCGCAATCTTTCAACACGTGGTCGGTGCTACGACAACACAAACATCGTTTTTCATTACCCCTCAGTCCTGGTGGGACTGGAGAGTAATAAAAAGGTGAAGGCATAGAAGAGAAGTGACCATAAGACTGGGGTATGGTGTATGAAGTACCATAAGAGGACGGTGCTCCATACACTGAACCACGAGAAATATGCTCACTATCTTCATTGGGGCACTCATCACTACTATGCCTATAATCCCCGCACCATCTGCAACGGATATTCATATAAGAATACATGGTGCAACAAGGAAGAATTCACCAACAAAAATATTCTAAACAAAAATTAACTACACACCAGCCGATAAGAGGAAAAAATGCCTGCTGCAGAAAAATTTAAACTAGAAAAGGAATAAAAAAAACAACAAATTCTAAAAATTAAAGCAAAGAAGAAAGATGCAATGTACAAATGGAAAGGGCTTCGATCTACTATCTCCCTCTCCAAAAACTCACACGACTGTGTTCCCCGGCAACGACGCCAAAAACTTGATGCGTTGGACGACAAGTGTACCGGTCGCACAAGTAATATAAAATGAGTGAATTTCCCCAAGTATCGATCTCTTCAAAGAAAACAGTAAGGGGGGAGTTAATATCGATGAGGACTTGAGATTGAAGTCCTTAGGTCGGAGTTTACTATGAGGGTTTTGATGGTTGCGATAAAAAAAAACAAAACACTAACAACTACTCATATGCAACGCCGCTATGCGATGCTTCGCCAGGCGGGACGGAAGACTACACGGGCCGCTATGCACCGAATCGCTGGGCGGATGGACGAGTAGGCAAGCGTAAGAACCAAACGAACCGAGGAATATGAGGGTCGTAAGAAGCTCTTCGCTACACACGTCACTAAAAATCGCTAGTGCGGCAAGAACAAATGGATGACGGATGAAAAATAAGGGCGCACCTCAAGCAAATAACGAAAACATACAATCACATGGACATGATTACACATAAGCGTATATTACAATAAGCATACTTCATCAAATATAAGAGATCAACTATACTATCAACAACAAGAGAAGAAAAGTGTGCGAAATCGACCGAATCCGAAGTCTTGTCGATGATTCACGGTAGGGTTCGTCGGGTTGTCATTCCGCGTCCTAGCTCAGTCCTCAACTGCGTCCGGGGTAGAGGAGGCTGTCACTCACTCCCAATGGACTCGTCTTCTTCGTGTCACGAGACGGTGGAGGATGGCACAACTTCTCTAGATTGGTGGAGAAAGCTAGATAAAATCCCCTTTTGAAGCTCTAGGATGAAGGAGGAGGCCGAGAGGAAGCTCCGACTTGGATTTGACGTTGAATGCTTGCCCGGATCTTCTCCCCTTGGTGGAACGACGGATTTTGCCCGAAAAACGCGGAGTTGGCGTAGAAGAAGTCTGTCCCCAAAAACGTCCTCAAATGGCAGAAAATCTGTTCTTAAATAGAAAAAGATCAGAAAATTGGTCATGCACGGTCTGGCGCACGACCGTGCGTGAACCGTGCGATAGTCGCGCGCAGATAATGCTTGAGGAAGAAGAAGCGTTGACCCGTGCGTTGTAATCGCGCACGGGCGATTCCGCCTGTGCGTGAAGGAAATCGCACGGGTAAACACAGAGCGCAGGAAAGCAGGAGAAAACAGTGGAACCGTGCGTTTTACTCGCGCACGGGAGCTGTTGCCCGTGCGTGAAGGAAACACACGATTAACCACAGATCACTGGAAAGCTTGACAAAAGGTGCAGGCCGTGCGATTCCTACTCGCACGGTTTGGCCGAAACCGTGCGAGAACAAATCGCACGGGTAGAAACAAATGCCCCAGGAAAGCTGTGTAAAACGCACGATTGGATTGGAACCGTGCGCGAAGAATTGCGCACGACCGTGCGTTTTACACAGAAACTGGAAATGGAATTCGGGACATCCCGACTACCTGCACAACAATAAAACCAGGCTGGAGCACAAGCTTCCAGCACCAAAATGCAAAAAAAACTAAACAGAAAGATAACGAGGAGAACCATGTGCGTACCCCCGACAATAGAATGCGCAATTGCACACCCACAGACCCAAAAGAATGCACTATTGGTGAAGTGAAGTCCTAAACAAAAATATAACTTTTCCAATTGAAAAAGTAGTGCACATGCAAGAAAATAAGCTCAAATGAGTCCTAAAAACCCTATATAAATCGGACTCATCAACCAGCTCGACGCTGAACCCGCCACTTGGGCCCCCCCGAAGGGCTACCCCGCCGAAGGCCGCCCAGACCCTACCCACGGGATCACCGAACACCAACGACCTCGACGAGTATTCCTAGTGATGGATGTGAACAAAGCAGACACATCCAAACATTTATGGAGGGAGCTAAGAGGAAGGGACTCGTAGAATGCAAAAGAGAGTTGTATTACCAAGAGTTAATGTTTTAAATATCGGATGTTGACGACATATCAGATTGAGTTTTTAAATGTCGAATGTCGGAAGTCGGAGATATGTCAGAGATATTTTAAAATATCAGATTTTCATTTCCTATAGATAAAATTTTTATTTTTATGCATACTAACTATAATTATATGTTAAAAAAATAATATAACAAATAGATAAAAAATGAGTCATTTATATTACAAAATAAAATCAAATAGTATCTAATTCTAATATAAACTATTATTAACAAATTCAAAATAATACATTGTAAAATATATTTAATAACATACAATAATTTTATTTTGATAATAATATGTTTACTGCAAATAAAAAAATTTAAAAGTTAAAAATCCTTGGTTAATTATAAGTTTTTTCAAACTTATAAATTTATAATAAAAATATGCAAACAATCAATTAATAAATGTATCAAATGTTTTCATATTTTTTGTTATATGAAATTAAAAAATTGTGAAACAATTATACCAAATATATTGTAAGAAAAAAATGTTAAAAAATCAAAACAATAAATCTAATTAATTTAAACATAAATAATATTATATATATAGGTGATTTAAACATATGCTGCTAGTCTGTTAATATAGTTGAGAGAATAAAACAAAACCAATAATATTATGAGCTCCCTTTACTTGTATATATAGAGTAAGGGAGAAAGCATACAAAGCCCCAAAATACCCTTATGTGGGTAAATACCAAAAATTACATAAAAGAACTTGATTTCAACTCTCCCCCTCAAGTCGAATGGTAAATATCTGTCATTCCGAGTCTATGGATATCATTAATAAAGACATCACGCCCTAAGCTCTTGGTGAAGACATCAGCCAACTGGTCTCTGGAGTGAACGAAAGGAGTGACTAAGTTTCCTTTTTCAAGACAATCTTTGATGAAATGACGATCAACCTCAACATGCTTAGTTCTGTCATGATGGACCAGATTGTGAGCTATACTGATATCAATTTTGTTGTCACAGAACAGAGAAATGACAGCATCCTCCTGGAGGTTGAGGTCTTGCAATAAAGTGCGCAACCATAGACCTTCACCGAGGCCTTGAGACATAGACAGGTACTCGACTTCAGCACTAGATCTAACCACCACATTTTGCTTCTTGCTACGCTACGTGACCAAATTTCCACCAACGAAGGTGCAATACCCCGATGTAGATTTCCTATCATCACGGCTTCCGGCCCAATCCGCGTCAGTAAAAACATCAATCTTTAAATGGTTGTTCTTTGAGAACATCAGCCCCCGACCCAGAGCCTTCTTTAAGTACTGTAGGACGCGGTATGCAGCATCCTGATGTCTGATCCTTGGGGCATGCATATACCTACTCAAGATTCCAACTGCATATGTGATGTCGGGACGAGTGTGTGAGAGGTATAAAAGCTTTCCAACCAATCTCTGATAGCTTGAAGCATCCGTGCGATCACCATCGCTGTCTTCATCAATCCTATGATTCTCCTACATAGGGGTGTTCGCAGGAACACAACCCAGCATCCCAGTCTCTGTTAACAAATCTAATACATACTTGTGCTGCGAGACGAAGATACCTCGATCAGAACGAGTCACTTCAATACCTAGGAAGCAACGAAGCCTTCCCAAATCTTTAACTTCAAACTTAATTGACAGAAGAGTCTTCAGCTTTGAGATCTCCTCTAAGTCATCTCCGGTGATCACAATGTCATCAACGTAAACAATAAGAACAACTTTTCCCTCATTCTTCATGACAAACAAAATATGATCTGAATGACCCTGTTTGTAGCCAAACTTGATCATGGATTTGTGGAATTTGCCAAACAAAGCCCTGGGAGACTGCTCTAGCCCGTACAAAGACTTCCTTAAGCGACAGACCAGTCCTTTTTGTCCCCTCTTTACAAAAACTGGGGGAAAGTCATGTACACCTCTTCATCGAGATCACCGTGCAGGAATGCATTTTTGACATCCAGCTGATGTAGATCTCAGCCCAAACACGCAGCACAAGATAGGATCACACAAACAAAGTCCATCTTTGCTACCGGGGCAAAGGTCTCCCGTTAGTCGACTCCCTGAGTCCGGGCATAACCACGAGTCACCAGACGGGCTTTATATCGCTCAACTTTACCCTCCTGATTTTGCTTAACGGAGAAGACCCACCTAGAACCGATGACTTTCTTGTCAGGAGAAATGGAAAAGACATCCCATGTGTGATTCTTATCCAAGGAGGACATTTCCTCCTGCATTGCATATCAAAACATGACTGCATCAAATAAAATTTGCTCCTGAAGCAATAACATTTGCTCCTGCATCAAATAACCATATTTGTTTTCCATTCAATTTCATATCAAAACAGTAATAACTACTGCATTTCTCATTAATTAAGAATACCCACATAAATTCGATCTGAAAAGGGCTTTGCGAAGCCATTGTTCAAGAAACAGCTTGCAATACATCATCCTGCAAGCCTATAGTATAATGGATTACACATGAATAATTCAATACATGAACACTAACTTAAATCACAAACTCAAGTAAATTGTAATGCATAGCTAGCCAGGATGAAAAATTATGCACTAAAAATGAATTTGAGCTCGTGTGCTCACAAACAGGTTCTCAGAATGTAGCTACAACGGTCAGTAATGAGATCTGACCCTCCGTCTATGCCAACGACAAATGCCAAGTACCTTTAGGTCTCTTTAACCGAACGACATAGAGCGGGTACGGTTCCGCCTAACCCGTTGCTCACACCGCCCTGTCACCTTAAGATATGGGCGCGGGTCAAACTTTCCTGAGTCCCAATCCGATCACACACTTCACATAACCCGGTTATGTGCAAGTTGGCTCCCAGGCCACCATGTTGGCAGAATCATGCATCTGCCCAGTTTTCCGGGTGCACCTTGGAGTTAATCCCCAAGGCTCCCTGTTGCAATCTACCGCGTAGAAAACCTGAAAAACAAACATCCGCTGGGAGTCTTCTCCGGCCATTCATGCAATGCAACATCACCGATACAGACCAACTTGTCCGGGTAGGCTTCACACATCATGCCTATGTCCGTTTCTCGAATACAGACTCTACATGTTAAACAACGGGGACTATTCATGTCTACTCGAAGGAACGCCTCAAACTCACCGCAAACTCGTGAGAGCGGGCTTCCTATGCAAAGAAAAGAGGACTTCACATGTCCTAGCATGAGAATCGTTACACTAGCATTCCTCTTTGGCGCCATGGAAATTTATGTGGAAGAAAAGCACCGCAACGTCCTCGCTTTCGTAGATCCGAAGTCGGCTCGCAATTCGGGGCTCCGAAGCTCCGCCGGCGGCCGGATCTTCCTCCCTTCTTCTTCCTTGCTCTCCCCTCTCTCTAGAAGTTTAGAAAGAGATTGCTTAAAGGAAATGAAGGCTTCAAAACCCTATTCCCGGTTATAACCCAGCAGGAACAGCCCCAAGCCGTTAGATCCCAAAATAAGGAAACAGACAGTCACGATTCGGGCTTAAAATCCAAAACCTGAGCCGAACACGGCTTGCGACACGCCCGTGCCCAAGGCTGTGTGCCCCATTCGCCGTCGAAACCGACGCGTCCCAAAAAGAACACGGGTTCTCGACACGCCCGTGTCCGACTTGACACGCCCATGTCATCCAGTACACGGCCGTGTAGCGGGCCGTGTTCCTCCATCTACACAGGACCAACACCAACCCGTGAAGGACACAGGTATTGGACACGCCCGTGTCCCAAATGACACGCCCGTGTCACACCCGAACACGCCTGGGCTCTAGGCCGTGTTTCTCCCCCAACTCAACTCGACCAACTACCCGAGAAGGACACGACCTGGGACACGCCCGTGTCTCAGGCCGTGTTCGCTGCTTGACGATCGTCGACTGAAATTCGTCGACCACGCGGCCATCGTCGAACCCTGAGACACGCCCCTGAGACACGCCTGTGTCCCAGGCCGTGTGTCCCCTGCCAAATTCCAAACTTGGCTCAAAACGCCTCCCGTCGCTCTTTTGAGTTTCGGGGCATTACAACTCTCTCACTCTTAAAAGAATTTCGCCCCGAAATTACATAAAGGAAAGATAAATACAAAACTTAGACGATACCTGAGTCGAATAATTCTGGGTACTCCTCAAGCATGGTCTGCTCTCGCTCCCACGAGAGCTCCTCCCGACCGCAGTTGTCCCAACGGACCTTGACCATCCTGATCTCTTTGTTGCGTAGCCGCTTGACTTCCGAGTCCTCAATGCGAACGAGCTTGGCCTTCGTCGTCAACCCATTATCGACCGACACTTGATCGACCGCAATCACTTGCGAAGGCTCTTGCATCGCCTTCCGCAACACCGATATGTGGAATACATCGTGTAGACCACTTAGCTCCACTGATAGCCTCAATCGATAAGCTGCTTCGCCAATCTGCTCCAGAACCTCAAACGGTCCAAGGTACATCGGGCTTAGCTTCCTCAAGCGCCGCACCCGCGAGACACCCTTGAACGACTTGATCTTCAAGTACACCCAATCGTCGACATCGAACTCCACGTTCCTATGCTTGATGTTATAGTACTTAGCTTGGGGGTCCTGAGCGATTAACAATCTCTCTCGAATCGTTCGAACCAACGACATTGCATCTTTCACCTCTTGGCGCTTGTACAACTTTGACTCACCCGTTTCCAACCAAGACAACGACGTGCGACATCTTCTATCATAAAGGGTCTCGAAGAGCGTCATTTGTATGCTCGCCTTGTAGCTATTGTTGTAAGCGAATTCTACTAAGTATAGGTGATCTTCCCACTGCTTCCCGAAGTCCAGAACGCACATGCGAAACATGTCTTCCATTGTCGTATTGACTCTCTCGGTCTGCCCATCCGCCTGCGGATGAAAGGCTGTGCTGAAACTTAGCTTTGTTCCCAACATCTGCTGTACCAGCCTCCAATCATTGGACGTGAACCGCCCATCACGGTCACTCACGATGCTGCGGGGCACACCGTGAAGCCGTACAATATTATCCACGTATAACTTTGCCAATTTCTCCACGGAATCATCCTTCGTATGCGGAATGAAGTGCGACACTTTCGTCAAACGATCCACGACCACCCAGATGACGTCGTTTCACTTCTGCGACCTTGGCAAACCATGCACAAAGTCCATAGTAATGTCGTCGAACTTCCACTCCGGTATAGGAAAGGACTTCAAGAATCCTCCCGGCTTTTGGCACTCCGCCTTCACTAAGGCGCATGTTTGACACTTCGTCACGTACAGTGCCACATCCTTCTTAAGTCCTGGCCACCGAAATAATTTCTTCACATCGCGGTACATCTTCGTGCTCCCTGGGTGGATCGAGTACTTGGTATGATGAGCCTAGTACATCAAATCCGCCCGCAGATTGCCCACGTTTGGGACGCACAGACGACCGTCTTTCCATAGCAATCCATACTCAACAACAAATTGGGAATTTGACCCCTCCAAAGCATCATCGATGATTTGCTTCATGCGGCCATCCATATCCAAAGACTGCCGAATCCGATCCGGCAGGTCACACTGAACTTCTGTCCAGTTCAATAGCGCTTCGACACTTGTTTGCTTGTCTACGCAAGAGATCTCCAACGCCTCCAACTCCCGAACCAACCGCTCGTCATGTATCGACAGCCAATTGGCTTGAGCTGGGGCCCTGCGACTCAACGCATCCGCATCTGCATTGCCTTTCCCAGACACATAATGAATTTTGAACGTGTAGTCCCCCAGGAACTCCATCCATCTCCGCTGTCACATGTTTAGATCTTTCTGATCCAACAAGTATTTCAGGCTCTTGTGGTCGGTATTGATATCGACCTTCACCCCGTACAAGTAGTGCCTCCACAGCTTCTAAGCAAAAATCACGGCCGCTAACTGCAAGTCATGGACCGGATAATTCCTCTCATGCACTTTCAACTGTCGCGAGCCATACGCTAACACACATCCATGCTGCAGTAGGACACAACCCAATCCACTGTCCGAAGCATCGCTATAGATTTCAAAACCTTCGGTCTCACTCGGCGAACTCAGCACAGGCGCCATGGTCAACCGAATCTTCAGCTCCTCAAAAGCTCGCGCGCACTGCGACGTTCAAACAAACTTCTGCTCCTTCCTCGTCAGAGTCGTGAGGGTAACGCTATCCGCGAGAAGTTCTCCACGAAGCGCATGTAATAGCCGGCAAGCCCCAGAAAACTCCGGACTTCTGCTACCGTAGACAGCACAAACAACTCTCGTATCGCAACAATCTTCGCCGGATACACCGCAATTCCCTCTCCACTGAATATGTGACCAAAGAACGCTACTGAGGACAACCAAAACTCGCATTTGAAAAACTTGTCGTACAATTGGTTCCTCCTCAACTTCTCCAACACCAAATATAGATGCTTAAAGTGATCCTCCTCACTCTGCGAGTACACCAATATGTCGTCGATGAAGACGATCACAAAGTGGTCTAGGTACTCCCTGAAGGTCCTGTTCATCAGATCCATGAACACCAACCGCGCATTAGTCAGCCCAAACGGCATGACCGTAAACTCGTAATGCCCGTATCTCGTACTAAAAGCTGCCTTGGTGATATCACTCTCCCTTATCCGCGGCTGATAATAACCGGACTTGAGATCCAATTTCGAGTACACCGCTGACCCGACTAACTGATCGAAGAGATCATCAATCCTTGGGATCAGGTACTTGTTCTTCTCAGTTAGCTTGTTCAGTTCTCGGTAATCAATACAAAGTCTCAAGCTTCCGTCCTTCTTAACAAAAAGGACTGGTGCGCTCCAAGACGACGAACTTGGACGCACATACCCCTGCTCCAACAACTCTTGAAGTTGTACCTTCAGCTCCGCCATCTCCTTAGGCGCTAGCCGATATGGAGAGCGTGATACAGGTTTCGCACCTGGCACTAGCTCGATGGTGAAATCAATCTCCCGTTGAGGTGAGGCTCCAGAAAGATCGCCAGGGAACACATCAGGGTACTCAAATACCACTGAAATACTGTCCAACGTAGGCTTAGGCTTTGCAACCTCCACTAGCGTGAAGAACAGCTCTGCTCCGGCACGAACCGTCTTCACCACCTGAAGAACAGAGATCAAAGTCTTGCTCGACCCTTTCAAGCCCGTAAAGGTCGTCTCACGACCTGTCCCCGACTTAACCTCCCTGCGACTGCAATCAATATAAGCTTGCTGCTCGTAGAGCCAGTCCATATCAAATATCACGTCGAACTCCACCAGCGGTAGTAACGACCCTTGCAAATGGAACTCCTGACTCCCAATATGAATCTTTACGCCACAAATTCTATCCGCGCGCATCGAACACTCATTCGGCAACAACACATCCAGTTTGTCCTTCACCATCGAAGAAGGTACTCCGATGCGCGATATGAATCCTTCAGACAAAAAGGAGTGCGAAGCTCCAGTATCAAAAAGTGTTCTCGCCGGATTCTCACAAATCAAAACAAATCCTATACAAGCAGTGTTAAGGTAACACATGCATAACAAGTATTTAAAAATTAACTTGCTATAAATTTAAACCGTATCTGTCACCACATCCGCTTGCTTAATGGCCTCCTGCTGGCCAAAATTGTAGACTCTAGGTTGAGCCGGAGCATAATGAGATGCGGTTGACTCCACCGCCTTGCCCTTTTCCTCATATGTTGCTCCCGACTTCCTCTCGGACTTGGGACGTCTGCTCCAGCAGTCCCGGGCAAAGTGTCCCAACTTCCCACAATTGTAGTATGCGCCCGGGGTCCGACCCGTAGTCGCCCCAGAAGCACCTGAAGAAGGGGCTGGACCCGAAGTCCTAGCCTTCTTAGACCACCTTCGGTACGCATGCTTTGCGTTCGCCGACACCTTGAACTCAGTCTTCTTATCACCAGAGTTTTTCTTCGCTTGCACATTCGTCAAATCATTTTCCAATGACCGAGCCGTATTGACCAGAGTCAAGAAACCCTGCGTCATAGGCCCTGTGAGCAGTAGCCTTAAGTCATCTCTCAAACCTTCGTAGAATCGGTTTGTCTTACGCTCCTCGTCCGCGAACGTAGAGCTAGTGTACCGACCCAACCGAGTAAATTCGTGGAGATACTCATCCACGCTACTCTCTCCTTGTGTCAGCTTCTGAAACTCATTCTCCAATGCTATCCTCTGAGCCGAGGGAAGGTACCTTGCCAAGAACAGTCTCAAAAACTCCTCCATCGAGACGTCCGTAAGTTGTCTTCCCCTCAAGTGATGTAGCTCCAAACCTTCCCACCACAGCCTAGCATCTCCGTCCAACAGGAATGTAGCTATAGTGGTCATCTGCCACTCTTCCGTTTCAGTAGCTATCAGTACTCTCTTCACTCGGGAGAGCCAATCCTCTGCTTGGGATGGGGTTCCCGTCCCCGAGAACACCGGAGGATTGAATCCCATAACATGTTTGAGCTGCCTTTTAGTTGCTCTCCTAGGCACCAAAGGCTCCACCACCACCTGCTCCACCCTTCTCGGTTCATCCGTTTGAAGCGGTACCTGCTCCATCGTAGGAGCGGGCTGCTGCATTTGCCTTGCAGGCTGCGCGTTGATCATAGCAAACACCGCTTCGGCCACCAATCGTATGGCTTCTGCCGAGGGAGGTGTTGCAGGAGCATCATTCGGTGCGCTACTAGCCTAAAAAACCGGGCGTTCTGACGGCCCTGCACCACTTCTGGTCACCTATAGTTGTATGAAACACCGTTAAACGACCAAACAAAATTGCAAAAAGCTATTATAGGAACACACATGTTCCTCAAACACGTGTATTTTCATTCCTAAGTGGACATTCATGGGTTCTTTTATGTTATAACGATGAAGCAGGTACCGCTTCAAATGGATGAACCGAGAAGGGTGGAGCAGGTGGTGGTGGAGCCTTTGGTGCCTAGGAGAACGACTGAAAGACAGCTCAAATATGTTATGGGATTCAATCCTCCGGTGTTCTCGGGGACGGGAACCCCATCCCAAGCAAATGACTGACTCTCTAGAGTGAAGAGAGTACTGACAACTACTGAAACGGAAGTGTGACAGATGACCACTATAACTACATTCCTGTTGGACGGAGATGCTAGGCTGTGGTGGGAAGGTTTGGAGCTACATCACTTGAGGGAATGACAACTTACAGACGTCTCGATAGAGGAGTTTTCGAGGCTGTTCTTGGCGACGTACCTTCCCTCGGCTCAGAGGATAGCATTGGAGAATGAGTTCCAGAAGCTGACACAAGGAGAGAGTAGCATGAATAAGTATCTCCACGAATTTACTCGGTTGGGTCGGTACGCTAGCTCTATGTTCGCGGACGAGGAGCGTAAGACAAATCGATTCTATGAAGGTTTGAGAGATGACTTAAGACTACTGCTCTCGGGGCCTATGACGCAGGGTTTCTTGACCCTGGTCAATACAGCTCGGTCGTTGGAAAAGGATTTGAAGCATGTGCAAGCGAAGAAAAACTCTGGTGATAAGAAGACTGAGTTCAAGGTGCCGGCTAACGCAATGCCTGTGTACCGAAGGTGGTCTAAGAAGGCTAGGACTTCGGGTCCAGCCCCTTCTTCAGGTGCTTCTGGGGCGACTACGGGTCGGACCCCGGGCGCATGCTACAATTGTGGGAAGCCGAGACACTTTGTCCGGGACTGCTGGAGCGGACATCCCCAGTTCGAGAGGAAGCCGGGAGCAACATATGAGGAAAAGGACAAGGCGGTGGAGTAAACCACATCCCATTATGCTCCGGCTCAACCTAGAGTCTACAATCTTGGCCAGCAGGAGGCCATTAAGCAAGCGGATGTGGTGACAGGTACGGTTTAAATTTATAGCAAGTTAATTTTTAAATACTTGTTATGCGCGTGTTACTTTACCACTGTTTGTATCAGATTTGTTTTGATTTGTGAGAATCCGGCGAGAGCACTCTTTGATACGGGAGCTTCACACTCCTTTTTGTCCGAATGATTCATATCGCGCATCAGAGTACCTTCTTCGATGACAAAGGACAAACTGAATGTGTTGTTGCCGAATGGGTGTTCGATGCGCGCGGATAGAATCTGTGGCGTAAAGATTCGTATTGGGAGTCAGGAGTTCCATTTGCAAGCGTCGTTACTACCGCTGGTGGAGTTCGATGTGATATTTGGCATGGGCGCTCTAGAAGCAGCAAACTTATATTGATTGCAGTCGCAAGGAGGTTAAGTTGGGGACAGGTCGTGAGACGACCTTTACGGGCTTGAAAGGGTCGAGCAAGACTTTGATGTCTGCTCTTCAGGTGGTGAAGGCGGTTCGTGCTGGAGCAGAGCTGTTCTTCACGCTAGTGGAGGTTGCAAAGCCTAAGCCTATGTTGGACAGTATTTCAGTGGTATCCGAGTACCCTGATGTGTTCCCTGACGATCTTCCTGGAGCCCCGCCTCAACGGCAGCTTGATTTCACCATCGAGCTAGTGTCAGGTGCGAAAACTGTGTCACACTCTCCGTATCGGCTAGCGCCTAAGGAGATAGCGGAGCTGAAGGTACAACTTCAGGAGTTGTTGGAGCAGGGGTATGCGCGTCCAAGTTCGTCGCCTTGGAGCGCACCAGTCCTTTTTGTTAAGAAGGTCGGAAGCTTGAGACTTTGTATTGATTACCGAGAACTGAACAAACTAACGGAGAAGAACAAGTACTCGATCCCAAGGATTGATGATCTCTTCGATCAGTTAGTCGGGTCAACGATGTACTCAAAATTGGATCTCAAGTCCGGTTATTATCAGCTGCGGATAAGGGAGAGTGATATCCCCAAGATAGCTTTTAGTACGAGATACGTGCATTACGAGTTTACGGTCATGCTGTTTGGGTTGACTAATGCGCCGTCGGTGTTCATGGATCTGATGAACAGGACCTGCAGGGAGTACCTAGACCACTTTGTGATCGTCTTCATCGATGACATATTGGTGTACTCGCAGAGTGAGGAAGATCACTTTAAGCATCTACATTTGGTGTTGGAGGCGCTGAGTAGGAACCAATTGAACGTCAAGTTCTCCAAATGCGAGTTTTGGTTGTCCTCAGTAGCGTTCCTTGGTCACATAGTCAGTGGAGAGGGAATTGCGGTGGATCCAGCGAAGATTGTTGCGATACGCGAGTGGCCCGTGCTGTCTACGGTAGCAGAAGTCCGGAGTTTTCTGGGGCTTGCCGGCTATTACAGGCGCTTCGTGGAGAACTTCTCGCGGATAGCGTTACCCCTCACGACTCTGACGAGGAAGGAGCAGAAGTTTGTTTGGACGCCGGAGTGAGCGCGAACTTTTGAGGAGCTGAAGAGTCGGTTGACCACGGCGACTGTGCTGAGTTCACCGAGTGGGACCGAAGGTTTTGAGATTTATAGCGATGCTTTGGGCAGTGGATTGAGTTGTGTGCTACTGCAACATGTAAGTGTGATAGCGTATGGCTCGCGACAGCTGAAAGTGGATGAGAGGAATTATCCGGTTCATGACTTGGAGTTAGCGGCCGTGATTTTTGCCTTGAAGCTGTGGAGGCACTACTTGTACGGGGTGAATGTCGATATCTATACCGACCACAAGAGCCTGAAATACTTGTTGGATCAGAAAGATCTAAACATGCGACAACGGAGATGGATGGAGTTCCTGGGGGACTACACATTCAAAATTCATTATGTGCCTTGGAAAGACAATGCAGTTGCGGATGCGTTGCGTCGCAGGGCCCCAGCTCAAGCCAATTGACTATCGATCCATGACGAGCGGTTGGTTCGAGAGTTGGAGGCGTTAGAAATCTCTTGCGTAGACAAGCAAATAAGTGCCGAAGCGCTATTAAACTGGACAGAAATTCAGCGTGACCTGACTGATCGGATTCAACAAACTTTGGATATGGATGGCCGCATGAAGCAAATCATGGTTGATGCTTTGGATGAGTCAAATTCTCAATTTGTTGTTGTGTATGGATTGCTATGGAAAGATGGTCGTCTGTGCATCCCAAACGTGGGCAATTTGCGGGTGGAATTGTTGTACGAGGGGCATCATACCAAGTACTCAATTCACCCGGGGAGCACGAAGATGTACCGCGATGTGAAGAAATTGTTCTGGTGGCCAGAACTTAAGCAGGATGTGACACTGTACGTGGCGAAGTGTCAAACATGTGCCTTGGTGAAGGCGGAATGCCAAAAGCCGGGAGGATTCTTGAAGTCCTTGTCTATTCCGGAGTGAAAGTTCGACGACATTACTATGGACTTTGTGCATGGTTTGCCAAAGTCGCAGAAGGGAAACGACGCCATCTGGGGGGTCGTAGATCGTTTGACGAAAGTGTCGCACTTCATTCCGCATAGGAAGGGTGACTCCGTGAAGAAATTGGCAAAGTTATACGTGGATAATATTGTACGGTTTCATGGTGTGCCCCGCAGCATCGTGATTGACCGTGATGAGCGGTTTACGTCCAATGATTGGAGGTTGGTGCAACAGATTTTGGGAACAAAGCTGAGTTTCATCACAGCCTTTCATCTGCAGACGGATGGGCAGACCGAGAGAGTCAATAGGACAATGGAAGACATGCTTCGCATGTGCGTTCTGGACTTCGGAAGCAGTGGGAAGATCACCTATACTTGGTGGAATTCGCTTTCAACAATAGCTACCAGACGAGCATACAAATGACGCCCTTCGAGGCCCTTTATGGTAGAAGATGTCGCACGCCGTTGTCTTGGTTGGAAACAGGTGAGTCAAAGTTGTACAAGCGCCAAGAGGTGGAAGATGCAACGTCGTTGGTTCGAACGATTCGAGAGAGATTGCTAATCGCTCAGGACCGCCAAGCTAAGTACTATATCGCCAAGCATAAGAACGTGGAGTTCGCTGTCGGCGACTGGGTGTACTTGAAGATCAAGCCGTTCAAGGGTGTCTAGCGGGTGCGTCGCTTGAAGAAGCTAAGCCCGAGGTACCTTGGACCGTTTGAGGTGCTGGAGCGGATTGACGAAACAGCTTATCGATTGAGGCTTTCAGTGGAGCTAAGTGGTCTACACGATATATTCCATATATCGGTGCTGCGGAAGGCGGTGCAAGAGCCTTCGCAAGTGATTGCAGTCGACCAAGTGCCGGTCGATAATGGGTTGACGACGAAGGTCAAGCCCGTCCGCATTGAGGACTCGGAAGTCAAGCGGCTACGCAACAAAGAGATCAGAATGGTCAAAGTCCGTTGGGATAATTGCGGTCGGGAGGAGCTCTCCTGGGAGCGAGAGCAGAGCATGCTTGAGGAGTACCCGAAGTTATTCCACTCAGGTACCGTATAAGTTTTATTTTATCTTTCCTTTATAATTTCGGGACGAAATTCTTTTAAGAGCGGGAAAGTTGTAACGCCCCGAAACTCACAAGTGCGTCGGGAGGCGTTTTGAGCCAAGTTTGTAACTTGGTAGGGGTCACACGGCCTGGGACACTGGCGTGTCCCTGGGGCGTGTCGTGCTCGTGTCGACGATCTGGCCGAGAGGTCGACAAATTTGGAGTCGACGATCGTCGAGCAACGAACACGGCCTGAGACACGAGCGTGTCCCAGACCGTGTCCTTCTCGGGGTGAAGGCCGGGCCGTGTCGCGGGAGACACACGGTGTTAGCACACGGACATGTTCGGGTAGACACAGGCGTGTCAGTTTGGACACGGGCGTGTCGAGTACCCGTGTCCCTTGCGGGACGTTTTTGATCCTGTGTCGATGGAGGAACACGGCACGCTACACGACTGTGTACTGTATGACACAGGCGTGTCAAGTCGGACACGGGCGTGTCAAGTCGGACACGGGCGTGTCGAGAGCCCGTGTACTTTTCGTGATGCGACGGTTTCGACGGCGAATGGGGCACACGGCCTTGGACACGGGCGTGTCACAAGCCGTGTTCGGCCCAGGTTTTGGATTTTAAGCCCGAATCGTGGCCGTCCGTTTCCTTATTTTGGGATCTAACGGCTTGGGGCTGTTCCTGCTAGGTTATACCCGGGTATAAGGTTTTGAATCCTTCATTTCACCCAAATATTCTCTTTCTAAAGTTGTAGAGAGAGGGGAGAGCAAGGAAGAAGAAGGAAGGAAGATCCGGCCGCCGGCGAGCTTCGGAGCCCCGAATCGCGAGCCGACTTCGGATCTACGGAGGCGAGGACGTTGCCGTGCTTTTCATCCGCATAGATTTCCATGGCGCCAAAGAGGAATGCTAGGGTAACGATTCTCATCTTAGGACATGTGAAGTCCTTTTTTCTTTGCATAGGAAGCCCGCTCTCGTGAGTTTGCGGTGAGTTTGAGGCGTTCGTTTGGGTAGACATGAATAGTCCCCGTTGTTTAGCATGTAGAGTCCGTATTTGAGAAACGGACATAAGCATGATGTGTGAAGCCTACCCGGACAAGTTGGTCTGGATCGGTGATGTTGCATTGCATGAATGACCGGAGAAGACTCCGTGTGGATGTTTGTTTTTCGGGTTTTCTACGTGGTAGATTGCAACAGGGAGCTTTGGGGGCTAACTCCAAGGTGCACCCGGAAAACTGGGCAGATGGGTGATTCTGCCAACATGGTGGCCTGTGAGCCAACTTGCACATAACTGAGTTATGTGAAGTGTGTGATCGGATTGAGACTCGGGAAAGTTTGACCCGCGCCCATGTCTTAAGGTGACAGGGCGGTGTGAGCAACGGGTTAGGCGGAACCGTACCCGCTCTATGTGGTTCGGTTAGAGAGACCTAATGTACGTGGTAATCGCCGTTGGCATAGATGGAGGGTCTTAGGCTTTGGCCGAAAAGACCATAATGCTCACGAGATATTGCCGCCCAGGGGGCGGTGGTGAGTCAGCGGACTTTGATCGTGTTCACCGAGAATGTGCCCTGAGAGCACGGGGTGTGTGGCCGTGCGAGCCTACGCCTGTGATGTGTAATTTCTTTATTTTATGGCAATGCTAATAAAGTGCAGGGAAGGAGCATCGCCGCCCCGAGTTTGGGGGCGGGATCGTTATAATTTGGTCAGCATAGCTGACCGTTTCTTTTGTTTGCCACCGCCGCGGTGGATTGTGCTTGCAGGTGCTGCGGAGTCAAGTGGTAAATAACGGGCAAAAAGCCCTTGTTGTTGAGCCGACCCTCGAAGGCCTATATTGAATGTTTACTTGTATTATTCATGTGTGACCGGCCTGCGTGCCGAGATTTGGTAGACACATTTTGTTTAAGTAAACAGTTGTAAGGCCATAAAGCCGTGTACTTGTGTATTGTATGTTCATTCCTTCCGGTTTCGTTTAGTGGACATTTATGCTGTTAGCAGGGTTCTTTATTTATTGCAACTTTTAAATTGCTTCCGCTAGAATGCACTCTGTGTAGGACGTTGATTCTTAGTTGGATGGTTTCCATTGAGTAACCTTCCGGTCTGTCTGTGGTATATGGCGTCGGTCCCCGGCCGGACCTACTGCTATATGCTATGCGACGGATAGAGAATGTTACAATTTGGTATCAGACTACTAGTTTCGGTCAACTTAAATGCATGCCTTCATACAAATTCAACAGGAGTCAACTTAATCAAAGCAACAATCAGCAGGCTTAGGAACCCGATGAAGACGGTAATGATCCACTGCCATAGTGTAAGAGGTGCTGTACTGGCAAAATCACCAAGAAATTGAACAATTATGACTTGGAAGATGACAGTACTCATGACCACCCCCACAAAGATATAAGTTCCGTTTGGGAGGACTTATTTTCACCGCTCTAGCGGTTACGACCGCATGAATCGGACCTTGATTACGGTCTGATTCATGCGGCTGCAACCGCTTGACCAGTGAAAATAAGCCCTCCCAAACGGAGCCATAGTTTTGCAGGATGCCGTGGAGCACATCAATTTTTTCCATCTCTCTGGAGCTGATCTCATTGAAGACCTGCATTAAAATCATGCTAAATCAATCATGAAGCATACATCTCTTCATTATAGTAGCACCACCATTAGCCTTATCCTATTTATGTGGGATCGGCTTTTGAATCCGTAGTTTTACTTTGTATTTGCTTGCTTGGTCATTTTAGAGAGTACTTGTATCGTTCTTGTAATTAAACATCCACCTAGTATATCCTATCTAGTTCGTCTTACATCCATCTTAGTACTCTTGTTTTTGTCATGTAACTATGTAAGTTGAAATTGTCAGAAACCTTTGAAAGTAACTAATTTTTTTTTGCTTTGGAGTTGATTGGCGACTAGCATATTTGATGGATGTTTTTTGCAAGTATAAAATCATAAATAAGTGTTCCTGCATCAACTCACACGTCCATGCCGGCATGTACACCGCCTCCTGCCACGTCTCTGGAGTAGTAATGACGGACAGGAAAGATATAAAACTTTGATGAACCTGAGAAAGATAATCATACACAACATGATTAGAGATAGAGTGTTCAGTACACACAGCCTTACCTCTTTGCACCGCAATGGGAACATGCAGATCAACATCAGAATCTGTGTTCAAAGACGGCACTGGTAGCGACGGAACAACGGAGGACTGTTTACTTGTATCGCTGCGATGATATATATGAGGAAACAACGAGATGAGGGACATATGGTGATATATGGCAGAAGGCGACGTAGGTGTAGGTGAGGTAGGTGTAGGTGACGAAGGGGGTGTTGTAGGAGTAGCTACGGTGGACGGCATGATAGGTGTAGGAGTGATCAGAGGAAGTAGCACTGACTCGATGACATCATTACTCTCCCCCTGACGAGTGGAGTGAGGCGAATCCAAGTAGTAAGATTCCTCCTCCCGGAAGGTTACGTCCAAGGTACAGAAAAAACGTCTGGAAGGGGGGTGGTAACACCGATACCCTTTTGTAGTGGTAGAATAGCCAAAAAAACACACCAGAGAACCCGAGGATCAAGTTTGTCACGATAAGGCAGATGGACGTGAACAAAACATACGCACCCAAAAATGTGTGGTGGAAGATGAGAGGTATAAATCTCAGAAGTAGTGGAAAGACGGGCAAGAGTAGTAGTATAGTTAAGAGCCCGTGAAGAAAGACAATTAATAAGATGAGTAGCGGTTAGGATGACGTCACCCCAATATGATTTAGGGAGATGCATGGTAGTGAGAAGACACCAGACAACATCAAGGAGATGCCGGTTTTTCCGTTCAGCAACATCATTTTGGGTGGAATGTAAACACAAGTGGTTTGATGAATGATTCCATGATTAGCGAGGTAGGAGCCAAATGCTTCACGATCATCGTATTCCCCCCCATTATCACTACGAAGAACACGAATATTACCATTGAACTGAGTTTGCACCATTTTATGAAAGTTTTGAAAAATAGGAGACCTCATTTTTTTTCTTTAAGAGAGAAACACAAGCGGGAAAAACACTCGATAAAGGTGACAAACCAACGATAACTAGTTAAAGATACAATAGAGGAAAGACCCCAAACATCAGAATGTATGAGAGCAAAAGGAGTAGTGCTAGGGGAAGATAAATGCGATGAAGAATGTCGAACATGTTTAAATTTTTCACAAACATCACATTTTAAAGCTTTCACAAAATGCGATAAAGTAGGAAATAGTTTTTGAAGATAGACTGGAGATGGATGACCAAGACGCAAGTGTCAGCGTCGAGCATCAACAACAGTAATAGCGGTAGAAGAGAGAACAAGGGTCAATGAGGTAGTATCTAGATAGTACAGGCCACCACGATTCCTACCACTGCCAATGATCCACTTCGGTCACAGTTCCTTAAAAACACAAGAATCAGGAAAGTAGGTTACCGAACAATTAAGTGAACGAGTGAAATTGCTAATTGAAATAAGGTTGCGAGGAAATGAAGGGACATGCAAAACAAAAGAAAGAGAGAGACGAGGAGCATGAAATATTGCCCTTGCCCGCTATTGGGGACAAGGTACCATTTGCAGAGATAACCTTATCCTTACCAGATAAGGGAGAGTAGGAAGAGAAACCTGAGGAGGAGCCGGTCATGTGATCGGTAGCTCCCGAGGCAATGATCCACTTAGACGAGAGAGTAGTAACAACATTGGCACTGGGTATAACAGCAGTAGCAAAGGAAGTAGAGGTACTGCTCTGAGGAGTGGCTGACTGGGAGTGCAGGAGGCGGCGGAGAGCATCCAATTCCGAGGTAGTAAAATGTCCTGGGGCAGACCATGTGAGTCGTCGTGAACCTCAGTGGAGTAAGCAGTATCATAAGAGCCACGACCACGTACTCGTCCCAGGCCGCGACCACATGCACGACCACGACCGGATCCAGGTGGAGCAAGGTGAGGATGGAGCTTGAAGCACACGCCCCTAGTGTGGCCCTACGACTACAGTAATCACAAGTAGGAATCGTGTTGGTAGGGTTGTAGCCACCTCGGCCAACACTAGTAAGAGCAGAGCGATCAGAGTGAGAAGTAGCAGCCGTGCTGAGGGACCTTCGACGGTCTTCATCACCAAGGACCATGCTAAAGGCCTCCCGAAGAGATGAAAGAGGAGATCGGTGTAGAATATTTGTTCGAACCAAATCCATTTCCATGTTCAAGCCCATCAGAAACACATGAAGACGAAATCGTTCGTCTATTTTCTGTAACAACACTGCATCGACAGTACAGACAGGAGTAAATTGCTCAAAATAATCCAATTCCTGAGAGATATGTTCGAACTCAGAGAAGTAAGATGACACTGTCATGGTGCCCTGACGTAACTCCAGCATCTGACGCGTCAACTCATAAATCTGAGTGGTGTTTCTGATCTGAGAATACGTCTCACGTGCCCGAGTCCAGATCTCATAGGCAGAATCTATCAACATGTAACTTCGGTACACCTTCGGGAACATGGAATGCAGGAGCCAAGATACTACCAGATAATTTTCCGAATCCCAACGCCTCGAAGAAGGATCACCTAGAGGAGGCGCCACAATGGTCCCATCAATATACCCAAATAGCTGATGACTGCGGATGACATGTTGTGCTGCTCGAGACCACTCAAGGTAATTCGTTCCATCTAAGGGCACAGTGGTGATCTTCAGGGAGCTAGCGTGACCAGAAGACCGCTGAGGGTCACCCATCCAGGGTGCCACAACACTCGGCGATGTAGAATCAACGACTGCCGAAGAATCATCCATGAGAAGTAACAGACAGGATCAAACAAAAAAATAGAACGTCACTGGAGGTTGGAGGCAGCGGCAGATCCGACACTAGAACATTACTGGAGGCGGCATCAGCTGGAAATGGAGAGAGCAGTCGATCGACACAGGCACAACAGTAGATCGACACAGGCGCAGCAGTCGATCGACACAGGCACAACAGTCGATCGACACAGGCGCAGCAGTCAATCGACACAGGCGCAGCAGTATAACCCAGGGAGGCAGGTGACCGGATCAGGCGGAACAGTTGAACGCAGAGAGGAAGACGGAGAGCGACGGTTACGCGTCACGCATCGAGAGAAGAGATGGCGGTCTCCTTCAGCGCGCACCACCGCCGCCACGGACGTCGCGGTTCATCCTGAGAACGAGTACAAAATAGCGGAGAGGGATGATGGGATGAGAAGCGGGTGGCGACAACGGGATGAGAGGAGGATGGGGTGAGAACAGCGGCGGGAGTGGGATTAGGGTTCGGGTGGTTTTTTTCCTCTGATACCAAGTTGAGAGAATAAAACAAAACCAATAATATTATGAGCTCCCTTTACTCATACATATAGAGTAAGGGAGAAAACATACAAAGCCCCAAAATACCCTTATATGGGTAAAGACCAAATATTACATAAAAGGACTTGATTTCAACTAATATAACATAAAATAAAATAGCGGGTCATATATTTAAAAGTCGTGTCAGCTGATATATCGAAAAAAATCGGACATGTCGGTCTATATTTCACAAAAGGTCATAATCTAATTTTTTTAAAAACAATATTGTTTTGTCCTAAAAAGTGACATGTCTGGAGATATGTCTGACATGTCGGAGGACATTTAAAATAATGTCAAGAATACATGAGGGCATGCGATTAATGAGCTATGTCGCAGTAAGGACAACATCTCCCCAGTTGTATTTGGAAAGATGCTTGGTAGACAAAAGACAACGAGCCACCAACAATAGGTGACGATTTTTATGCTCCGCAACACTATTTTGAGCAAAGGAATAAACATAGGTAGTTTGATGAATAATGTCATGATCAGCCATTTATTGAGCAAACTGCGAATCCCGATATTCATGACCATTATCACTGCGAAAACTCTGAATTTTGGTATGAAACTGAGTGCAGATCATGTTATGAAATTTTTTGAAAATAGTAAAAACATCACTTTTCTTCCACAGTAAATATAACCACGTAGTGCGAGAAAAACAATCAATAAAAGTGACAAATCAAACACAGTCAGAAATGGAAGATACAAGACGATCCCCAATCATCAAAATGAATCACAGTAAAAGGGATAGAGCTTGACAACAAAACGCGATTAAATGTAGTTCGACGATGTTTGTTAATAGTACAGATATCCCACACAATGGAATTAAAACAGTAGTATGCATAACAAAAAAAATATCAACTTCATAACAGGAATAGACGGGTGGCCTAAGCGACAATGCCATAAATATAAATCAGATGTGGTGGAGTGAAGAGCCAAAGGAGGTGTCACTAGGCTGAAGTCGAGCATATATAGACCATTGACCAAACTACTAGAGCCAATCACCATCCCCGTCTTCAGGTTCTGAAAACACAAGAGGGAGGATGAAAAAGTTACATAACAGTTCATGAAATTAGTCAAATGACTAATATAGAGTAAATTACGTGTGAAGTTTGGGACATGTAAAACCGATGATAAGGTGAGAGAGGAACAAGAGACAGAGCCCTTCCCAACAATAAAAAAAATGGAACCATCAACAATGCTCACCCTATCACGACCAGAGAGAGAAGTATAAGATATAAAACTTGAGGCGGAGCCAGTCATGTGGTCAGTGGCTCTAGAGTCGATGATCCACTGAGTGGAAGTAGCATAGTGAGCACCTGGAGTCCGTGTGTGGGTGTTCGAGGTCAAGGCAAAAGACTCCGTGGAAAACCCTTGCACCATGCGACGAAGTGCATGGACTTAATCAACCGAAAAACCACTAGGGAGGACAGGAGGATCGACACTAGACAAAGTAGGAGAAGTATCCATAAGAGCATCCGTGAGATTGGCATAACGAAAATGTGTATACCGACCAGGGAAGCGCCTAAAGCCACGACCACCCCGAGGATGGACACCACCTCTCAGTGGAGGAAAACCATGACTCTGATATGACGGGCCTTCCCACAATAATCAATTAATCATAGAGGAGGTGGTCTTTTATTACTTCCCTTCAGTTTAGAATCACGGACTGAACGAGCCCCCAACAAAGAAGGGGTAACAACAACAAGCGCAGAACCCTCTGGAGCTGGGTTAGGAAGTAAAGTCTGGCGACGATCAAAATCCTGCTGAACAATACTGCAAACCTCAGGTAGAGATGGTAACGGCGAACGCCCCAAAATCTGAACACTAATCTGATCAAAATCCCGATGAAGATCGTGAAGAAACTCAAAAATTCGATTGCGATCCTCCCGAGCACGGACCATGACCTCATCAATTGGGCTAACAAAAGTGAGGGAATCAATATGATTGTATTCGTGATACAATCGAGTAAACTCCAAATAGTAGACAGAGGGAGTGTGATCACCCCGACAGAGTAAGGATATCTTTCGTCTCAACTGGAAGATCGGAGCAACATTACCCTTTCGAGAATAAGTAGTCTTTGCACGCCGCCAAATATCAACAACAGTATCCAAAAATTAGTAGTTGCGAGCGATGAACTCCTACATGGAGTTCGTTAGCAAAGACGTGAATAAGAAATTTTCAGAATGCCATTGAGGCCAATCAGGAGCAGACTTCGCCGGTTCCTTAGTTTGAATAGTGACATAACCAAAGAGATGGCGACTCTTAAGTGCCAGGGTAATATAGCGAGACCATGAGAGATAATTAAAATCATCCAAATGGATGCTAGTAATCTGCAGAGTATTGTGATCATGACTCCCACGAAGAGAACTTGGTGAAGGAAGGGCCGACGAGGAAGGAGCAGTAGAATCACTGATACTAGACATAGTGGCTCAAAAAGAGAAATTTGGAGGCCAGACACAACTTAGGGCAACAAAGAGTGGTTTATTATGTCGAGCAAATACAAGCGTAGAAGAGGAATAAAAATCCACTCCATCCAATGACTGAAAAAGTAAGTGGCATTGGAAGGAAGCAAAGGCTTCATAGCATGTCCGGCGCTGGAAAGATAGATGCTACAAACTCTAGAAGGCCTTACGGGAAGGCGAAGAGGGTTGGCTGGAGAGGCCGCCGAACCCTGGAAGGCCGACAAAGGAACGTTGGGAGAAGCGCCGCTGGAAGAGACTCCGCTGGAAGAAGAGAGAGGAAGCGCTGCCGAAAGACGAAAGAGAAACCAACTGCGGGGTCAAATAGGCTTTTAGTGGGATTACAGAAGAAAGTCCGTGGATCGGCAGAGCAACGAACGACGTGACACAATCACGCGCAACGAGTGACACCGAGCGACGAAACAACGCGGGGAGCAGCGGCTATGGAACCAGAAAACCTAGCTCAGATACCATGTTACGGGAAATGAAATTAGACTTCCATTACCATCAAAGAGTACTAATCTCCTCTATATATGGAGACGGATCAGGATAAAAATATAATATTACAAAAGTTTCAAATAAATAAACCACAAATAACACACATATTGTAACAACAACTATAAAAAAAAAATATAATTTGCATGCGCTTTTTATCGATCTTGAGAATGCTTATGATAGGGTTCCAAGAGAGGTCTTATGGAGAGTCTTAAAAAAGAAATGTGTAAATGAATGATACATTGACGTAATCAAAAACATGTATACAAATTTAGTGACGAGGGTGAGGACATCTGGAGGATTAGTACATGAATTTCTTATCACTGTTGGCTCATATCAAAGGTCAACTTTAAGTCCTTATCTCTTTACCCTCATCTTTGATGAGCTCACGGAGCATATCCAACAAGGAATTTCTTGGTGTTTTATAGTTTGCAGATGGTATTGTTTTGGTCGATGAAATGCGCGAGGGTGTAAACGCGAAACTTGAATTTTGACGAGACACTTTAAAAAAGAAGGGTTTTAGGTTGAGCATGACAAAGGCATAGTATATGGTCCTTAAATTTAGTAGAGCAAGAAGGACGAATGTCTCCCTCATTAAGTTGGGTGACCAAGATATTTCTCGAAGTGAGTGTTTTAAATATCATTGATCGATAGTTCAAAAAGATGGAGGTGTAGATAAAAAATATGATACATAGAATACAAGCAGGTTGGTTGAAGTGGAGAGGCTTGTCTGAGATCTTAAGTGTTCGTAAAGTACCATTAAAACTCAAAGGCAAGTTTACCGTAGTACAATTAGACCAACGATGCCTTACGGTGTTCGGCAGTGAATTGTGTACATGAGCAAAAAATTATAGTTGCAGTGATAAAAATGCTTAAGTGGATTTGTGGACACACGAGAATGAACAATATTAGGAATGAATGTACCAGTTAAGACTGGAGTGACATCAATCATATAGAAGATGCGAGAAGCTCAATTAAGATGGTTGAAAAACGTAATGAGACCATTAGAGGCACTTGTTAGGCATTGTGAGAGTTTAGCCACTAGGCATGTTAAACGGGGGAGGAGTAAACCAAAAAAGACTTGGAGTGAAACTATAAGGCATGATGTACTTATGCATTTGTGAAATTATGACTAAATATAGGGCGCAATGGTGACTAAGGTCCATATAGTCCACACTATGGTGGGATAAAGACTTGAGTGTTGTTGTAGCTAAATGATTGCTCTAGGATATTTTTTGTTTTTCTTCCAAAATTCATCTTCATTTTTTTAAACTGATCTTCAGCAGGCTATTTACATCAAAATATACGAACACCATATTCATATTACACATCAAAATATACAGCAAGCAATTAATTTGACACCAACAATAGGAGGAAGAAGAGGACGACAGATGATTGAAGAAACTCTTTCCAGCAGCGCTCTCTAATCACCACCTGATAAACTTTCCTGCTTCCTTTGTCTCTAGATCGAACACCTAAATTCCAAAACATAATAAATAATAAGTGGTAAGCCAGAAAGTAAAAATTCTATACAAAGACCAAAATCTAAAGAAACAATTAATATAATCTCATATTGAAGTTGAAACATTAGATATATCCTCCTCTGAAAGTTGAAACATTTGAGATATCCTCATCTAGATTAACAAGCAGAGCTATTATTTGAATTGTTCGAGTGTAGGGATAGCAGGAGAAGACAAAAAAATGCAGCTTATTCATACAAATGAAGTGATGGAACAACAACAATGACGAGCAAACTTTCAAATGGAGAGCAGACTCGGATGGGTCAATTGCAGTTCATCTGAACACACATACATATATCATCGTGAACATCATCATTAATGAATGAACCAAACACGAATCATTCAAATGCAAATAAAGTTCAACATGTAATCATCAATAGTCGGGATTGTAGATAGAATATGGTCACTATCCGACGAATCTGGCGCATCAAGATCCGCCTCATCCCTCTCAGACATTTTACTCTTTCCCTTACTTTTTTTCACTCTTGGCCACGTCTTTGCTTTTATTATTCTCGAAGGCCTCCTTGCATCAAGATCCGTGTCCACAATATCTCCAAGTTGCGCCCACGTCAACCCTTCTCCAGGAAAGACTTTATTGTCACCATCATCATTATTATCCTCGCACTCATCGACATTCACCATCCACGCTTGTACCTTCCCCAAATTCAGGCCCTTTGTTGCCAAATGATCTCGAGATGTGTCAAAATATTTTGACTTCAATAAAGTATTGAACTTTCAAAAACTTGATCGTTCACTCTTTTGCTGCCGAGTCTATTACTCTTTTTCGAATGTATTTATAAAATATACAAAATAAATAAATTATGCATACAATCATATAATAAGATATTTTTATTAGACTACATCACTAAATTATTGCAAACCATCTCAAAAAGTCCTCTAGTTCCTCTCACATCCAAATGACAAAGTAGTTAGACTCAAAATCTTTATTGACATAGTTTTAAGGTGAGGCGTATCAACACCGTTAAGCCTCCACTAATGTACTATGGAAAGTAAAATGACAAATTATTTCAGTGATGCATATTTAAAAATTATTGGGTTAATCAACAAAAAATATTAAATTGTACCCGAATTTAAGTTAGGATTTTGTAGCTGTCTCTTTGCTATGTCTTTACCATAATAATCTTTATTGGGTTAAGCCTTATCTTGTTCTCCCATCTGCTATCGATCAACTTCTATATAAGAGGACATTCGTTCTCTTGGTGATCAAGAACAACAACAACAACCTCCTCTCTTGTTTTTTAATGTCCCCATGTAATCACCCCATGAAAGGTGTATCTCCGTCGACTCTTCTCAAAACCGTCACAAATGGGGTGAATATAGCAACAACCAGCTCTACCAGCTCAACATTATCATTGCAATCTAACATACACAAAATAATATAAAGTGAGTTTCGACTAATATTCTAAATTAAAGTTCAACATAACTCCCATTGTTAGCGGATTAGACAAATAGACAATACATTTACCAGCTTTCCCCCATCACTACTGATTAATTTTATTGCTTCACGCTTTGCAGATGTGAATAAGTCCTCAATTACTTCTTCTCCAAGGTACTTTCTAAAGATAGAAATGTTATCGCAAATCTAGTCACACTAGGTCAAACAAGCTCTTAAGGGTGTTCTTTTTTCGACTCTCTAATGTAAACATGTCGAGAGAGATGGTGTGACTATAGATGAAGACAAAGAGTTGGCAGCCCAAGGAGTTTAACACTTTATATTGGTTTCAATTTTCCTAAATCTTACAGCGAAAAATTGATCGTATGAGCTGCACAACTAGTCCAAAAAATCTTAAGCCTCTTCAAAGACAAACTTTTGATGCAACCATATTATTGGGTGCACTGGCCGTCATAATCTGCAATATATTGTCCTCTCCTGGGCTCTTGGGACTATCAATTGCTTTATTCAAGAAATCAAAAATGAACTTTTCTTTCTGCATGGATGAGATTCTTTGAAAGCTAGAATGCCACTTCAGAATTATGACATTCATCACACTTCTTCCCTTCCAATCAGTCCATGCATCGATCATGATAGTGCACCCATTCAATCTATAAGTCTGGGTGAATGTGCCCAACATCTCTTTCGTCCTCTCCACCTCTGTGACGTCGCGTACATTGTCCAGGTATATATATATATATTTATGTGCTTCTTACTAATGTGTTGATGTTATAATAATAAGGAAGTTAGACTAAAAATAAAGCTTGATCGATATTTGTGTAGAAAGGATGGACCGGCTGGGGGAAGTGGTGACCGGTTCCAGGAGGTCAATTTGAGGCGTGTGACGATATTAAGAAGCGACACATGTTAAAAGGCGGATATTGAACCCGTAACTCATTTCCTTCTCTCCCAGCTATATGCCCGACAAAAGGCAAGCCGCAGAACTGCTGCTCGACGCTGATCACTCCTGCCACTCCAAATCTCCTCCGATTTTCTCGATTTTTCTTCCTAGAGCAAGGTAATCTCTTCCTCTAAACTCTTTTTGAGTTTTGTGTGGATTGGAAACTCCGTTTGTTAAGGTTAAAATTTCTAGGTTAACCGAAAAACTCTTCTGTTCGCTTAAGCTTTCTCATCTTGAGTTTCAAAAGATTATTAGGGCTTATGTAGTTATGTTCTTGCATGATTTCAAAAACCCTAGATGAAAAAAATATTATGTACACCCTAATTTCAGTTATCTAGTTTCTCTAAAGGGTTATTGAGGGTGGATTCTTGGTGTAATATGAAATTAAGGCAAAAACCCTTTGCCTCCATGTTAGGGCAGCCAACAATAATGCATGATTGAGCTCAAAGCATCATTTTATGAACCCTAATCTATTTTCCTATGTTTAGAACATGACATAAGGGCAACCCTAATGTTTACACCATAGAAATTACCAATTGATCAACTCATAGTGATTATTTTCTTTAGGACATGAATTCTCAAGGTAGAGAAAGAGGAAATGAGCCACGTAAGGAGAAGGGCAAAAAAAAGTAGGACATGAGCCGCACAAGGAAAAAGGTAAGGAGAAAGTAGGGGCGAGTTCTTACTTTTTTCGTATTATTTGCAAATTATGTTGTTTTTCATATTGTATATGATTCACATTGTGCTCTTATAGAACATGAAATGAATAAAATGACAATTTGCTAATAGGTCAACTCAAAATAATGAATCAATCAAGATAAGAATTTATGGTACTTAAAGAGGAATGAAGACATGAAAGTTGAAGAATAAAAGCAGACATAACACTTAAAGTCAATGGGCTAGATGAAGCGTTAACCCAAATCGGTAGGTGGGGAGAATGACCTTCCATCATGAATATAAATCGTGCGAGTTAAGGACACGAATAGTAATATGTATGTGCGAGATAAGGGAACAAAACATATTACTTCATAAACGTGTTAGACAAGGACGCGTAATGAATTCATGAAACACTAATGTACACTCTTATAACCCATACATGAAAGTGAATTAAGACAAACATAAGTCATAAGGAACATGAATAAGAGGTATGCATGTATGAAAGGAAATACCTATGCGAGACAATAAGAATTTATACGATTAAAAAATTTAATAGGAGGAAAAGTAAGAATTCACATAGTTCTTTGACTAATTAGAAAATAAAACTAAACAAGTCAAGGAAGAGGCTGTTCCAGCCACCAGTAGTCAGTGTCGTCCATGTACTCCTCGACAGAAGAAGAGACATCGTCTTTGGATTGAAGTTTCAACAACATTGTTCGGCGTCTCGGAGGATCACAAGTTGAGGTGCAGTGATCCAGAGTGTACTCATGAGGAGTTTCAGTTTTATTTTATGTAGTGTCTGTAGTAGTACTTCTGACACATATATCTGTATATGTTAGTCGTCTGTTTTAACTCAGTCATGCTGATATGTATAGTTTTGGTAAGCCCATTTTGATGTATGTATAGGTCTACCAGTGATGCGTACAGTGCTGGTAAGTCCTCATGATGTATGTAGAACGCTACCTATGATCTTTTTGTAAAACTTTAAATGAAATGAAATGGTTTTATTTTGTTATGACATTTTTTCTTCTCGTACATTATCACATATTGTTGTACTCTGAATGTTCTTACCTTGCTCTATATAGAATGTTCATGTTAAATTGTATTGGTAGCCATAAGAGGCCGTTACAACCTCCATCTACAAAAATTTCTCTCTCAATTCATAAAAGGTAGGGATCTTCATCCCAGGTCCATATAACCAAATAGCGTATACCATCTGCTGGAAAGATTGAGTTGCATATGACATCGAACGGGATCTTGTTTTCATATGCCCATCAACCTATGCACAATGCCGCATCATCTCTGGCTTTATTTTTATATTTGCTCTTTATGGTACTCTACTGGGAATCTTTTCTCTTGCTTGACTCCACAACAACATGAACAAATTGATCCATTGGACTTTGTGCCTGAATGCAAACTCCTACAAGTACTATATTCATCTATTTCAACATCTTTGTGTTCCTCCAACTATTTCCTTATTCAAGTTTGTTTGTAACTTTGCACTCTTTTATCTCTTTCTCTTCAAGTTTGAATTGAGGGTCGACTCAGTCTTCACCTTCACTTTGGAGGGAACTCGAGGGCATGACTTGACATTACCCTTCCACCCAGCCAAGTGATGTTTGAAACGGGTAATTTCACCATTCACCTTCTGCCGTAGAAATGATGTTTGAAATCGAAGATTGAGGGAGAACAAACCATAGAAACCAGAAAATGTTGTAGAAATGAAGGAGAAGAAAGAAAAATATAGTGTTTCATCATGAAACGTGAGATTCAGGGAGTGAGGGAGAAAAAGCAGAAGTCATAAATTATATACCAGTGAGAGAGTAATCGAACCAGGGAGAAGGAGAAGGGAAACCCTAGAAACCAGGGATAAGATTACTATAGATTTAGAGAGAACAATCGCATGCCAGAGTCGTGGAATAGGGGACGAGAAGAATGAGAGCGACAGAGTTTAATTAACCAGGTTCTCAAAATAACAAAAACACGGGGCGCAAAAAATCACCAAAACCCCGTAAATTAAAAACGATATGGAGATATATCGGCCGGTTCCTGCGCCGATATATCAGGAACGAGCGGATATGTCGCCCGTTTTTCTCAAAACGTATGGGCTAAAAAAGCCAGAAAGTGTGTCGTTTTGGGTGCCAAACCTAATATCGTCCGATATGTCGGACATGTTAGCCGATATCTACAACATTGTTGCAAATTAAAGTTTTTGAAATATAGCAAATAGTACTACAATTTACTTCAATAGGAATCACTTTCACAACTCAAATCCGTTTACTTTAGAAACTTGCTGGCCTTTACCTCAATTCAACAATTCTACTAATAGTTTCATATCATATTAATCATGCTGATGAAGGAGCATTCCACTGTGAAGGGTAAGTAGATTTACTCGCACATGATTGTGAACAAAGATTATTTGCTTCTATAAAAATTGCGCCTTAAAAAGGAAAATTTCCATGTAGCTTCTATGCCCAATATCTATAGCTAGCTCTATGAATTTGACTTCAACAAGCCAAATGGATAGAGTTAGCATAACTTGGATACATGCCAAATGGATTTGACTCGAATCAACAAGCCAACTAATGAGTGAAGCACAACTTGGATCAAACTTGAATTGAATCGAGCCTGAATAAAACCAAGTTAGCTCAAGATTGCATCAAAATGCATAAATAGATGAACTCCTGTATGAATTTTGGGTTGTATTTTAGCCAACTAACGACTAAAGTTAGAGTTAGCGTTTTAGGAGCTGTTCTTATGAAACCATTCATAAGATTACGAAATAAGCCAGGAAATCAAAGTTCTGCATGCAATCAGAAGTTAAAGGCAACTGAAGCATATAAACTGAACTTACGTCTTGGTTGTAAACTCACAACTGGTATAAAAATGTAATACCTCATCCTAGTTTAACAACAAATCAACAGTACGGCTGAGTCCATCAATAAATAGTAAACTAAGAAACAATATTAAAATTGATACTGAGCAGAAAAAAATGTAATGTATTGAAATGTAACCTCACAACGGAAGTATAATAAGTAATTAAGGGTAAAAATGTACCTCAATAAGCTGAATTCACAGAGCTACTAGAAGAAAAACAACCAAATAACTGAATATTTGAAATACTAAAACTGTTTGATACAAAGAATTGTTTTTTAAATATTAATATTACAATTGTTCATGAACTAAACAGTATTGTACTAAAAGGAAAAACAACTGAAAGGGAAATAAACTATAGGAGCAACTCCATAAACACACTCATCCTAGACGCATTTTTTCACCCGAGTCCCCTGTAAAAACATGCCCAAAAATGGGTCAGCCCAAAGGGAGAGTAAGAAACGCTATTCTTCCTAGTGACACTAAAAATATTTGAAAAGAATTGTATACATGCTTTTTAAAAATAGTTTTATACTATAAAAACACTATATGCTAGAGTACCATGCATGCTTTTCTAAAATAAGGTTGGCAACGTAAATAACTGTTTTAGTTAATATATAGTAGGCATTTCTACTCGAGTTTTGAGAATAGTTTGTCTAAAAGTGTTGCTAAACCACGATCCATACTTGAGTATTAATTGGTTTATGTTTGCCCTTTTATAAATTGTAGGCAGAGTAGCTTCTAAAACGCAAATCTAATCTAGCGATTTGAGTCCCAACTAATGAACTAATGTGTTCATGTGTCACACGGACATGAACTCGAATCTACTACGTTTCTAACAGAAGTGATACCTCATAAGGTTTACAACTCATAGGGTGTAATACACCCCAAGAGAAAGATAGTGTGCCTCTATCTAAGACAATAGATCTTATTTGTGCTCACTAATCATAGTCTATCTAGTGCTGCTCTGCATAAGTTTTACAAATAAGATCTCTCTACTTCTGAACTTTTGAATCCTTGAATCCACTATTCTGACTTGTTTAATCTCGATACTCAGATCTGATTCGATTGGTGCTTCCTCGGTACTGATTATTTGATTAGGATCTCTAACTACTCTCCTCAGATAGGAGACATGAAATACATTATGTAGATCACTCATTTCTTCAAGTAAGGCCAATCTATAAGCAACTTCACCAATGCGCTCCATTACCTCAAAAGGACCAACGAACCTAGGGCTCAATTTCTTCATTCGCTTGATTCGAGAAACTCCTCTAACTGGTCTGACTTTCAGGTAAACATAATCACCAACACTGAATTCCACTTCCTTGTGTCTCTGGTCATAGTATTTGGCCTGACGATCCCGAGCTATTTTCATGAATTCCTGGATGAGTTTGATACGATCCGTGATCTTATCAATCCATTCTTCTCTGATGAAAAATCTTTCCTAACTCTCATCCCAACATAACGGTGTCCGACAACGTCTGCCATACAGTGACTCAAAAGGTGTCAGCCCAATACTTGTCTGAAAACTATTATTGTAGGAGAACTCAACAAGAGTGACATACTTATCCCACTTACCTCCAAAGTCCAGAATACACATATGAAGCATATCTTCCAAGGTTTTATTCGTGCACTTAGTCTTACCATCTGTATGGGGATGAAAGACGGTACTGAAATGTAGCTTAGTGCCAAACTGCTCCTAAACGTATCTCCACTCCTTAGAAGTAAGCCTGTCATCTATGTCTGAAATTATGATCTTGGGAACACCGTGGAGTCGGACAACTTCATCTATATATAACTGTGCCAATCTGGGACTCTGGTCTGTACTCTTATTGAGAATGAAGTGGGTAACCTTAGAGAGACAGTCAATTATAAGCCATATGAAATCACTCACACTCTGCGATCTGGGAAGACCATGAACAAAATTCATCGATATATCCTCAAAGTTTCACTCTGGGATGGGAAGAGGCTGCAACTTACCTCCTGACCTCTGGCATTCAGTTTTTACTAACTTGCACGTTTCACATCTCCCAACATACTCTGCAATATCACTCTTCAAACCTGGCCACCAGACAATCTTCTTAAGATCAACATACATTTTTGTGCTACCCGGATATATAAAATATTTGGAATTACATGCCTCAAACAGTATGTCCTCTCGGAGGTGGTTAACCTCTGGAATGCACAACCTACCACCGTGCAACAGTAAATCCTCCTGTATACTGAACTTCTCATTCTGGCCTGCCCGCGTCAAAACCCAAATCTCAACCATCTTTAGATTTAAGGGTAGAGCTGTTCTGATCCCATCCTTCATATCATAAGGGATTTCCATCAAACTCAACCTTGTAGGTACAAGAATGGAGCGTGTAGGTACAAAAATGGAGCGCGACACAACACTGATCTCTAGCCTCTCCATATCTCGCACCAGCTCCTCCTGATGAGTAAGGAGGAAATAACTCGATCCTTTTTGGCTAACCGCATCAACTATCACATTCGCCTTCTTCGGGTGATACTTAATATCCACATTATAGTCTGACAAAAATTTTAACCATCTGCGCTGCCTCATATTGAGTTCTTGTTGATCAAAGATGTATTTAAGGCTTTTATGATCAGTAAAAATCTCACAATGAACATCATATAGATAATGCCTCCAAATTTTGAAAACGTGGATGGCTGCTGCTAGCTCCAAGTCATGCACATGATAGTTCTTCTTATGAACCTTTAACTGCCTAAAGGCAAATGTTATGATCTTTCCATGCTGCATAAGCACACAACCCAAATCTTGACCCGATGCATCACTATAAATCTGAAATCCATCTGACCCTGACAGAAGACTCAGAATCGGGGCGATCATCAACCTGGTTTTCAAATCTTCAAATGCCAGCTCGCACTCCACTGTCCAACTAAACACCTTATTTTTCTTGGTGAGCGAAGTTAAAGGTAAAGCTATCATCGAGAAGTCCTTATTGAATCTCTTGTAATATCCTGCCAAACTCAAAAAGCTGCGAACCTCCGTAACTGCCTTCGGTCTTGGCCAATCCTTTATTGCTTCTATTCTTCGGGTCGACGAAGAGACCTCTCTGACTGATAATGTGCCCCAAAAATAAAACCTCTGATATCCAAAATTTAATTTGGCATATAGCTGATCCTTCCTGAGCTTACCCAAAACGGTCCTGAGGTCAGAGGCGTGATCTTCAGCACTCTTAGAATACTCCAAAATATCATATATGAAAACGATAACAAAACGATTCAGGAATTTCCGAAACACCTTGTTCATCAGATCCATAAAACGGATGAGACATTGGTCAGCCCGAACGACATGACCATAAACTCATAGTGTCTGTATCTGGTACTTGGTACTGAATGTCGTCTTCTAAATGTACACATCCCGAATCTTCAACTGATGGTAGTCTGAGCTCATATCTAACTTGTAGAACGTGCACGATCCCTCAAGCTGGTCAAAAAGTCAATTCTGGGGATATGATACTTATGCTTAACTGTCAACTTTTTCAGCTCGCGGTAGTCAATGCACAACCTCATACTACTATCCTTCTTCTTAATGAACAAAATTGGCGCACTCCAAGATGAAGTGCTGGGGTGAATAAAACCTAAGTAGAGCAACTCCTATCATTGAACTTTCAACTTTGCGAATTCTCTAGGAGCCATGCAGTAAAGAGACTTGGCTACTGGTGTAACTCCTGGTAGAAGGTCGATCTGAAAGTCAATCTCCCTACTAGGAGGGGCACCGGGTAACTCCTCTAGGAAAACATCAGGAAATTCCTGCACCACGGGTACATTCAATAGATCAACCTTGACTTAGCATTCATTGGCATTTAGAAGGTTTCACAACCTTTGTTAATGCAGTTGACAGCCTTCACAAAGGAGAGAATCAATTTAACGACTCCCTTCAAGCCCTGGAAGGTAACAATGACCTGGTTGGGTCCTTCGAACTATATCAGCTTATCCCTGCAATCTATCTCAGCATTAACAACTGATAACCAGTTCATACCCAAAATCAAATCGAAATCCGCAATCAGATGTAAAAAGGCTTCTAAGATGATTTTCGCTTCTCCAAATTGCACCGGTACCCTGCACTTATCTCTGGTCTGCAGAATGATTCATTAGACATCATAACCTCTAACGATACTGCCTCTAGAAGCACTTCTAAACCCAGCCTACGCACTAAAGATTCTGTTATGAACGAGTGCGAAGCGCCTGTGTCATAGAGAATCTTTGAGGGTACGTTATAAACTATAAGTATGCCTATATGGATGGTTGATTAGTGAAATCAGCAGTGTCACTAAGGAGGATTACATTAATTCATCTATGTAACAAACACATACCTGTCATAACACATTCCTGCTCCTTGGCTTCCTGCTGGACAAACCAATAGGCTCTGGGCTGCACCAGACCTCATCCTGGAATTGGCCTCACGTCTGAACCCATTGGTGCTTTTCCCTTGTCAGCTCTACTCGGGCCACCGACCTTAAATTTTGACTACAAGAATGAGTTATGCTTAATCAGTCTAAGATGGAGAAGGTATATATATTCAAAATTATCAAACACTTAAGCTTAAATTACCTGGTTCGCAGAAGCTCAATGACAATAACGGGCCGTGTCCCGGTTGCTGACACTTATAGCATACCCCCGCTATAGCCAAACACTCACCCAGATGATGACGATAACACTTAGGACAGAGGGGGTAATGTAATATTCGAACGAATATAAAATGCAATTATTTTGAAATATTCCCCGATGATGAAATATAATTTCAGTGTTGATTTGACGTCGCACTTTACATTTGATGTTCGGATAATTTTATGTTTAATTGCGACAGCTGCTTCGGTTTCGTTTAATTATGAATGACTTAAGTTGACCGGATTTTGGATGAGCTTGCTTTGATTTGCGGTTTATGAGTGTGGACCGGCTGAATTTAGGTGTGGTTTTGGCTGTGCGCTATTTGAAACCGATTGTACCGATTTGATGACTGGCTGCCTGGGTTAAGTGGTGGCCTTATCCCACGATTTATCAGTGCTGTTTTCGTCTTCTTCATTCTTGACGGAACAAAACCGACGGAGCCGCTCCTGCACCGATCGCTCTAGCCGTCTCCAATCTCCTCCGTTTCGCACGATTTCTTCTTCTTTCGGAAGGTAATCTCCTTCCCTCCACTCCTCTTGTGTTGATCATGAAGTTTGTGTACGGATTTATGATGTATGAAAATCCTAGGGTTTGGGGTTTTGGTTTTGAGTCACTCCTCTCTAACTCAAAATTTTTTTTATAACTTTCCAAACCCTAAACCTTGATTGTGAGTTAAATTTGGGAGAGATGAGGTTAGAGTTTCATTAGGAGTTTTGTCTTGACCCCATGCAAACCCTTGTTGCCGGCTGTATTGTTGAGGGTTATCTGGGGGCTGTTTTTGTACTTTTGGGTTGCTGGGTATTATCTGTCTAGCTGTTTTTGTGGGGATTGACACCTTGCTTGCTGCTATTCGCAGCCCTTAGTGTTGCCTTCGTGACAACCCTTGCGGCTGTGCATTGGAGCAACTTAGATAGACATTGTGATGAATTGAATCCTTTCTTATTGGCTGAATGGTGTGCCCTTTTTTGATCACCCACACTAGTCCTTCCCTAGACAACTCCTAGAGGTCGTAGTTGTGACCGTCGTAGGAGTCCGCTCGTAACTATTTATGACGCAACCCTAAAGTAAATGATATTTTGATACTGCAGAGGATGACGTCCGGCGATAGACGTGACGTGAACCCTGCGAATGACAAGGGCAAAGGAAAAGTTGGGGAGAGTTCTTACTGTTTTTTTCCTCTTTTGTGAACTTTTCAGTTGTTTGATATCACAGAATATATGAATCGCCGAAAACGCAAACGTGACTTAGCGAGCGATAGAATTCTGAGGGAAACCAAATACAAATAAATCTTATTTTGAATTAAATTGAACGAATCAAAATGATTGAAATGGAATTGAAATGGAGAACGCGTCGACGCATTGAAATACTAAGGGTCAGCCTAGTAGGGGGGAAATGTTTCAGACTCCTACACCTCGTGAGGGGGGTAGAACTCTCACACCTCGTGGGGGGTCGAACTCTTACATATTATATGAATCCAATAGGAAGCGTTGAAGCCTGTAGCGCGTAGAAGCGCCCTAAAGTTGATAATGATATGAAAGGTCGACGGACCCGGATAATTGAGATATTTGAATGACCATAAGAATTTCGAGAAACGAACTACGAATAACAGGAAAGATAGCTTGATTCAAATATCGAATTGTGATTTTACCTATTTCTAGCATAAAAACATGTTCATATAGATTTCATTGTTGTTGACTCTCTTGTCTGCTTGCAGAGCGAAGCTACTGGTAAGGGTAAGGAACTCACTTAGTTTTCAAAACTAATTGGTTCCTCATTTGTTGTAGGAACCGAGCACCAGCGTACCAAACCCCGCTAGACGGGCTCAGGAAGAGACATAACGAAGACCAGTTGAAGACGTGGCTCGTCCACGGGTTAGCATAAGTTTATTCCTTGTACTGTTGTTAGATATTTGTAATGTAGCAAATGTAGACACTTTTGTCCCTGACAGTGTTTAAATATTATGTATAATAATGAAATGTGATGTTATGTTTTTCACTGGTACACTTCTTTGATTATACTGCTGCGTATAATTATGTGAGAAACCTACTCAGAAAAAATGAAATTGAATTGTGACGGGTTTTGGGCCGTTACAATTAAATGGTATCAGAGCGAGGTTTTTCGCAGTACGTGTAGCGCATAGAGTACCAGGATGGAACATAAACCATGGAATATCAAAATATACTGAACTGTCTTATGCTTGTTCCTCAGGAACCTTTTCAAGTGTATTCGAGCCGCAGAATGCGAGAGGCTCTGAATGAACCTGAGGATTCAAGGGATTCCAGATCAGAAGAAAGTGTGAGTGAGCGACAGTCTTCCGTAGTGCATATCATTGATATTGCACAAGCCATCGCTGAAGCAATTAGGTTGGTTCGGGACACCCCTCTAGCTGTGCCTTCTTCTGGCGTAACCCCAGTTGTGCCAGCTGTGCCTCCTCCAGCATTGGTGGAACCGCAACAGTCTCGTTTACTTGATATTGATATGAAGCAGTTTCTGGAATTGAAACCGCCGACTTTTCGCGGTGGTTTGTCTCTGATCGAGACGGAAGTCTGGATTTTTCAGATTGAAACAATATTTGATACAATGCGGTGCCCCGCGGAGAGGAAGGTGGAGTTGGTTGTTTTTCTTCTGGAAGGAGAGGCTAAGAGGTGGTGGGTGAACCTGATGAAAGGGTAATTTCAGACTCGCGGTTTGGCGAACGTGACATGGACAGAGTTTGTTCGTGAATTTACAAAATGGTTCGTGCCGCGGACAGAAAAGAGACAGCTACATGAGAAGTTTTTGCGATTGGTGCAAGGAAACCGCTCTATCCTTCAGTATGAAGCCGAATTTTCCAGCTTGGCATACTATGCAAAGTCTGCAGTGGCGACCGAGGAAGCTCGCTGTTAACGATTCCCGAAAGGATTGTGGGATGATATCCGCGCTTCAGTGGTTTCGTTTGATATTACTGAGTATGCACTGCTGGTGGAGAAATCTTGATTAGTCGAGTTAGACAATGAAAAAAGACAGAGGCAGTCGGAGATGAGGAAGAAGGTCCAAGAGGGTGCTAGCCAAGAGAAATCAGGCAGAACAGGTGAAGTCCCGCGGAAAAAGAAGCAACAACAAGCAGTTTCAACTGGTAGCACTCAAGTGTCCCAATCAACGTCGACCAAGTGTGCCAAATGTGGCAAGATGCATAGAGGGGAATGCTTGACCGACGTCTATTTTTATTGTCGCCAGCCGGGCCATCGTCGAAAGGATTGTCCAAAGCTGCAAATGGTTGAAAGTTCGAGGGGAGCTCCAGTCTTGCCGCCTCAGAAAATCTATCATATTGAGATTTCCAGAGAAGGGGAGTCGATAGCATCGACACCCGCTGAAGGGGCCAGAGATGAGAGACTGATCCAGGCCCGAGCTTTCAATCTCGGTCAGCAAGAGGCGAAGACCGATGATACTGTTGTCACAGGTATGCTGCTTGTTCATGATGAAGTGCTGAAAGTTTTATTTGATACTGGTGCCAGTCAATCTTTTATTTCAACACCTATTCTTGAATCACTTCATATACAACCATATCAAGTTGTTCAACCTTTGAGTATACTGCTACCGAATAATACAATTATGATAACGAAAGAGCGAGCCGTAGTCTCGCTGCCTTTTAATGATAAACAATTTGAAGTTGATGTTGCGGTCTTACCGTTGGTTGAATATGATGTCATCCTCGATATGGATTGATTATCGGAGCGAGAAGCCGTTATTAATTGCAAAACAAAAGATGTGACATTTAAATGTCCAGATGGAAGACCGATGATCTATAAAGGTCTGGGCGGAGTTGCAAAAATCAGGATCTCGGCAATGAAAGTCAGAAAAATGGTGCGGAAAGGCTGTGAGGCCATTTTGATAGTGATTAAAGAAATGAAATAAGAAAAGAAAGCAATTACGGCTGTGCCCGTAGTGCGAGACTACGTGGATGTATTTCCAGAAGAGCTACCTGGTATACCCCCAGCCAGAGAAGTTGAATTTGAAATTAAGGTAATTGAAGGAGCTGCTCCTGTGGCTAAGACTTCGTATCGAATGACGCCAAAAGAATTGACAGAATTGAAAGTGCAATTACAAGAATTGCTTGATAAGAATTTTATTCGACCGAGTATCTCACCTTGGGGCGTTCCAGTATTATTTGTGAAAAAGAAGGATAGATCTCTCCATCTATGCGTCGATTATCGCGAACTGAACAAGTTGACAATAAAGAATAAATACTCTCTACCGCGTATTTACGATTTGTTCGATCAGCTGGTAGGCGCACGTGTATTTTCAAAAATTGATCTTCGATCAGGATATCACCAGCTGAGAATTCTAGTGGGAGATGTCTTCAAGACAACATTCAGTACCAGGTATGAACATTTTGAATTTATGGTTATGCCTTTTGGCCTAACGAATGCTCCTGCAGCTTTTATGACCTTGATGAATCGTGTGTTTAAGGCATTCTTGGATCAGTTCGTGATTGTTTTTATCGATGATATATTGATTTATTCAAAGACAGATGCAGAGCATGCCCAGCACCTGCGTCAAGTCTTATAAACATTAAGGGAACAACAGTTGTATGCCAAATTTTCAAAGTGTGCGTTTTGGCTGAATGAGGCGACCTTTCTAGGTCATGTGATTAATGCAGAAGGGTTAGCTGTGGATCCAGCTAAAATTAAAGCAATAATCAACTGGACCCGAACGAAATCTGTAACTGAAGTACGAAGCTTCTTGGCCTTGGCTGGTTATTATCGAAAATTTGTCATGGTCTTTTCGAAGCTAGCACTACCCTTGACACAATTGACTCGAAAGAACGTGTTATTTACGTGGGGAGATGATTGTCAGCAAGCATTTGAGGTTTTAAAAGAACGATTAACGACATCGCCAGTGTTGGTGATGCCTGAAGGCTCAGATGATTTTCAAATTTATAGCGATGCGTACTATAAAAGATTGGGTTGCGTGTTAATGCAACGTAGAAAGATGATTGTCTTTGCTTCCTGACAATTAAAGGATGCCGAAAAGAACTACCCGACACATGATCTGGAATTAGTAACGGTTGTGTTTGCTTTGAAAATTTCCCGTCACTACCTGTATGGTGTTCGATGCGAGATATTCACAGATCATAAGAGCCTGAAATATATATTTGATCAGCGGGAAATTAATTTACGCCAGAGAAGATGATTGGAATTTATTAAAGATTATGATTTGAATATTCAATACCATGCAGGTAAAACAAATGTGGTCGCAGATGCATTAAGCAGGAAGAATATTGCTGCGCTGTCCGTGATATCGCAGTATAATAGGAAGCTTCTTTATATGCTTCAGGAAATGGAAATATGTGTGATATTTACGTCTGAAGAAAAGCAAGCACAACTATTCCAGATGCGGATTCAATATTCGCTTAAAGAGCGAATCCGGAAAGCGATACCTCAGGATCCCTTTTTGATGGGGATATTTGAAAAATTAAAAAAAGGGAGAAATGAGTGCCTTTGTTGAGAAAGATGCTCAATTACTCCTGCATGACAGACTTTGTGTACCAGATGCGGATAGCCTGCGGAAGGATATCCTGTATGAGGCGCATAATACGCCATATTCGATTCATCCGGGTCGAACAAAGATGTATCACGATTTGAAACAGGATTTCTGGTGGCCACATATGAAGAAAGATGTCATTCAATATATTGTTCAGTGTCCTAACTGTCAGATAGTGAAAACAGAACATCAGAAGCCTGCTGAGTTTCTTCGATCTCTCCCCATTCCGGAGTGGAAGTGGGATGATGTTGCGATGAATTTTGTATTTGGCATGCCTCGCAGTAAAGCTGGGAATGATGGAATTTGAGTCATCATTGACCGATTGACAAAGATCGCCCATTTTATACCGATCAAGCAAAGCGGGCCGACTGAAAAATTGGTGGAACTCTATGTAAATGTAATCGTGAGATTACATGGTATTCCTCGTACGATCGTGTCAGATCGTGATGGACGGTTTACATCTGATTTATGGCGACGAGTGCACAACAGATTGGGAACAAGACTATTGTACAGTACTGCCTTCCATCCGCAAACAGATGGCCAGTCTGAACGCACCATCCAGATGCTCGAGGATCTATTGCGAATGGTGGTTTTGGACTTGAAAGGCTCCTAGGAAAAATATTTATCGTTGGCTGAATTTGCTTATAATAATAGCTATCAAGCAACGATCCAAATGACCCCGTTCGAAGCTCTATATAGGAGGCGGTGCAGAACTCCTTTGAGTTGGGCAGAGGATGAAGAAAAGAAATTATTTCCACAGAAGAGGACAGAAAAAATTGAGGAGAAAGTCCGTGTTATTCAATAAAGAATGAAAATCGCACAGGATCGACAGCAGAAATATTACAACGCTCGACATCGTCTGGTGTAATTTGCTGTGGGCGATCAGGTGTGTTTGACGATTAAACCGTTCAAAGGGATTTCCCTACTACGACGGATTGGAAAATTAAGTCCGAGATATATTGGTCCTTTCCCTGTGATTGAACGTATTGGTGAGGTAGCGTATCGCTTAGCGCTGCCTACTGAATTACAGAAGTTGCATGATGTCTTTCATGTCTCTGCACTTCGACGGTATATTTCGAACCCAGATTTGATGATATCAGCCAGGGATGTGCAGATCGACACTGATTTGTCCAGTCCGACGACATCTTATCAAATTGTTGATCGACAGATCAAGAACCTTCGGAATCGACATGTGATCATTGTCAAAGTCTGTTGGACCGGTCATCCCGCAAAGGATGCTACGTGGGAGCGAGAAGACTTGCTGATGAAAATCTTTCCCTCGTTCTTTGAGAATCAAGGAGATGTTTAAATATTCGAGGACAAAAATTCTGATAAGGAGGGGAGGATTTGTAAGACTCGAACGAATATAAAATGCAATTATTTTGAAATATTCCCCGATGATGAAATATAATTTCAGTGTTGATTTGATGTCGCACTTTACATTTGATGTTCGGATAATTTTATGTTTAATTGCGACAACTGCTTCTGTTTCGTTTAATTATGAATGGCTTAAGTTGGCGGATTTTGGATGGGGTTGCTTTGATTTGGGGTTTATGAGTGTGGACCGGCTGAATTTGGGTGTGGTTTTGGCTGTGCGCTATTTGAAACCGGTTTTACCGGTTTGATGACTGGCTGCCTAGGTTAAGCGGTGGCCTTATCTCGCGATTTATCAGTGCTGTTTCCGTCTTATTCATTCTCGACGGAACGAAACCGACGGAGCCGCTCCTGCGCCGATCGCTCTAGCCGCTTCCAATCTCCTCCGTTTCGCACGATTTCTTCTTCTTTCGGAAGGTAATCTCCTTCCCTCCACTCTTGTGTTGATCAGGAAGTTTGTGTACGGATTTATAATGCATGAAAACCCTAGGGTTTGGGGTTTGGTTTTGATTCACTCCTCTCTAACTCAAATTTTTTTTATAACTTTCCAAACCCTAAACCTTGATTGTGAGCTAAATTTGGGAGAGATGAGGTTAGGGTTTCATTAGGAGTTTTGTCTTGACCCCATGCAAACCCTTGTTGCCGGCTGTATTGTTGAGGGTTATCTGGGGGCTGTTTTTGTACTTTTGGGCTGCTGGGTATTAGTTGTACGGCTGTTTTTGTGGGGATTGACACCTTGCTTGCTGCTATTCGCAGCCCTTAATGTTGCCTTCGTGACAACCCTTGTGGCTGTGCATTGAAGCATCTTGGATAGACATTGTGATGAATCGAATCCTTTCTTATTGGCTGAATGGTGTGCCCTTTTTTTGATCACCCACACTAGTCCTTCCCTAGACAACTCATAGAGGTCGTAGTTGTGACCGTCGTAGGAGTCCGCTCGTAACTATTTATGGCGCAACCCTAAAGTAAATGATATTTTGATACTGCAGAGGATGACGTTCGACGATAGACGTGACGTGAACCCTGCGAAGGACAAGAACAAAAGAAAAGTTGGGGTGAGTTCTTACTGTTTTTTTCCTCTTTTGTGAACTTTTCAGTTGTTTGGTATCACTGAATATAGGAATCGCCGAAAACGCTAACGTGGCTTAGCGAGCGATAGAATTCTGAGGGGAACCAAATACAAATAAATTCTATTTTGAATTAAATTGAACGAATCGAAATGATTGAAATGCAATTGAAATGGAGAACGCGTCGACGCATCGAAATACTAAGGGTCAGCCTAGTAGGGGGGAATATTTCAGAATCCTACACCTCGTGAGGGGGTAGAACTCTCACACCTCGTAGGGAGGGTCGAACTCCTACAGATTATATGAATCCAATAGGAGGCGTTGAAGCCTGTAACGCGTAGAAGCGCCCTAAAGTGGATAATGATATGAAGGGTCGACGGACCCGGATAATTGAGATATTCAAATGGCCGTAAGAATTTTGAGAAACGAACTACGAATAACATGAAAGATAGCTTGATTCAGATATCGAATTGTGATTTCACATGTTTCTAGCATAAAAACATGTTCATATAAATTTCATTGCTGTTGACTCTCTTGTCTGCTTGCAGAGCGAAGCTACTGGTAAGGGTAAGGAACTCACTTAGTTTTCAAAACTAATTGGTTCCTCATTTGTTGTAGGAACCGAGTACCAGCGTACCAGACCCCGCTAGACGGGCTCAGGAAGAGGCAGAACGAAGACCAGTTGAAGACGTGGTTCGTCCATGGGTTAGCATGAGTTTATTCCTTGTACTGTTGTTAGATATTTGTAATGTAGCAAATGTAGACACTTTTGTCCATGACAATGTATAAATATTTTGTATATTAATGAAATGTGATGTTATGTTTTTGCACTGGTACACTTCTTTGATTATCCTGCTGCGTATAAATATGTGAGAAACCCCCTCAAAAAGAATGAAATTGAATTGTGATGGTTTTTGGGCCGTTACAGGTAATCCTTAATCCTGGCCCCTGTCTGCTCGCCTCTTTTACCATCAAACCTCTGCTTCTTATTCTTGTTCCTGCCTTGGCTATTCTTACTCTGCTGATGCTGAGGTGCATCTTGAGGTCGCTTCGATCAGAAGTTGTTGCACTTCTGAACCTTATGCTGGCCAGCTTCTAACTTCCTTGCAGTGTTTACCAAACTCTTGTAGTTTGCTTTCACCATTGTCATCAATGACTGCCTCATGGAATCACACAGACCATCCACAAATGGTCAGCTTCTAACTTCTCGTTCTCCCCCCCTGCATCGTGCGTACACAACGAGAAAGGTGGTTCAGCTCCCGCTCATAAACTGCCACTGCTTTGTCCCCCTGAATAAGCCTAAGGTACTTATCCTGGAGACTGCGACGCTCGGACGGGGGAACTAGCTAGCTAGTGCTGTCTAGAAGTCATTCCAGGTGAACATGTCTCTGGTATGACCTGACAACCTTGATAAACGCATGGCATTACGCTGAATGGATAAGGAATGCCAGAGAAAGAAAAATTTTAAACCAAGTCACTTACGAGCAGGGTCGTCTGCTAAGTGCCTGGTCCACCATCGATGGGCTTCCCATTTCAGGAGAAAACCCGCTAACAGAACCTTCTTATTTTCTGGGTACTCCATCACTTCGAACAATTCTCGGGTCTTTATCAACCAATCATCAGTCTCCATCGACGACTCTTCCCCATTGTAATTGGAGGGATAAAGATCACGGAAATTCCTCAGGTAGCGCTCTATCCCTAAATCTCCCACAGCAGGCACATGATGTGCTGCTGGATCTGTAACAAGTACATTTCTGGATTCCACCATGGCTAAGTCCATCGCTCTAGCAATAATAGCGGCCATGTCTGTCGGGTCTGGCACAACTGGTGCTATAGGTGCTGTTGGTGTTGGAGGCGTTGTTGGTGTACTATGTTCATCCATGGCGATTTCAGGAGTTGATAAAACTCGATGACTATATCGTCGAAGGAATGACTCAGATGAAATCCTATGACTCTAGGAGTTTTTCTGGGTCATGTGATCCTAAACATAACTCTGATACCAATTTGTAACACCTCATCCTAGTTTAACAACAAATTAGCAGTCTGGCCGGGTCCATCGATAAACAATAAACTAAGAAACAATATTAAAATTGATACTGAGCAGACATAAATGAAAAGTGCTATGCAAACTCACAACAGAAGTATAATAAGTAACTAAGGGTAAAAATGCACCTCAACAAACTGGATTCACAGAGCCATCAGAAGAGAAAAAGAATCAAACAACTGAGTATCAGAAATACTAAAACTGTCTGATAGAAAGAAAATTCTTAAACATTAATATTACAATTGTCCATGAACTAAACAACATTATACTAAAAGGAAAAACAACTGAAAGAGAAACAAACTATAAGAGCAAATCCATAAACACGCTCATCCTACACGCAAATTTTCACCCGAGTCCCCTGTAAAACCATGCCCAAAAATGGGTCAACCCAAAGGGAGAGTAAGAAACACTATTCCTCCTAGTGATACTAAAATTATTTGAAAAGAATTGTATACATGCTTTTAAAAAATAGTTTTATGCTATAAAAAAAACTATATGCTAGAGAACTATGCATTTTTTTCTAAAATAAGGTTGACAATGTAAATAACCGTTCTAGTTAATCTATAGTAGGCATTTCTACTCGAGTTTTGAGAATAGTTTGTCTAAAAGTATTGCTAAACCACGGTCCATACTTGAGTATTAATTGGTTTATGTTTGCCCTTTTATAAATTGTAGGCAGAGTAACTTCTAAAGCGCAAATCTTTTCTAACGATCTGAGTCCCAATTAACGAATTCAGGTGTTCTTGTGTCACACAGCCCCGAACTGGAATCTACTACGTTTCTAAAAGAAGTAATACCTTCACAAGGTTTACGGCTCATAGGGTATACTGTGTCCCAAGAGAAAGATATTGTGCCTCTATCTAGGACAGGAGGAGATCTCATTCTTGCCCACTAATCATAGTCTATCCAGTGCTACTCTGCATAAGTATTAATTTGCGTATCTTAGGTGGTGCCTCTTAATAGGTACACACTAAAAATTCATTTCTAAATGATCAACATCTCCCACATTTAAATATTTATGTGTGCATAAGTTTCGCATAACCATGCTAATTTTACTGAATTTCAACGGACACTACTTGATATGGCTAACTAAAAAGAATAAAAGTTTCTTACAGTGATGTTGCGGCGTTCGTACATCTGACGCGACAGCATAACTCCTTTAATTTATTTTGTATCTATCGAATTCTTTTTTGATCTAAGCACACCTGAACCATGGATCAAACTCCTAGAATTTAGATAACGTCATGACCATCTATCACATGCTAATAAAGAGCAAAAATCCAAAATTTAACAAGGGATCCAAAAGAATGAAACCATCTCTCCACCAAAATATAGGCTTCTAAAATTTTAGTCTTTTCTTCAAAATAAAGATCAGGACTGCTTACTAGGAGGAGAAAAAATTAGTTGTAGCGGGCTGCCCTTGATTTGGAGGAAACACGACTCCAAAATCCCTGCTACTGAAAATGGGGCACAACAGAAACAAAAGACTTCAACACTGCTTAGCGAAAGACTGAGAAATAAGGAGAGACCAAAATTAGGTAAAGAGAGTGAATGAGGAGTTGATTCACCTTGCTCAAAATGGAGAAAGTGGGCTCCGATCTGTGGTCTAGGGCAAGGAAGGCAGCAATCAGAAGGCCTGGAGTCGGTGACCTCAACCGTGAGCGCGCCTGCTGCCGGTAGCGACTCAGGAAGAGAAAAAGGGCGTCGACGAACCCTACTGGAGTGAGCAACAACAAGATTTGGTTGAGATTTCAGTGAGGGAGAGATCACACGGCTTACGGCTCAGCAAAACCTAAAAAATACGATGAAAAGGGAAAATCGGGGAATATAAAGGGGCGTGCGACTGTTTGGTTCGCGTCTAATGTAACCGGTACAGTTACAGATTGTGGGTGAGGTTTTAAATTCAAGATTTTGTCTTAATTCAACCGAAAACTAAGGCCTAGTGATACAAAAGAAAATAATTCCCTCCTAACTACAAGTCTGCCAATACATGCTATAATTTAGAATATAGTCGCAGCTCCAACACACCAACGCACGACCAAAACATTTGTAATGACAACTTATTTATTTCTTAACGCGCGACAAAATTTATAACGTCATACTTCCACAAGACGCAAGCTTGACCAATTTCACTCGAGGTCAGACCCTAAAATCAAAAATAAATTTTCGTGATAGAATTATGGACGTTACAAAAAAGAGAAATTTATGTGTAAATATTAAATAAACCATATTTTCACTAGTATGAAAAACAAAAGATGATATTTATATAACTCTTCATCATTTTATTTTAAACAAATATCACTCCAATAATTTCTCTAATGCAAACATATTTTAAATTGTATTTTGAATATTAATGTCAAGTCAACATTCATATACTTTTGTTAGGTATATTATGATAGGAAGAGGAAGGGGGAGCGAGAGATCTAAAGGAATAGATCTAGAGAATTAGGGTTGAGTGGGAGAGAAGAGAGAGTACCTTTGAAATAATCTTGCTTGTCCAACAAGAGAGCCACCCCGAGTTATTTATACCCACGGATGGGAGGGGCCGGCCGGCCCCTCCCCATATGGGGGCTGAATCGGTCTGGTTCGGTCCCCATACCGCCGATCTTCAGATAGAGGGAGAGGGGGATGAACCGGTTGGTTCAGCCCCGTTGTCGCCTTCGGGTTCCTTCCACCTTCGCGTGTACTGACACCCAAATAGACGGGCTCCGTTCGGGGGCGTAACATTCCCTTCCCCATCAAGAACCAGCTTGTCCCCAAGGTGGTAATCAGGGTAAAGCTCCCGGAACTCCAGCAAGTCCACCCATTTGTTGTGCGCCACGGTCATATTCTTCCACTTGACTAGTAGCTCAGGACAGTACTCAGCGCCGCGGTGCTTCCACTTGATCATCAGAATCTCCTCGGATATCGGACGCAGCTCGCCCGTGCTTGTGGCCTCGGGCAGGAGAGGACTGGCTCGAACATTGTCGCCGATCTTCTGCTTCAACATGGAGACATGAAAGGTCAGATGTATCCTTGATCCTTCGGACAGCGCCAACGTGTAAGCAACAGAGCCCACCCGCCGGACAATCCAGAAGGGACCATAGTAACGAGGTGCCAACTTCTGGTTTGACCGCTGGGCCACGGACAACTGCCTTTAGGGGCGGAGTTTGAGAAAGACCTCATCCCCCACCTTTAACTCCCGCTCTTTTCGATGCTTGTCAGCCTGCGCCTTCATGCGGTCCTGTGCTGTCCGGAGATTCTCGCGCAAAGCGGCGAGTGTGCGATTACGATTACGAAGTGCACGGTCAACGACGGGCAACGTCGTACTGCTGACCTCATAACTGCTCAAGGAAGGAGGAGGATGATCGTGTAATAACTGCTCAAGGAAGGAGGAGGATGACCGTACACGACCTCGAACGAAGTCATCTTGCTGGCAGAGTGGTAGGAAGTGTTGTAGCAGTACTCGATCCAATGCAACCAACTCGTCCAAGTGCGCGGCTCGTCCATAACATAGCAACAGAGGTATGTTTCTACGCCTCGATTGAGTACCTCTGTCTGCCCATCTGTCTGCGGGTGGTGAGCTGTGCTGAAACGTAAAGAGGTCCCTTGTAAGCGAAAGAGCTCCTTCCACAAGTTGCCGATGAACGTCGGGTCACGATCCGAGATGATCGCCCATGGTATGCCATGAAGCCGGACAATCTCGCTGGCAAAAAGAGCGGCGACAGATTCGCCGGTGTAAGGATGGCTCAGCGCTATGAAATGCCCGTACTTGGACAACTTATCGACCACCACCATAATGACTGACTTTCCCTGAGACTTGGGCAGCCTATCAATGAAGTCCATGGAAATAGTATCCCAAATTTGGTGAGGAATCTCCGATGGTGTGAGTAAACCGGTTGGGGACGTGGTTTCATACTTCTGGCGCGGGCAAGTCTCACACTGCTGAACAAACAACTGGATCTCACGGCGCATCCCCTTCCAGAAAACATTGGCCCGTGCCCACTGGAGAGTGAGGAGAACACCGACATGACCACCCGTCGGAGAGGAGTGGAACTCATGCATCATAACTGCCCTCCAGGTCGACTTCGAAGGAATGACCACGCGGTCCCGATAGAACAAACTGTCATTCTGAAGATGGTTGCCCGGAGTTGTCTCACGTGCCTGTCGAAGGGCCTCCACAATAGGTTGCAACTCGGAATCACGCTGTGCCTCGTCCTGTATCTCGTCAATGGAGTCAAGCAGTGATGTAGAAATCTGAGCGAGGGCACCCTCAGGTAAGCGGGACAAAGCATCAACAACCCAATTGTCCTTCCTGTGCCGGTAGACGATCTCATAATCATACCCTAGAAGTTTGGTCACCCACTTCTGTTGGAGAGGAGAAGAGACCCGCTGTTCCAAGAAATGTTTTAGACTCTGATGGTCCGTCCGGATCTTGAAATGTCTTCGCAACAAATATGGCCGCCACAGGGCCACTGCATGAATGACCGCCAGCATCTCCTTCTCGTAGGTGGACAACCCCAGCGTCCGAGGGGCCAACGCCTTGCTGTAGATGGCTATGGGCCGCCCATCCTGCATCAACACAACACCGAGCCCCACTCCTGAAGCATCAGTCTCCACTACAAACTCCTTGGTGAAATCGGGAAGCGCTAGGACGGGCATAGTCGTCATGGCCTTTTTGAGTGCTTGGAAGGCCTCCTCCGCCTCATCCTGACAGAGGAAGGCGTCCTTCTGCAACAACTGGGTAAAAGGCCGAGCAATCTTGTCGTAGTCCTTCACAATGCGACGGTAGTATTCGGTGAGGCCTAAGAAGGCTCATAGTGCCCGTATAGTCTGGGGCCGCGGACAGGAAAGCATACTCTCAATCTTCCCGGGGTCAGCCTTGACGCCCTGAGCCGAGACTAAATGTCCCAAGTATTCCACCTCCTCCTGACCGAAGGAACACTTGGACCGTTTGGCGTAGAGCTGGTTTTGGCGGAGGATGGAGAAGACTTCTTCAACATGAGCTAAGTGCTCCTCCCAGTTGGGACTGTATATGAGAATGTCATCGAAGAAGATCAGCACAAAACGGCGAAGGAGCGGACGAAAAATCTCGTTCATGTTGGCCTGAAAGGTGGACGGCCCACCGGTCAGCCCGTTGGCCATGACCAGGAACTCATAGTGGCCGTGGTGTGTCCGGAAAGCTGTTTTGTGGATGTATCCCTCTCGCCTAAGGATCTGATAGTAACCGGACCGCAAGTCCAGCTTGGTGAACCGCTTTGCGCCGTGTAGTTCGTCCAACAATTCTTCAATCAAAGGAATAAGAAATTTGTCCTTTACAGTGGCACTGTTCAGCCCGCGGTAGTCTACGCAGAACCGCCACAAACCATCCTTCTTATTGACCAAAATGATCGGGGCAGAAAATGAGCTCGTACTGGGGTGGATGATCCCCGCATATAGCATCTCCCGAACACTGCGCTCGATCTCAGCCTTCTGCTTATGCGGATATCGATCTGGCCGGATGTTGGTAGGCTCCGCCCCCGCCTTGAGGACGATCTGATGATCCCGGAAGCGCGGTGGTGGAAGAGTGCGGGGCTCCTGGAATATGTCAGCATACTGATCTAGGAGAGACTGCATCTGGACGAGTACCTCAGATGGCCCAGTGTCGGTCGACTTCACCCCCAAAAGCACTGCCATCATGTTGCCTTCTTCCCCAATACGTTGTAGGCTTCAGACAGAGACCTCCTTCACTGGAGATGATTTTAGGCCCCTCATACAAAACTTCTTCTCATGTTGTAAGAACTCCATAGTCATGTGGTCCCAATCAAAGGTGACTCGCCGTAGCTGTCGCAGCCAATGTACCCCAGGCACCATGTCTAAACCGCAGATGTGAAGAAGATAAACATCTGTATGACCCGTGTAGCCTTGTATGTTGAGCTCCACCTGCTTCATCACCCCCCCACACTGCAGCTTGCTCCCATCGGCCACCATAACCGGAAAGGAAGCACCTCGATCGACCACGCGTCCCACTCGGCGTGCCACCTCGGGATGGATGAAGTTGTGGGTACTCCCACTGTCTATCATAATCGTCACATGTTCCCGTCGAACCTTGTCCGCCATGCGCATAGTGAGGGGGGCGTTGCAGCCTCCATATCCTGTATCGATACTCCAAACTCAGTCATCGCCGACTCCTCTGTCAAGTCCGGCTCGGAGACCATGTCCACCTCCTCCTCGACATCCTCATGTAACATGAACACCTGGACCTTTTGACATTTGTGCCCCGGAGCGAACTTCTCATCACAGTTGAAGCACAATCCTTTTTCCTTCCGTGCCTGAAGTTCCGGCCAAGTCAGCCGAGTGACAACTGGCTTGCTTAGACCCTGAGATTCGTTTCTCCCCACCGCCATGGTGGTAGTAGTACGTGCTGTGCTGCGGGAGCGTTGCCTGTTGTAGCGTTCCTCCGGTATCCGAGCTAAACTGATCGCATGGTTCAAGCTGCGGGGCATGTAGGACTGGATCTCATCCCACAAATAATCCTTGAGACCCGACACAAAACAACTGAGTAATGTCTTTTCTTCCCACTGTACTCGGTTAACCAACTTCTCGAACTCTGTTCGGTACTCCATCATTGTACCCTTCTAGCGCAGCTTCTGCAGGAGTGCCTCAAAGTCTTCGTACTCCAGTGGCCCAAAATGAGCTGTGAATCCATCCACAAAGTCGGTACAGGGCACGTAGTCCTTGCCCCTCAGGAACCACTGCACCCACTTGAAAGCATCATCCTCCAGGTGGAATGATGCTAACTGCACCCACTGCCCTTCGGGAATCTCCTGATAACTGAAAAACAGTTCCGCCTTTTGTAGCCACTCCAAGGTGTCACCCCCATTGAACTTGGGAAAATTCATCAGCGTCAACTTTGGCGGCATGTACGGCTGCGGGGCGGCCTGTCCACGCCACCCCGCCTCCTGTCCATACTCCGCTGGCCTTCTTGGTTCCCCGGGTTCAAAAGGCATGCCAGAGAACCCTTGACGAAACGGCCCCGCCGCTGGAACACCTTGACCACCCCACTGCACGCCTCCCCCTAACCCCACGGGCTGCCCCTTTCCGGCCGGGTGAGGCAGCAGGCCCCCTCCATATGGGGGAATCGGCCACCCCGATGTCCTCCCGCCCCCCGCCCCCCCATTCATCGCCGACTCACCTCCAAGGCGGCTGCTCCGTCCGTGACTCACCACCAGCGCCACCTGCGCCGGATCCCCCTGCGCCAAATCCGCCGCCTGGGCCCAAGCCGCCGCCAGCCCCTGCGCCGAACCCGCCTGCGCCGAACCTGCCTGCGCCGAACCTGCCTGCGCCAAATCCGCCGCCCTGGCCAGACCCGCCGCCTGCTGCAAGTCCCGCGCCCCGATCCCAATCCCTGGCCGAGCCTTCCTCCGCCCCTTGCCCCTCGTTTCCGCCGCTCCTATGCGGATCGGACCGTGGAACGGAAGATCCGCCCGGATCCTCTTCCGACACGGCCTTACCCTTCAGATTTTGTGCCAACAACGCCATTCGGGTGTCGATCCGTTCTTCTAGCCTTTGCGTGGATGTTTTCATATTTTCCTTGATAGAGGCCACTGAATCCGTCAACCCCATCAGATTTTCTTCTAGGGTTTTCAAGCGGCCGATTTCGTCTTGCGTTCGAGTAGTCACCATGGTGGAGAAAAGAGCCTCTGATACCAAATGATAGCAAGAGGAAGGGGGAGAGAGAGATCTAAAAGAAAAGAACTAGAGAATTAAGGTTGAGTGGGAGAGAAGAGAGAGTACCTTGGAAATAATCTTGCTTGTCCACCAAGAGAGCCACCCCAGGTTATTTATAGTCGGGGATGAGAGGGGCCGGCCGGCCCCTCCCCATATGGGGGTTGAACCGGTCTGGTTCGGCCCCCATACCGCCGATCTTCAGATAGAGGGAGCAGGGGCTGAACCGGTTGGTTCAGCCCCGTTGTCTCCTTCGGGTTCCTTCCGCCTTCGCGTGTACTGACGCCCAAATAGCCGGGCTCCGTCCGGTGGCGTCACATATTACCTAGTAAAGCAATAGACAACCTCGGGCTTTGTATCTTCTCTTTTGAAATAAAAAATGTCCTGTAGTACAATCATTTTCATAAGACAGCAAATAGAGTGCTGATATTCTTAACTAAGAAAAAACTTACCTTTTCGCTGTTTAAACCGCCTGCTGTGAACATACCAGCATCTTGTAAAGCCAAAAGAACTATTTCCTCCACCAATAGTTTGCCATATCCATTTTTACATGGCCACTAGGATAAGCTTGCTAGGACGAAAAAAGACAACGGTAAAATTACAAAGATTAGTACTTCGAACAATTTGAAGAAGAAAAAAAAGATTGGTCATATGATGGTAGGAGCTTCATACCCAGCATAGCCTTGGTGCTTCAATTAAAATAGTAGTGATGTATCAATGTATATTTAAGTTGAGAAAATGTATGAAGGTTTTAAAAGAAAAAATGAAGCACAGAGAAAATTCCATGCCTGAATAGCTAAGCAAAGGATATTTTATGTGGAGGAGATTGCTCCATTAGCTCTTGTGCACTGGATAGCTAAGCAGACATAAATGGTTGCACCAGGATATTCAGTTGTGCACTGGATAGCTAAGCAGAGGTAAATGGTTGCTCCAGGATATTCAGTTGCCCACTGGATAACTAAGCAGAGGAAATTCTATGCCTGAATCCTCTTAGCTTCATCGGAAGATGCTTCCCTTGCTCATAATCAAACAATCAAAATGAAACACATAGGTAAATGATTGAGGTGACAGACCGTTACAATTATGTTTGCTCTCCCTACAGCCAAATTGCTACAGAAAAGCGGCCAAACAAAGTAATTTAATGGCAGACAAGCTATTTTTGAATGTAAAAAAACACTAGGATTGAATTTAATATGCAATATTGTGCAAATGAAAAAGTTTTGCATCATAAAGATTATATTATGCAATCATAAAGATCATATTGCCGTCAGGAGTAGTAAAGGATTCCTTGATGTGCTTCACAGTATTATCATAATAGAGGAACCCCTTAAACTAGTATTATCATAGTACAACAAGCCTGCCGAGATTTCACCTCTCGTCATCTGAAATTATAAAGTATAAGATTTGTTAGATGCAATTTAAAAACTCCACAAAATGTACAAATATCATATATATCATACCTACGAGCATTCTGCAATTGATTCACAATACGATTTCTTAACTTTGTCATTTCACCAACCCCAATTCCTTCGACTGTAACACCCCAGTCTACTATGGGTTCGCTGCAAGACTGTAGACTAGTGATCCCAATCCATCTCCACGGATCTGAATGACAATAGTCGCTAATTCCAATGATGGGTTATTTGATGCTAAGACTTGAATCCCAGACCTCCTAGATAAGGGAGTTCTAAACTGGTCCTCATCACCAATTGAGCTGATGAGAACCAAATTAGAGCTCCCTTATTTAGGTGGTCTGGGGTTCAAGTCCTAGCCTCAACAACCCGCCTTTGGAATTAGCGGTTGTGGGCATTCAGATCCGTGGAGATGGGTTGTGATCATTGGTCTGCAGACCTGTATCGCACCCATAGTAGACTCGGGTGTTACATAAAAAATGCCTTGGTGCTATCCGCACTTCCTCGTGCCTCGGAGGATTGATCGGAGATTGGATTGAAGGTAATAATGGTGACATCAGGGACCTAGAGAAATTGTGAGGCCCCAATTCAGACCCCACAAGAAATCTGCATTTAAGCTTATTTTAAGTTATTCGCCCCAGGATGAAGTAAAGCGAGTACAAAATAAAACACAATAAAAACTTAAATCATACCTTGGTTCTTTCTGTTGCGAACTTTTTCGTTCTTAGCCTTTCTTTGCACATTCAGGGTCACCTCAGTTACCTAAACGAAATAGACGACGGACTTAGTCATAAAAATATGACTAAGTTAGGAACATACTTTTTTAACTGCTGTACTTGCAGACAATAAACATGAGTAGTAATTTGTATATGTATTTCATTTTAGTATATACAAGTGCAATAAATAAGGAAAATGTTTATCCAATATTCTTATATTCTTATATTCATTTTATTTCTTAGTTCTGAGGTTCTTCAAAGACGTTTCGTTTCTTTATTCATGTTCGTTCTTTATTCGTCTTCTTTTTATTCCTTTTTGTATTCAGTTTATTCACAACTTATTCAACTCGTTTTCAATATTAGAACTTATTCAGGTTTGTATTCCTTTCTATTCAACTAGTTTTCATATTCAATCTATTCATAACATATTCAACTCATTAGGTTCAAATTTCTCATTTATAATTTTGTTAATTTAGGAAATCATAAGGGTGTGTTGAAATGCATCTTGTTCTTCAACGACCTCTGAGCCTTCAACGGCTTCTGGCCTTCAATGACTGCGTATAAATCTCAAAAGTATCCAGCCATGGGTATTCACACCCCCCACAATACTGGGTTAACCCTTATCATTTCCTTATGCATAATCTTTATTTGCTCTGTCTTTTCTTTCTTGTTATGTCGCTTTTATTATTCGTATTCGTATTTATATCAAATTTCACATAAGGTTTCTTTATTTCCAATTTATCGTAGCCTTTATCTTGATACTTGTTCTTTCAAATTTATCATCGCTTCTTCGAAATTGATTTATTCAAAGATTAAATCAATTTCAACTTTCATGTAAATGCATAATCACTAAAATACTTTATATGGTATGAGAGAGCTATACAATTTGTATTCTGAAAATAATTTAAAGCTATGCATAATTAAAGAGGTAAGCACTTGCATTGCTTCTCTCTTCTTTCCGTTGTTCGTTGAATTCTCGTCATATTTCGCATTTGCCATTTTTTTCGTGATATTTGTTATTAAGTGAACTTACGCACAAAATCTCTAAATCAAAAGTCTATTAAATTGCACTAACTGAAATCTAGTACATGAAAGTTTGTTACCACGAATAATCTAAATCAATCATAAGTTTTTTCCAATTTAAACCTAGAGTTGTCGTCGATCAACATTGTTAATGATATACAGTCTTGAAAGAAAATAGCATTAGATATCATCATCCTCTTTGCTACCTCCAACCATGACATCTTTAACCAACAAAGTTACATTTCACATATGTTTGACCATGAAATAAATTAGATCATATCCAATAAATTTATATATTAGCTAACTATATTTAAATTCCAACATCAACATTAATTTCATCTTCATAACAATCTCCATCAACCGACCATAATAGAAATCGCCAAAACTCGAAACCCACTCCAAGTGATCCAAATAATATCAATAATGTAAATACAAAAACTTAGAACATCTCAGTTAATGCTACAACAACAACAAGCCTGAGTCTGAACGTAATCACTTATAAAAACTCCATAAGGAATAAATGATCATACCAATTAATATAGTATAAATCCAACTCCCCAAATCAAGATTAAATTTGCAGAAATTAGAGAACAACCAATCATAGTTACTCACCTCATAAAATCCAAAGTATATCCAAGTCGTTTCCAACCAAGTTCATCCAAATACTCTCCAATAGAAATTAACACAATCCAAGAAATCAACATAGCTCCTTGTATGCAATCTCATACTGCTAAACCAAAACCCTAATAAAAAAATCCAACATCCAGGAGTAACAAAAAATACGGGGAGAGGAAGAAGAAATGCTTACAGTGAAAATAGCAAGGAAGAAGATGTCAAGCCCTTCCTAGGGTTCCTGTATCAAAATCAGAAAGGGAAGAAGGATATATTGTTGTCGTCGGCCTAGTAGAAATCAATGGCAGACCCTAGTGTTTTCTTCAAGGGATCGTGAGGCAGAAAGAGAAAGGAGGTCGCTGCTATCATTGAGTCCCGTCGAGCCCTAGCGAGCAATCCAGAGAGGGGAAAAAAGTTGCGACGGTGGATACACATCTTGCGGCTCCTAAAATCCAAGGGCGAGAGTGGGTTTGCGGGAAAAGTCGCCAAGTGCGGCTTTGCCATTGACAAGGCTTTGGTTACTCATGAACCGGTCCAAAGTCCACCGCCTAGCTCTAATAGCTTTACATCTAGCTTCAATTTCCGGCGCGTGCATCTGGGGCAGACCGGGATGGGGAGGCGCGTAGCGGCGATACGGTACGGTTTCTGGTGTCGATGAAGAGGCGCGGTGAAGGTGCGTCCCTGGAAGCCGACGCGTGCAGCTGCAGCGGAAGCCGGAGGTGCTGTGCTGGAATGGTGTTGCTGCTGGAGTGTCACTTGGGGAGGAACTGTCCCGCAGGGCTTGTCGTCGAAATTGGAGCAGCTGTTTTGTTGGCGTCGGGGCTGCTGCAGCCAACAGAGGAGGATTTCGAGGGAGGTGGAATGTTTCGCGGGAAGAAGAACAGTTGCAGCGACAAGGAAAGCGCGTGCAGTGAAGTTGAAGGAGATGATTGAGAAGAATGGGAGCTTGAGGGAGACTTGGCAAGGAGGATGACGGCGTGGGAAAGGAGCGATTGTGTAATGGCTTCGCGGAAGAGGACCGAGGCTCTGATACCAAGTTGTTATGGTCCTAACTCGGTGGTGGCCGGAGGCGGAGATGATGATGGTGGAGGATACCGTGGAGCCGGAACCGCGGCTACCTAGGCGGGGTTGCTCGTTGGAGGAGAGAGCCGCCAATAACTCACACAAGGGGACAAAGAAACTAGAACTTCATTTCATGTCATCAAACATACAATACCCATGCCTTTATATAGGCTACAAGATGACTCTAATAAGACAAACATAATAATAAGGATAAAAGGGCTCGGTGCTCGAGACCCCATAACTTCTCATAACAACCCATAACATAATACGTAGTCCGTAACACATACACGGTTGCCACAGAGCCCATGCCAAACGGTTTTCGCAGCTATGATGGTGTTTTTTTACAGCTCAATTGGGAAAAAACTCCGCCGAATGCACCCTTAGACAACTGAATTATAGGTGGCATTTTAAGGGTGATTGACGAATTGGTTGTATTATCATAGTGCATTTGATTTGGCAGCGAAATATCTTAATTATTTTGGTTAGAGTTTCTCATTTTGTTCAAGGCTTGGTTGTTTTGGTACCATGATAACTTTGATCTAGCAATGATTATACCATTTTATTAGGTACGAATATTTCATAACTCCAACTCTTCATCATTTCACAGATTTGAATTTCTATTATCAATACTAATACCTTATAAACTGAAGTTAATATTTTCGAAGCCCTGTTTTTTATATGGTGAGATTAAGTAGCACGCTGTGTTTTCATACCTGAACAGATTTGCTGGTTTTGTTTCACAGGCCCACTATATGTTGGGGCTCTCAATTTTAGAGAGGGAAGATTATGCCGGAGGCATCAAAGAATTAGAGAAGGTTTGCATGTACATGCTCGTATGATATTACATTTTGTTTATGTTAAATACGAGCATCTTCACACAGGCTACGCCCGTGCTCGATGTTCTCGGGCGGCCTTCGCCCGCCTTCGCACGGACTTTGCCCGTGCTTGATGCTTTGGCCTTCATAGAGACGGCCGAAGGCCGGACGAGAGCATCGAGCACGGGCATAGACCGTGCTAAGATGCTCATATCTTAGAGAAAATTTCGCTAAAACGTAACTTTTTTATATATTAAAAATGTAACATTTCTATTTATTATTTTCTATTTATTAAAAACGAAAAAAATATCAAAAACAATAAATTCAAATAAAAACCAAATCGGCCACTGTAGCTTCCCGTGAGAGCAGTGCAAGGGCGACTTCGGAAACATCAAATGTTGGCCATGCTGAGAAACAATGAGCTTTATTTAAGATAGATATTCTAGAAGATCAATATATTGTGCATTATCATTTTCATCTATAGTTTAATAGTTTCATGAAAATATTCTATTGATATTTTAATTAGGGTATGCTTGATCAATTATAACATTTTTAAAGGAGTGAATCGGGCAATTTTTATGGCAAATCAATTGTTATTTCACGTTTTTATTTAATATGTGACATGTAACAAAAAATGGTAGGTCAAACTAAATTGTTGCTTCATGTGCATTTTAAAAGGAGGATAGAACCTCAAAATATTTTATTACTTCATATTAGCTAAATTGCACACACAGATCTCTCTCTCTCTCTGCCAAGAAACTTAGCCTTTACATGTGTTTTTTCATAGTTCTTCGCTTCTATAATTCCCCGCAAGCTAGAACATATAGATTGTAGGTACCAAGCTTGGAAATGCACTATCAGTATAGGGGGCACGGTAAGGACTTGGTGCGGATATTATAAATTTGTTTGCCAACGGGTATATGTAGTACATTAAGTTTGCGAAGTTAAACTTTTCTTGGATGAAGTGACAATCAACTTAGATTTGCTTAGTACGTTCATGAAAAACAGGATTCTCGGTGATATGGATGACAACTTGACAATTGCAGTAGAGGACGACCGGAGAGGGGAGCTTGACAACAATATCAGTAAGAAGACATTCCAACTAGTAAAAACATCCGAAGCCATCAGCCTATACTCAACCTTCGCAGAGCAGCGTGCCACCACCGTCTGCTTCCTGCTCTGCCAAGTGACTAGGTGTCGGCCAAAATATGTGCAATATCCACTTGTAGACCTACGATCATAGAGGGAGGCAACATAATATGCATCAAAATAAGCAATTAATGATAGGGAAGGAGATGACTTATATACAAGCCTTTGTCCTAGAGTTTTTTTTAAACATTGGAAGATTAGCTCGACAGCGTAGAGGCGAGATATCCGAGGAGCATGCATGAAGTGACTGACCACACTAACCACAAATGAGATATCGGGACTTGTGACCGTTAGGTTGATAATCTTGTCAACGGGATGACAATAGTACTCGGGATTAAGGAGAAGCAGATCTGAGTCAGATGCATGCGCACAGAGCTTGTGGTTGACATCCATTGGTGTGTCCACAGGCTTGCAACCAAAGTAGTCTGTATCGTGAAAAAGATCGAGACAATACTTCCGTTGTGTCAAAACAAGTCAGTTGGGTTAACGAGCTACCTCAGTAGATATTCTGGTCAGATCGTAGTTACTCTGGTCAGATTATCGCCCATGATGAGGTTATCATTGCCATACATTAGAAGTATCGCCGTATTTGCTGGTCGATGACGAGTAAATAAGGAGAAGTCTATCGAGCTTCGAGTGCAGCCAAAATCCCGAACGACCTGACCGAACTTGTCAAATCAAGCTTGAAGGGTCTGCTTAGACCATATATAGATTTCCTGAGGTGGCAGACAAAAGACTTCCCCATGGGTTCATAACCAGAAGGTTGGTGCATGTAAACAGTCTTTGCTAGATTACCATTCAAGAATGTGTTCTTGATATCAAGTTAATGTAATTGTCAGTGGTGATGGACTGTCAAGTAAATCAAGACCTATATCGTATTCAACTTAGCGATTAGAAAGAATGTTTCTTCATGGTTAAGGTCATATTGTTGAGTGAAATTGTGAGCCACAAGAAGGGCTTTGAGGCGCTCAACTGTCCCATCAGGACGATGCTTCACTGCAAAGATCCATTTACATTCCACACATAATTGGTTAGGAGGAAGGGAGACAAGGTCCTAAATATGATTGGCCTAGAGGGCAGCCATCCTCATCCATTGCTGCCCATCACCCTGGATGCTGAAGAGTGTCCTGTAAAGCGGAGGGAGTGGAAATAGAAAACAAGGAAACCGCAAATCTGCGAAGTTCTAGAGATAGGCGGTGAAAGGAGACATAATGAGAGAGAGTGAATGGTCGACATGACTGCATCTGGAGTGGGAGCCGTAGGTGGATTAGTTGGTTGTGGAACATCACCAGTAGGGGCAATTGTCCCATGATAGTAAAATGAAAATGATGATGAGAGTAGAAATTTAGAGGTGGAGTAGGAGACGGTGTCGGGAGCAGGGGTTGTGGTGAGTGTGTGACGGGGATTTTGGGAGCGATCACGCTGTAAATACCATCATTTTATGCAAGAATGTTCATCAATAAAGGTAAGAAAATAATGATATTCAGATAAACTAATAATTTTATAATAACCCAAAATATTTGAATGAACTAAATCGAAGGGAGTAGAGCTCCTAATACAATGAGGGGGAAAGTAGATCAGTATTGTTTCCAGTATATACAAAATTCATGCGAAAACTTAGAAAAAGAAAAAAACAAGAACTTTCTATAGGATAAGATGGGAACATGGCCAAGATGCCACTGCCAATCAATAATAGTGATTGATTAGAGAGCCATGGTGGGAAGGTCTAAAGTGTAGAGTCCGTTTGATAATCGTCCTCTACCAATGATATTTTGCGTCTGCCGATTTTGCACCGCGAAGGAAGAAGAGGAAAAGGTGATGGAGCAGTCATGATCATGAGTAAGACGACTAACAAAGAGAAGATTAAATTGAAAGCCAGAGAAATGAAATGCTCAGCGAAGAGAGATGGACATATTAAGAAACGCATCTCCAGATCTGTAGACCGGGGTGATTTTCCAATTGGAAACAACGATAAACTTGGGACAAGCAGAATCCGTATTTAGAGAAGGTTTTTGCGGGGCAACGTGACTCGTGACCATTCTTGTCATGACGTTAAGGCGAACCAAGGAGAACGCCAGATGTCTGGATGCTTAGGCGACAAGGCGGATGCCCAGACGACAATAAGACTAGCAAGTCTCAATGCAATAATTTAATATAAAAAAATCTAATGCAGACTATAGACATCAGTTATTATAATAACCGTTATTTATGACCCGTCTGGCAGACCTTTAGACAGCGGTTATTATAATAACCACTGTCTAAAGGTCTGTCGGGCAGGCTAAAGACAACAATATTCATAATAATCGTTGTCTAAAGGTCTGTCTCTGTCGGGCAGGCTAAAGACAACGATTATTATGATAACCGCTGACTTTAGCCTGCCCGGTAGACCTTTAGACAGCGGCTATTATAATAACCGCTGTCTAAATGTCCTTTTTTCTTTGACAGATTGTTTACCAACACACAACCACACAGATTCTTACTCTATACTTTCATAACAGTACGCTGTGAGCACATATTCTGATACATGAATTCAAGTTCTCAAATCTCAATATATTTATACCTTCAGATAGTAAGCAACTAAGCACACAAGTTCTGAATCTTCTGATATCAGGAATTCATGATATCTTTATATCTCAACACATTCATAACATGAAGTAACAAACACAAAGGTTCTGATATCATGAAGTCATGATATCTCAATTCTCAATACATTCATAACATGAAGCAATAAGTAGTAAGAAAAAACCATGCTACTCAATACAGACTTCAGAAAAAGAAATAACAGAAAAGTGAACACAAAATATCATAGTATAGTATTATGGTAAAATCCAAAATGTCTTCATCATACACAATAACATATTAGAATGAATAATGTTTTTAACATAAACTTTAAATAATCATAAAAGATCAAATAAAATCATCATTTAGTAAGTCGTCATTGTTATTGCATGTACTTGGTTGATTAGAGATACTCGTCATTTGCTCATAATTATCATCAATATCTTCATCATCATTGACAAATCCAAAATGATCTAAATCTTCATCCACTTCAGCTATTAGCTGAAGATTAACCCCAACTCCATTTCTTAAATTTCGAGTCTCAATTCCAATAACTTTCTCTATAGCTTTTCATGTGAGATTATCATCATCAAAATTAAAGCATCATCTGGTTTGTTCATCATATATTTACTACTCTAATCTAGTTCATCAAGCACTAAAAGGTTGTAATTTCTTCTCTTTTCACGTTTTTTTTGGAATCGTGCTTGTAGACGACGATTATATTGGATATATACAAGATCATTAAGCCTTTGATGCTCTAATCTATTTCTTTTTTGTGTGAATCTGAATCAAGATAATTGCAAAATTATTTGTAGATATAAAATTATTTAATTTTATATTGAATATTTGTACACTTACAAACTAAAATGTACTACAGTTGCGCTCACAACTAGAAGAATAACATAAACCAAGTATGTGCAATGCTAACTTTGTAAGGTCAACATTCGGTCTTCCATGTGCACCCCACCAATCCACTATTTATTTAAGACAAATATAAATGATTTGACATATAAATAATTTAAGAAAAAACAAAAACGTAATCAATATTTATTTGGATTTAAGGTGGTTTGTTGCCTAATAGTCATAAGATTTCTAAAACTATTTCGAGATGCTTTGTAGTTAGTATCCTGATCTGCAATCTTGTCTTGCAATTCTTGATCGGGCACTAGCCTTGCAATAATATCATTGAAAACATCTTGAAATTTCCAAGTATCATCGTTATGTTTTTCTTCGTATTCAAAATATTTGTTTGGATTTAGAAACAAAATCGCCCTATACAATTTTTGCTCCATTTGATTTGTCTGGCTATTTTCAACATGCTCAATAATCTTTCTTTAATATCAAAATGTTTTTTGATCTTTTGTTTAACTTCTTCCATTGTCACATATACTTCAGACATAGCTTACCTTTCATCTCTATTTACTAATCGCAAAATGACAATCAATGGTTTTCCTCCTTTTAAGCAATCTCTTATTCTATTCCAAAAAACCGTTGAAAGTATTGTTTCAACAACTTATTTTTCGGCTTCAGTTTTTGTCAAATTAGCGGCATTCCACGAATGCGACAAAAAAATAATTTCAGTTTCTCCTCATGCTTAAGCATGCTTTGCAAAGTAAGGAATAATGTTGTAAATCTAGTCACCGAATGACTCACTAGATCACCACATATAGTAGCCCTTACTGTACCTCAAGTAAACGAGTGTGTCTGTAGATAAAATTTGTAATTATTCCCGCCTTTTTTACCTTCATTTTGTTTTGTTGTAACTTGTCTATATCATTTAGCATGAGGTCAATGCAATGAGCTGCACAAAGTGTCTACAATAATGTAGGTCTTTTCTCCATTAAAATTTTACCAGTTGCCTTGTAATTGGAAACATTGTCAATCACCACCTGCATACAACATAACTTTGTATATATCGAAAGTTGTAGACTATTAAACTTGAAATATGAAAATTAGTGAAACCAAAAAATTTATCTGAACAACACAATCTACTTTTATCTCTCTAATCTTACTATCAAACAACTCTGATAACATTATAGTATCTTGAATATGACTTGATGTATTTACGGAACCCATAAAATAGGTTTCTTCTGGATAGTTGATTAGGAAATTGATCAAATGTCTCTCTCTCCTATCTGTCCAACCATCTGACCTAAGAGTACAACCATATCTTCTCCAGGCTCCAGTATATTTGATATTTTGTATACATCTCCTTAACTTTACCTTTGTATTCAATAACAAAGAGACTCTTAAATCATGATAACTAGGGCCTTTATAACCAGATACATACTGTCCAACTGCTTCGAGCATTACTTCAAAACTTTGTGTCTTACAGCATTGAATGAAATTCTATATTCATAAAACCAATCAGCGACATAACTATCCACTCTCTTTTTCTCTTCAAAAGATCTAAAACATCTCTCAATAGTAGTTTGTGCAGCACCTTTAGGATGTCTATCATCAACTACATCTTTAGAAGCACGTCTCACATATGCATCCATAGTACTCCTTTTTGTAGCAAGTGGATTACTTTTCTTTTTTTGACACTTGTCCCAAATCTTGAGACAAATGAAGATTTAGCTGTCGATACTGCCCGAGATACATTATGTAATACTGTTGGCTCTCTTTCTTGTTTTCTCATTATCATCATCAGTAGTCAAATGCACATTGTCATTTTTTATTATTTAAAGCTGAATACATCTCAGCTGTTATTTCAGAAGTAGTTTTAAAACACTTTGATACATCTTCATACCCGACACATAAATGTTGCTTCAATCTTTTGATGCCACATTTAATCAGTCTATCACACAAATTATATTTAACTGTATTTTTATCTTTTAGGTCAGGTCAATGTTCATACTTCCATCCAGGATTCTGACTTTGCTTTTCTTTTAGGGTTTATTTGAGATCAAGATCATTGTTATTAATGGATAAAGCAAGACTGTTGTTATTTTGGTTTTTCATCTTTCACAAATAAGATCTATAAAATGCAGAGTTAGGTTGGGCAAATGAAATAACTAGTTATTCTTAAGCTAAACAAATCATCATTCATCACATAAGGTATAGAAGTGTAGAACTTTCAAATGAATTGCAGTCTGCAATTATTTTACACATTGAACAATTTAAAAATCATTTAAAATATAAAAAATTAAAGACCATACTCATTTACAAGACATCATAAATCTTATTTCAAGATTTAAAGATCATTTAAAGTATAAATAATCATGTAGCACAATTAGTGATTATATAATCACAAATCTTATTTCGAATATTATCAATTTTCTCATGTGAAAATTGCGTCACTACATCATAAATATACAATAAAAAAATATTTGTTAAAATCAAATCAACATAATTATTATAATTTACGAATCTACATGCACTTAACTTACCAATGTTGACATTGACATTCTTCTAAAGCATCAACTATGTCAAACATGTAGCACATGATATAATATCCACATTGAATATTATCTGGTTGTTTTGGGCACTAAAAAAATTAAAAAATGGTAAGTATTTTAATTAGAAATTTTGAAAAATATTTAAACAATTACAATACATATACTCATGTAGAGTATAACTTACCGGCTTCCACTTTAAAACTTTTGTTTTGTGAAAACTGGTATACCGTTCGTTTGCAAAACCCTTAAATAAACTTTATAAAATATAAAAAAAATTTAGATTATTGCCAAATCTGAATTCTAAATAGGAAAATAACAAATTAATAAACTTACTTTGCAATGACATTTTTAATATCATCACGAATTCGAAGATTTAGGGGATCAAACCAATCAACTGTATTATTATTGTAATCAACAATGACAAACATTCAATGTTCTCTATGAAATAAATGAAATAAACAATAATTTAATTATAATAAAAAATAGCAATAATCATTGATACTTCATACTTACAATATATGATAGAGCAAAAATAATAAAGAATCCGATTGAAGTTGACTAAGCCTGATTTTTAGATCTTCAGCTCGTGATTTTGAATGTTCCTTGGCATACTTATCATTAAAAACAAAAATGGTTGCGGGATTATGAAAATATACACTTCTATTGTTTGTAAATTTCTTTAATTATGAATCTATGTTCCTGTAAAAAAACATGTAAATTCAAAATCAATTTATATATTAATAAAAAGTCTTAATTTTTTATTATTTGATACTTAGTACTCACCCAATACAAGCTAACATGATGTTTACTCAAACTTTTTTCATATTTAGAAAATCGCACAACTCTGAAATTTTAAAATATGTACTTGTTGATTCAACAATCTCAAATACTGTTGGATCTAATACCAGTGATATTATTTTATTTTCTTTCTTCATCATAGTTATGAAACTGGGTAACACAACAATAGATTCATTTGTATTAATGTGAATAAAAAAATTAGTATTTTAAAAATCAATATTGAATTCAATGATTACATAAAAGTCAAAAATATTAATTATAATACCGGAGAAGATAAACGCTCATGTGATGTCTCAAGTTCATATGACCTGAATTCAGGCTCCGGCTGACAAACCAAAAAAATATATTTATTAACTGCTCAACAAAAAGAGCATGATATTTCATAAAAGTATAAATAATTAAACATAATAATTAATAATATTTGAGATATGTCTGGAAAAGTTTCACGTGCAAGTGCAACCTTTGTTCCAGTTCCAGCACTAAACATGCGCATAAGTTCTTCAATTTGACTATTCATACTACTCATCACTGCTTGATGCGCTTGTTGTTGTTGACTTATATAGGCTTGATGCTCTTGTTGTTGATGACTTATATAAGCTTGATGTTCTTGTTATTCTTGCCTCCATAATTTTTGTTGTTGACTCAGTTTTTCTTGGACTATAACTTCCACATATTCAATACGAGCTACTGAGCGCCTCTCACTCCGCCTATTATTTTTTGAAAAAAATTTAATGGTGGAAAATTTGCCACCAACTCTAACTCTGCCCGGATGTTCTTTGCCTAAAACAGATGCAAAGATGTCATCTCTTTCCTGTGACACTGTTTCAGCACTTTGGGACTCTTGGCTCGACAACTCATCATAAGCAAAAGTAATAAATATTAATGTAGAATTGCAGATAATAAATTATATTTCACAAGCAATATTAATATTGATAATTTACAAATGATGAAATGATACATTTACACTTATAATTTTAGATGTTAACTCAACTGTATCTTTATTAATGTATTCACCGGTCTTTCTTTTATGACCAGCTTTCCATAACTCCGCACGTGAAATTGATACAGTTGCACCTTGTTCAACTTTGACAATAAAATAAAAATAAATTATCATTTAAATTATTGAAACAATCAATTTTTAAAATAAAAAAAAACGTGAGAGAAGTAGAGAACTAATACTATTCTTTTTTCTAATTTAGAATAATCTATTCTGGAAGTAGTATGAAAAGTCTTCTGTATTTTTGCTCTCTTTGCATTAACCTTATTTTTCTCTTACACAAATAAATATTTGTTAATACTTAGATTGCTTATAAGTTATAAAGTTAATAAATGATATTAAACATTGAATTTAATAAAAAACACAGCCATATATTCCGGAGTAGTGCGATGATCGACAAAAATCCTCCAGTTTTCATGAGTAATAAAGTTATACTTGACATGAACATTGTATCGATACTCCAAATTAAAATTCTTTACATAAGTGATAAAAAGTTTGGATTTCCAAGACCTCCAACATTCACCCATATTTTTTATTAATGTATTGTGAAAACCAACAATATTATCAAAATAAATATGAAAATAATAGACAATATTAATTAAAAATGAAATAAAATAACACAGTTATGTAATTACTAATAACAAAGTTACATATATTTAATTCTTCCCATATTTGATCTTTAAGTTGTTTATCAACTTCCTTGCATGTAACATATGTAATTGTCACATAACACCTCACTATAGAACCCATAAAACTCACCAATTTATTTATTCCGGCCTGGAAATAATGCGACCATCATCAGTCACAGAAATAATAAGCATATTCCTCTTTAGCCTAAGCTTATTCAATTCATTCATTTTAGTGAAGTCTCTTGTTGAATTTGATGAAGATCTTTTATCAATCATTTTCCTGTAATAAGAAAACCATAAAAAAATCCTAAACCATCCAAAAATCTTAAACAAAATTCATAAAACACCACAATAATATTGAGGTACTACCACACAATCACACATATAAATAATTAAATATATATGTTAGTGCTAAATGCTAATATAGACTATAGAGACAGGTGTTGGAGTTATGAAACACTTCCGGTCCTCTTGTTTCTCACACCGGGTTCGCCCACGTGAGCTTAGAGGAATCAAAGTGTGAATCCCTCTGACATATCTAGCGCCGAGGACAGCGGGGGTCCGGGGGCGGCAGCCCCCGACGGAGGTCCAGGGGACAGCGTCCCCGGTGGGGGCTCAGGGGCAACGCCCCCGAAACAAAATCAGTTTTGGGTTACCCAGGTGTGCGGATATCAGCCCGTTTTCGCACACACCCTATTTAAGATCTTTTCTCATGTTTAGAATAATAAGGTTCTTAGTTTTCGGCTGAGAGTGCTTTGGAGGCGCATACGAGGCTATTCGTGGAAGTGCGTTTCCGGTGGTGGTTCCTCCAGTTCTTGTCCGAAGGAGATTGAGAGAAGATAAGATTGGTGAGATCCTTTTAACTTTTTTAATCATTTTTATTTTGGGGAATACAAGAAAGAAGAGGAGCAAGGGAGAGAGGACGTAGCCCTGGTTTTGGGTGAACCTCTGTAAATCTTGTTGTTTGTGGTTGCTTGTGGTTTGTTTGCTTGTTTTTTATTCGCTTTTTTTCCGTTCGAATCGATCTTCTCGGCGCTCCGGGTTTCCATCAACAGGTGGTTTAAACATGTACAATAAGGGTTAAAATGCTACAATTAGGCAAATATATATAGTCAGTGTGTTTTTAGGATATCAAATACAAAATTGCAGAGTTAGATTGTTTATATACATTTAACATAGCTAAAATATGGGATTGGAAGATTCAATGGCTACCTGTTACACAATATTTATACTTTTGCTAATAATAATAAAAACATTATCAAAGAGCTCAAAACTGAGAAAATGAAGAAATAATATACTTAAATGAGAATATGAAATATGTCGAAGAAAAATCGTCAAATCGAAGTTAAGGAGAGTAGAAACTTTCACAAAATCACCTTCATGGTTTTTCGCACAAAACGACTGTAAGAACCAAAAAGTCGAGGTAAAAACAAAAAATATACGACTCACGGTTTAAAATAGATGGTATATACATCGGTTTTTACAACAACCGCTGTCTATTATAGGGTTCAGGTTAGAATAGAGAACGATTTTTATATAAACCGTTGTCTATTTTAGGGTTCAAGGTAGAATAGACAGTAGTTTATATATAAACCGCTATTTATTCTACCCTGAACCATAGAATAGACAGCGATTTATATATAAACTGCTGTCTATTCTCATATTTTTTTAAAGAAAAATAAGACGCCCAACGCCATGTTTACAATTGGGCGCCTGGACGCGTAGGCGACGCCATGACAAGAATGCTCGTGACCCTGGAGTCCACTATGCAAGAGGGACTTTGGGAAAACATGATATACCTTTGTTGGAGATAAAGGAGGCGGAGCCGGAGGTTTGAGTAAATAGCCCTCACAGATATTGAAGTTCCTTCCGCAAAGTGTCAATCTCGGAGTGGGATGCGGCTATGTTGTGAAAGGCACGCCTCCGGCGCGCCTAAGGCTCAAGGCCCATCAGACTCAGATGTTTGCGCTTTTGTGCGCCTTATTTACGCCTTTAGAACATAAAAGGCTCACCTGAGTGAATTTTATTGTAATTTTTTTTCAAAAATAAAAATAAAGCAAGAACTCAATAATTTTTTATTGATTTGGTGTTTGTGAAAGATAATTGTGCAATGAGCCTTAAATATGATGCAAGTGGCCACATAATTCTATTTTTAAAGAGATATAAACGATAAAAATGAATGATTAATTATTAGAATAGATGAAAAATTTGATCGAGAAGATGAAATGATGTTTGATGCTGTTTAATTAAACTGAATGTGATTGCGCCTTGCCTTCGTCAGACGCGCGCCTGCGCCTGCGCCTTGATCCTTGCGACTAGGCTCCAAGACCTCTTTGCGTCTTGGTGCGCCTTGCGTCTTTAATAACTAAGGGATATGGTATGAACATCCACCGTTGGAGATGCTTGGTGCTGAGGGTTAAAAGGATACAATGGGTACCCATGTTTCCTATAACATGTGGCCTCAATATAATTTGTCCACAGCATACAGACGAGTGTTTTGCCCCTTGGAGCAATTTTGACCATCACGCCCACCTCCCTGAGACCTATGGCGACCTCCACGATTCCCAGTAGGTGGAGGGCAAGGCTCAATAAAGTGCTGGAGTAGGGCAGGAGATAGAGTCACCAAGACATTGTTAGGCAAAGTCAACTTTAAAATCATGAAGCACACATCTGAGAGAGACGAAATAGTGGAAGAGGATAAGATATTGGCATGAACACTGTATAGATGAGGTGGTAGCCGTGCCGTCATCATCGCTATACTGATAGCCTCTTTTTGAGCCTATTGGTAGTGAAATCTAACGTCGGGGACTGGTGTTGAACCCAAGCCTCGATGAGAGTCTTGTATTGGGCCATGAAAGATGTTAGGCCACCATACGAACACGGTTCAATGGTCTGGAGTTCCCTAAAGAGATCAAACAAATTTTGAAGTTGTCCTTCCCGGAGTAGAGGGACTACAGGTCATCCCACATGGCCCTTGTGGTCTCGTGGTGCATATCCATGAGAGATGACTCATTGTCCATAGAATTCAAGATCCAGGTCTCAACTCTACTACCATCCCGGAGCCATTGTTTGGTAGGCTCAATAGGTGGTTCGTGAGTTAGATGATGAAGAAGCCACTTGGTCTGGAGTACACGACGCGCTGAGTGGACCCACTCAAAAAAGTTTTCTTCCCATTGAGGGAGATAGTAGTAATCCTGAGTTCGTCATGAACTTCATAGATGGGAGCCGGTGCGAGGGGGGTCAAAAAAGTGGATGAGGCATAAGCAACATTTGTCCCCATGGAGTCAGCAATGTCTGGTGTAAGGGTTGGTGAGTTCAAGAAGCGAGGAAGGAGTCGACGAGCTCTGTAGGGGGATTCTGTTGAACTTGGGAAGCAAGGAGTTTGATGAGTTCGGGCAAGAGGGGTTCAACAAGCTCGGAAGGAACAAGACTGTTGAAGCAATGAGCCTTCACGAGCTCTGGAAATGGGGTAGCAGCATGCTTTGAGAGCATGAAGCAGTGACTTGAAGCAGTGACTTGAAGCAGGGAGCCGACACGAGGTCTGGATGCAGGAAGCTTTGAAGCAGGAAACCAACTCGATCTCTGTATGCAAGAAGCAGCGACTTCAGAAACGGGGAGCCAACCTCAAGCTCAAGCAGTAGATGGACTCAAGCCACAAGTGCAGCGAGTATGGGACGCACGAAAGCTGCGAGAAAGATGAACCAGAATGCGGCAGAAGATTAAATTAGAAAGTACCCACGAGTGCAAGAGGCGCGGTGTCTGTTAACACGGGCAGACAAAAAATTGTTGAGGAGGTGGGTCCTGTGGAGAGGGAAGCTACGAGTACTGCAAAGGTAGACATCGAGCACACGAGCTTGTGGTGGTGGGGAGGGGTCGGCGAGTACCAGAATAATTGTCTGCTATGTTGTTAAAGGTACGCCTGAGGCTCAAGGCTCCTTGGGCTCACACGTTTGCGCCTTTGTGCGCCTCTTTGCTCCTTTGGAGCATAAAAGACGTGTCTGTGTGAGGTTTTATTGTATTTTTTTTTCTGAAGGAAGAAAGAAACAATGTAAGAACTCAATAATTTTTGCATGATTTATTGTCTATGAAACATAATCGAGCATTGAAACTTAGATACGATGCAAGAGACCACATTGATTTTATTGTTAAGAGACATAAATGATTTTAATGAATGATTAATGAGTAGAATAAATGAAGGCCCTGATCAAGAAAATGAACTGATGTTTGATGTTGATTATTGAAAATGGATGTAATTGCATCTTTCCCTCGTTAGGCATGCGCCTGCGTCTCGGGCATAGGATCCAAGACCCCTTTGTGCCTTGATGCGTCTTGGGACTTTAATAACCAAGGTTGTCTCCAGTGTTTGACAAGTGGTGAGTGACCACATATGTCAAAAGCTAAATCTGGGGATGTTACTCACCCAATTCTGCCCTTGGTAGTTATTTTGATGCGTACTCAAAATTATTGCTCAAGTGTGAGTTGGTTTTCACGTTTATCATTTGAAATCCCCACCTTAAGCCTACGACGAAATTTCATCCCACCTAAGTCCTAAAGATTTGTGGAGTTAGTATCAAGTGTAGTGGAGGTGTGACCGGGCGAGCGTATGACCATCGTCATTGATGACTTTATTTGAAGGCCACCTTAGTAGTTATGTGTCCATATATCACACTCAGCGTCACTGATTTCATCTGCATTATGCTTAGTACGGATCGTTTAGTTCTTTTGTTTAGGAGTGGATATAGTCATATAACAGTTTGTGTAAATACAATGTAGTTAAATTGTGTGCCTAAAAATTTCTTCTAACATGTTTTTATTCTCCGTGGGCATGAGACTTCCCTGTTCACTTTTTTATTTCAATTTTTGATTTGAAATTAGCCTATCTTACTCCCCATAGGTAGATGGATTACTCGAGATGAACAATAATTCAAGTATGAGGTTATTTGATGAGTGAATTTTATATAGTGTTTTAGGCCCTATTCTAGCTTAGTTTTCTTTCCTTTTCGCTCATACATTAGTTGTTTTCATCATACAATTGTTAGAAATCTATTTATATACCTTGTGAGCGCATTTGAGCTAGATAAGACATATTTTAGTCATTTCATGCACAAGGGAGATCTTTTCTCCCTCTCATTTTATTTTTATAGTTAAATGTTTTGTGTGTGGTTATGCATATGCATTTTCGGAGTGTTGAACTGTTTTGCTGCAGGTCCATGGGTTGTGGTGTTATCCCCACGCTTCTCAGTCATTTTTATGGAAAAGCCCACTACTCATGTGTTTTCCTTTTCGCACGAGCAGCCCTCTCTGTGCACGACCATTGCTTGTGCGCGGTCATTTTTGCAGTATCGGCGTGAAGGTCATGAGATTGGTCATACAAGGCCACTATACGTGCATTTTCCAATCGCATGAGCAGTGACCCCCTCTGCGCATGACTACTGGTTGTGCGCAATCTTATTTTCTTCATGTTGGCTCGAACCTTAATATCGTTCAGAAGTGGCCACTACACGTGCATTTTTCAATCGCACGAGTAATGGAGGTGTGACCGAGCAAACCTATGACCATCGTCATTGATTGATTTCTTTGAAGACCACCCTAGTAGTTTTGAGTCCATAATATCACACTCAACGCCACTAATTTCATCTGCATTATGCTGAATACATATCGTTCAGTTCTTTTGTTTAGGAGTGGTTATTGTCATATGACAGTTTGTGTAAATACAGTGTAGTTAAATTGTGTGCCTAAAAAGTTCTTCTAACATGTTTTTATTCTCCGTGGGCATGAGACTTCTCTGTTCACTTTCTTATTCAAAGTTTAATTTGAAATTAGCCTATCTTACTCCCCATAGGTAGATGGATTGCTCGAGATGAGCAATAATTCAAGTATGAGGGTATTTGATGAATGAATTTTATATAGTTTTTAGACCCTATTCTAGCTTAATTATCTTTTCTTTTTGCTCATGCATTAGTTGTTTTCATCATAAAATTGTTAGAAATCTATTTGTATACTTTATGAGCGCATTTGAGCAAGATAAGACATATTTTAGTCATTTCATACACGAGGGAGATCTTTTTTCCCTCTCATTTTATTTTTATAGTTAAATGTATTGTGTGTGGTTGTGTAGATGCATTTTCTGGGAGTGTTGAAGTGTTTTGTTGCAGGTCCATGGGTTGTGATTTTATCTCCGCGCTTCTCGGTCATTTTTTTATGGAAAAGCTCACTCATGTGTTTTCCTTCTCGCACGAGCAGTGACCCTCTCTGTGCACGACCATTGCTCGTGCGCGACCATTTTTGTAGTATCAGTATGAAGGTAATGAGATTGGTCAGATGAGGCCACAACACATGCGTTTTCCAATCGCATGAGCAGTGACCCCCTCCGCGCACGACCACTGGTCGTGCAAGATCTTATTTTCTTCATATTGGCTAGAGCCTTAATATCGTTCAGATTGACTACTACACGTGCATTTTCCAATCGCACGAGCAGTGGCCCCCTCTGCGCAGTGGTCATGCACGGCTAATCACAAAAATCATCCCGAGAAAATGCATGAGGATACACACAAGAATAATAACACGACCATTGGTCGTGCGAGGAAAAGATTTTTCCCCAGTACAGGTTCCTTCGCGCACGAGTAGTGGCCTTTTCCTTCTCGCACGACCATGGTCGTGCGTCTGCTCGTGTGCTGGTCAATTTTGGTTGTGGCCTATAAATATCTTGTTTCGTTAGTTCTTTTGCCCTGCCCCGTTTTTCCAGCGCCAAGTTCCGCTATTTTCACCGCAAGACCTAGGGTTTCGTCCCTAAGCCTCTTCCAACCTCCCCAAGCATTCCAAAGGTGTGCAAGTCGATTTCCAAGGTTCCATTGGAGCTCTATGTCCGGAGCGCTTGACATGGAGGCGACAAACCCCGAGAGAAGATGGGCGAGAGGCGGTGACAACTTCCAAGAACCCGGACGACATCCAAGACGGAGTTTGAAGAGCTGGTGGATCTCCTAAAGCTCTTCTATGAACCTAAGAGTCTCATTGCCTCCGTATCTTGGAGTGGTAACTTGTATTTTTTCTCTCATTTGTGATGTTTGTTATCTTAATGTGATATTTTTTAAAACATATCTACACATGACCATTGAGTGTATATGCTCATAGTTATATCTTTTAGTGTGGATGGTTTGGTTGAGATAACATGTGTTTGTGATTGGTTGTGTGTGTTGTTATGGCAACGAGTGAAGCGAAGGAAGGCGACCCGCGAAAGAGCGAAGCGGAGAAAGACGACCCGCATAGGAGTGAAGCGGTGGAAGGCGACCCGCAGAGGAGTGAAGCGTAGGAAGGCGACCCGCAGAGGTGCGATGCGGAGGCCGACGACCTGTAGAGGAGCAAAGCAGTGTCATCAACCCGCATTGTTAATTAGTTTTCTTTTATTTGCAATTAGTTGTTAGTTCACAATCAACCCCACCCACCCATAAAACAACGATATAAAAAGACTTCTACCTTAACTCTCGTCTCAATAGATTATTCCACCCCGCTGTGTTCCTCGAGAGATTTGATCTTCGGGGATTTACCTCCCCAAATTTATTTCTTGACAATGACTGGTGTACAACCCCATATCCAGTGAGCGGGATCGACAGGAGCCGGCACAGCCATTTGGCGCAGTTCGAATCTCAGGCAAGACAACCAGGAGGTGTCGAGTGCATTGGGGTTGCTCGACTCGCTCAGATGGGGGTAAAGCAGGTGCGGGGCGAGTGGAGTAGGTGGGCTCGCACTCGCCCCTAGCTCTCCGTAGGAATAGGAGAGTGGGGGAGGCCAGGCCCGCACTCGCCCAGGGCTATCCGGAGGCGGCGAATGCTAGACCCATCGAGCACTCGCCGCCCCAGACGAGTGGAAGCTTCACGGACCACTCACCCGGTGATGTTTTTTACCCCCGTTGGTCTGCCAGTATCCCCTCAAACAGCAGAGTTATGCTGTTGACAGACCAATTTGGGCTGCATGTTTCCGTTCAGGACAACAGAGTTGCGCTGTTGGCAGACTATTTTCAGAAATCTATAAATAGTCCCACGGGGGTACCTCAAAAGGCAGACTTTCCAGTTTTCTAATTCCCAGATCTTCTTGCGCTTTCTGAGGTGCCCTTAGCTCAGTACTGGCTAAGGAGGGGAAGCGCTATAAGATCTTCCAGGTGTGTAGTGAGACCTCCGTGCTGGAGCCTTGAGTCAGTTTTGAGCTCTAAGTCTTCGGTCAGCCAAACTTGCTAGGAGAAGTAAGTGTGCGGTCACCCCTTCCCCAAGGGTTCGAACTCCACAGAAGCCGGTTCCCGGTTTCAACATATTGATGCGGTGAGCGTGAAGAGTGACCGGCACAGAAAACCTTAGCGAGCTCAATGACTGGAGGCGAAGGGCAAGGATCTGACCAGGCCAACTCGCCACCTCCCCCCCCCTCTCCACCCTCGGCATGTTCGAGGACTTCCGGCAGGAGATGCTGAACCTCATAACATTCGCTCTCGTGGCTCGCGGCGAGTGCTCGACACCATCGATCCCAGTGGTCGTAGCCCCAGCTCTGGGCGAGAACGCCCCCGCTAGGCGACCTGGGAAGGAAGCAGCGGCGGAAGGTAGTGGGCGAGATCTTCCAGGACAAGCCTTGTTCCCTGGCTCGGCGAGTACGGGAAGGTCCGGCGAGGTGGAGGCACGAGATTGCCCGGCTCGCCCGACAGGGGAGGGAAGTACCTTCTGCGAGCTGATCGCATCCGCCCCAGTTCCAGAGGGGTTCCACGAGCCAGAAATGTCCTACTACACCGGAAGGGATGATCCGGTCTAACACATCCAGTGGTTCGAGGATGTGGTTTCGATCCGACAGATGTCAGATGCCTTTAAGTGTCGGCTCTTCGTCATAACACTCAAGGAGAAGGCGAGAGATTGGTTCCATCAGCTCTCTGCCAGCTCCATCTACTGTTTTGAGGACCTGCGCCGGGGGTTTCTGCTCAGGTTTACAACTTCGAAGAAGAGGAAGATGGAGTTAGAGTCCCGGTTTCTCATCAAGCAGAGAGTGAATGAGACGCTGAGAAGCTATGTGGATAGGTTCAAGGAGGAGGTCCTCTAGGTTTAGGAGATGTCAGGGCACACCCTCATGGTGGCCTTTACCCTAGGGTTGCAGCAGAGTTTCTTCAGGATGGAGCTGAAGAGGGTGCCTCCGCTATCTTTTTAGGAGCTGATTAAGAGGGTTGCCCGGTAAGTTGAGGGAGAGGCGTCGAACCCGACGTTTGCTAGGAAACTAGCCAGGTGGGCTGCGGAGGAGGAGAAAGGAGCCAGGAGGTGGCAAGGGGCAGGAGGCTAGGAGGGCAGAGCCCAGGCTGCGGGAATATTAGCAGCAACCGAGGTGGGGCCGCCAGGAGCCGAATAATCGACTAGACTGGAGGCAGCCAGAGTGGCATGATCAGGGCCCGAGGAGAGGTTTCCACGGAGGAGACAACCGTCAAGGGGGGTAAGGCCAGTTCAACCCCCCAGGTTGGAGGAAGGGCCAGAGGCTCCCCCCCCCCTCCCCGATCAACACCAGGCTATGGCGATAGCTCTGGGGAGGAGGCGGAGAGGCCCCTAGAGGAGGAGGCCGGAAGTTAGAGCGGAGCTACCATACTGTGACTTCCATCAGGAGTGGCACGCGGCGGCTACCTGCCCGAAATTCCTGGAGATGAGGGGAGCAACGGGTGATCCATGGGGGGTGCAGATAGAGGAAGTCCTGCCGGGGGCAGAGGAGGATAGGTGCGAAGATCGGGTCGATGTCGGAGGCTGAGGATGGATCAGAGTGATCCATGGGGGGTAGGAGTTGAGGCCGCCCGTAAGAGGAGTCTCCACACCATGTACCGCCAGAGCATTGCCTCCACGTCCCTAACCCCTTCCCCAGAGGAGAGGATTACCTTCCGGAAGGACATGCCGACCATGAGGATCCGTTCTGCGATGCGTTGGTTGTTCAGGCCGTCATCGAGAACTTCACCGTCTTCAGATCCTCGTGGACAACGGGAGCTCCGTCAACGTCGTCTTCAAGAAGGCGTTCGACTACATGAAGGTGGAGGTCAGGTGAGTGTTGGCCTTGGACGGTCCTCTGTTCGGATTCTCCGGGAGAGGAAGGAGGTAGGAGTGGGGCTCCATGTTACCTTGTGGTGCCAGTCCAGAAACTGCAGGTTCGTTATCGTGGACGCTCCCAGCAGCTACAATGTCATATTCAGGCGTCCCCTCATAAGCGCCTTCCGTTGCGTGCCCTCCTCGTTCCACCAATGCCTCAAGTTTAACGTCGAGGGCATCCTGGTCCGGGGAGACCCCAAGGTGGCAAAGGAGTGCTACGTGACTGCAGTCAACTCCATCTCTTGGCAGAGAGGAGCCGAGGAGATGGAGAGAAGGATGGAGGAGCTTTCTGGCCAGGAGGCCATGGTAGGATGTGAGGAGATGGAGGTGGAGGAAGAGGTTTGCGCCCGTGTGGAGGCAGCGGAGGAAGTGCTGGAGGAGCAGGCCGAGGTGATGGCCATGGAGGAAGCTGAGGAGGATGTTCTTGCCCCAGGTGAGGGGGCCGTGGGTGAATGGGAAGAGCACTCCCAGCTAGAGGAGGTGGTGGAGATGAAAGTTCTCACCCAGGGAGGAAGGGTGGAGAAGGTGCGGATCAGCGGGGGGCTGAACCCTGAAATCCAGGGGAGGATGCTGGAGTGTATCAAGAAGAACGTGGACATCTTCGCATGGAGCGCGACGGGCATGCCAGGGATTGATGCGGATGTGACTTGCCACCGCCTCAACCTTGACGTCGATGTCTGTCCCATCCGGCAGAAGAAGACGTCCACCGTCGACAAGTTGGCCGAGCCCATCCGAGAGGAGGTGGAAAAGCTCCTGAAGGCGGAGTTTGTGTTGGAGATCCAGTATCTAGGCTGAGTCTCCAATGTGGTGATGGTCAAGAAGGGCGACGACCGCTGGAGGATGTGTATTGACTTCTCTCTTTTAAATAAAGCATGCCCCAAAGAGTGTTACCACTTGTCTCGGATCGACACGCTGGTTAACTCAGCCGTCGGTTTTTCTCTAATGAGCTTTCTAGATGCATTTTCAGGTTATCACCAGATCAGGATGCACCCACCCAACATGAAAGACGTCTCCTTCATCACAAGGGAGGGGTGCTACTGTTATAAAATGATGCTCTTTGGGCTAAAGAATGCAGAGGCGACATACCAGAGGATGATGGATCGGGTCTTCTGGGAGCAGAATGGAGGGAATCTGGAGGTCTACGTGGACGACCTCATGATCAAGAGTCGGTATGTGGACTCTCACCTCCAAGATCTGGAGGAGACCTTCAGCACCCTGCGAAAGTATAAAATGAGGTTGAACCCCTTGAAGTGTGTTTTCGGGGAAAGCAGAGGCAAGTTCCTAGGTCATCTCCTTAGTCCGCATACTATCTGATGCGCTAGGGGAAGCTATATCAGAAGACTCTCTTGGGGCTTTTGGCACATTGCGTGGCTGGAGAAGAGGTTCCGAGGATCTTGGAGGAAGTTCACTCCGGGGAGTGCGGGAGTCACTCAGGGAACATGACCCTCGAGGGGAGGATTGTAAGGCAAGGGTACTTCTGGCCGACCCTGGGCCAGAATGCCACCGAGTTCCCCAAGAAGTGCCAGAAGTGGCAGCAGTGCTAGCTGTTCGCCCCGCTCCAGCTACTACCAACTCAAAGACTCAGGAGCATCACTGCGCCCTGGCCCTTTGCTAATTGCTATCTGGGGGATGGATCTTGTGAGACTCTTCCCCCAGGCCAGTGGGCAGAGAAGGTTCTTGTTGGTAATGATTGATTATTTCTCTAAGTGGTTGGAGGTGAAGGCGCTGGCTAAGGTGACCTTCCAGATAATTCAGAATTTTGTATGGGGGGAGATTATTTGCAGGCACGGGTTGCCTCAGGTCATCGTCACGGACAATGGGCCACAATTTTCCAGCGCAGAGTTCATCAATTTCTGTGGCCAGCTCGGGATTAATCTTAGGTTCGCATCGGTCCATCACCCGAGGAGTAACGGGCAGGTGGAGGCGGCGAACAAGATCATTGTGAACTTGTTAAAAAAGAAGGTTGAAAACTTGAAGGGGAGCTGGGTGGAGCAACTCACTTCAGTCGTCTGGGCCCTGAGAACCACTCCCAACAATGGAGACCCCCTTCAAACTCTCCCACGACTGCGAAGCTGTGCTCCCAGTAGAGTTCGAGGTCCGGACACCGCAGATAGTGGAAGTAGAGGAAGACAGAAGAATGGCGGGTTGAGAATGAGAACGAGTTGCGACTCTCCTTGGACCTGACAGAGGAACTCCGAGATGTGGTCGCCGTCAGGCAAGACGAAATTAAACGATAGATGACCAAGTATTTTGACAAACATGTTAGAATCAAGCAGTTTGTGGAAGGGGACTTGGTTCTGAAAAAGGTAGATGTCACAGGAAGATCAGCTGTCGTGGGAAAGCTCAAACCGAATTGAGAGGATCCGTTTATTGTCAAGGAGACATTGAAGTCAGGGGGTATCACCTCCAGAATGTGGAAAGCGAGACCCTAAGTCAGACCTGGAGAGGTGATGACCTGAAGCGTTTCTATCCTTGAACCATGCGCGGGACATCTTTTTCTAATATGAAATTTCTTGACATTCTAGATTTTCTGCAATGAACTGTGTGAATAGGTGGAGAGTTCGCCATGTTGACCCCGAGCAGATCCCGATTGCAGGTTCCCACTAGCTGACATGGCTGGATGTCACTTAATGGTGTCTACCCAGACCCTGAGCAGATCCCGCTGCCAGGCTCCCACTAGCTGGTAGGACTGGATGTCACTCGATGGTGTCTACCCGGACCCCGAGCAGATCCCACTTCCAGGCTCCCATTAGCTGGCAGGGCTGGGTTTCACTCGATGGTGTCTACCCAGACCCAGAATAGATCCCGCTGCTAGGCTCCCACTAGCTGGCATGGTTGGATGCCACTCGATGGTGTCTACCCAGACCCCGAGCAGATCCCGCTGTCAGACTCCCATTAGTTGACATGGGTGGATGTCACTCGATGGTATCTAACCAGACCCCGAGCAGATCCCGCTGTCAGGCTCCCACTAGCTGGCAAGGCTGAATGTCACTCGATGGTGTCTACCTGGACCCTGAGCAGATCCCGCTGGCAGGCTCCCATTAGCTGGCAGGGCTCGATGTCACTCGATGGTGCCTACACAGACCCCGAGCAGATCCCGCTGCCAGACTCCTACTAGCTGGCAGGGCTGGATGTCACTCGATGGTGTCTACCCGAACCCCGAGCAGATCCCGCTGGCAGGCTCCCACTAGCTGGCAGGGCTGGATGTCATTCGATGGTGTCTCCCAAGTTGACCTCCAGAAAATCCCACGGCCGCTAGTTGGCAGGACAGAAAATCACGAGGGGACAAGTTGTCGGATCCTGCAATAAACATGCGACCAGGTTCTGGCGTGCCAGGATCTCGCCAAGCGGTAAGGGGTGACAATCACTCGGCATACATCAACCATGAGAAGTGGAGCCGAACCTAACCCTCTGCTCGCGTTTAGCCGTCAAAGTGATATACAAGAACTACCGGGCGAATGAAAATGCATAGGGCTGCCCTCGGTGACTGCAGTCCACCCCGCCGAGTTTTTACTTAGAAAAGGCGGGCCTTGACCAAACCTCTAAGGGGGAAGAGGTATCGCAGGCGAGCAGGAAGGTCGCAGGTTCAGCGCTGCGAGTGGTCTAGCTCTTACTACCAAGGGATGTCGAGCTCTCGGGATCTTGGCATGAGTACGAATTTTAACCTAACTTTGATATATTCTAGCGGCGAGTTCTATCTTAGAGAAGTCGCGCCTCAGGGGGCAATATGCGCTTGCGAGTGCAATACTGCGAACAAACATTGAAAAGGAGAAATTTGCTAAGTCAAAATTTCATTGATATATATATTCTGTTACAAAATGAACTCGCCTCGCGGCGAGGTTACAAAAAGAAAGGGGGAAGAATCATTACAAAAAAATATTTACATATACACTCAACTCTCATCTCCGCCCCCAGAAGGATCATCCCGAAAACCCTCCACCTCGTAAAACAGCGAGTCAAAGTCGTCCTCCTCCTCGCCAGGGGTGGGAACGGGGAGGAACAACTCCAGGACCAAGTCTTTGGCAGTCACCTCCTCGCAGTCTACCATCAGCACCTTGAGGTCTTGCATAACCTGAAGAATGTGATAAACAACTTTTATGGAGTTGACCCACAACATTTCATTGACCCCCGCCTCGCTGAAGGACTTCAGTTTCTTGGCTTGGGCGCTCGGCTCGCCGCGAGCTGGAGGGAGAAGGAAACCCACCAGGCGAGAGACCTCAACCTGAAGCAGCTTGTTCTGTCCCTCCAGCTGTTTGTTCTTCTCCTCGAGATCAGTCGCGCGAATGCGCAGACGATCGGCGGTAGCGGCATCCTGTAAGGCGAGAAAGCGTAAGTGAAAGAACCAAGCAAGCGAAAGCAAAGGAGAAGAAATGCACTAACACTTATCACACCACTGACACTCTTCTCGAGGAGAGACTCGGCAATCTCCAACTTCTTCTTCAACTCCGTCACCTCGTCTCGGGCGAGATCCCGGGCTTCCTCAGCACTCGCCAAATTGTGGTTGAGGGCGAAGCCGCGTCAGACGGACATGTGGGCGAGCTCCATGGAGGGCATTTGGGCTTGCGTGCATTCATGGGCGAGCCGCTGAAGGGTCATCCCATCGTAGGCCTCGGCGTCCTCGCGACCATAAAGCCCGAAGCCGAGGGCAAAGACGTGCCCGCTGGGAGGGCGGCGCTCAGATCAAGAAGGGAGGAGGGATGAAATGGAAACCCAGTGGGCCTTCTCATCCCACTGGACCATCGGCTCGCCGACTTGATCCTTTACCTTCCCGCCGAGACCGAAGTTCCGATGGTCCTTCGGCAGGCCCGGCTCGTGGGCCATGAGCCCCTCGGCAGCTGGTGAGGCGGGGAGGTAGTCGTCGCCTCGCTCCTTCTCTGGCGAGTCGAGCAGGACCGACCTTTCCCTAGAGACCACCGCTTTTTTCAGTCTCTTTGGCGGTGGTGGTAGGCGAGGCGGGCTGGAGCTGGGGAGATCAGCCGCTTTTAGCTGGAGGAAGGCCTGGAGGATTCCTTCTCCATTCGGTGAGCCGCCGCAGCTGCCCTCTCTCGCGCGAGTGGGTCAGGATGCAGCCCTGAGTCCACGAAAGGTGTGTTCACCTGGATCAGCTGCTCCCCTGCAAAAATAACCTTGTTAGCAAAGGTCTTGGCGAGCCCACAGTAAAAATAACAATGATAGGATATATCTTCGCCAGGAAGAACTGGCGGAAGCGAGTCGAGGCCCCTTCGCAGGAAGGCGACCTCAAAGTCTTTGTGGAGGAAGAACTTGTGGAGGTTGGAGTCGTCGCCCGTCAAGGTCGGTGATCGGTATACCTCCTCGCCCCGCTGGATTGGCGATAAGGGGATGTTGTCAAGCTCGCCCTTGATGAAGACGAACTCCGTGAACCAGTTATGGTTCTTGTTAGCAGTCTCGCGCACCTTGAACTGCAATCCACCGAAGAAGGCGACCCCGTCGTTGGTGGCACGGTAGATAAACAACTTTCGGAAAACGGCGAGGTTGAACTCGATCCGTTCCCTCCTAAGGAAGCACGCGAATGCCACCAGCATGGCGATTTTGTTGGGGTTCAGCTGCGTGGGGACAACCCCAAAGTACTTTAGGGCTTGAGGACATTCGACTAGAGGGGCAGGCGAAGCCCCACCTCGAAGTGCGAGATGTGGAAGGCGAGTTCATCAGTGAAGAAAGTGTTGATCGCCTCGCCTCGCCTAGGTCGACTCACGGTGAACCCTGGCGGGACATAGTCCGCCACAAACGTGAAATATTCCTCTGAGGTATTCCCGTCGAAGGAGTATTCAGAAAATTGCATAGCGCACTTGGACCTTCCGTCTGCGTCAACTCTCGTCTTGCCCATTTTAGTAGATCCTTGTGCGAGTGCGAGTGGCGAGAAGTGCGAGTGGGAGAAGTGCGACTAAGGGGGGTATGTGTCTGCAGTAAATGCGATGGGCTGAGGGTAGGTAAGGGGCCCTATTTATAGAAAATAAATTAGCTCCCGCCGAGCCGCCCATTCAGCCCGGCTTGCTGACCCGGCTCGCCAGTTTCTCGCGACATGTTCTATCCTAAAGCGAGCCGAATCTGAAGCATAGTACTATTCGTGCGAGACCAACAAAAAAATGAATAAAACATAGTTCAAATTATTACAGCGCAGTACCAATGTTCTTTAGAAATGCAGCCGGGGAGAGAAATTATTACAATGCGAGAACTAAAGGGGCCCAGGGGGCGAGTGCCGGTAGGCTCATCTCGGGAGCCATTTCCATCTACCCCGGCCTTGCGCCTCCGCCCCCGGTGGTCGGCGAGGGTTGTTGAACTGCCGAACCAATTTCAGGTCTTGGTGGATGAAGCGCAGGTTCTCCTGTATCCGATCCATGAGCGGTCCCGGGGAAGTCATCTCGCTGGCGGAGCCTCGCCTCACCTCATCCGCCAGCAGCACGTAGTCCCGCTCCAACACGCGCAGACGCTGCTCGTCAACTGCCCTCTCCTCCTGGATCTCGCGCAGAGCGAGCCCGTATTTCCTGAGGATCCCAACAGTTCGCCTCCTCAGCTTGACGGGCTCCACTGAGGCATCGAGGAAGTCTTCCAGCGCGTTGGGAGAAGGAGGTTGCGAGTGGAGTCCCGGGTCGGAGGATTCTTCAGCTTCAGATTGACCAGGAAGGCCTTCAATGATAATCAATCCAAATAAGGGACCTGGGGTTCTAAATATGGCAAATGCTTCAACTAACCATGCAAGGCGGATGCCCCCTGGAGGTGTGGCTGGCGAGAAGAACTCTGTCCCTGAAGAAGCCAAGCGAGAGGAGAGATAAGAGCCTTTCCGCGACCCGAAAGATAAGCGCTTGGGGAGATGACCATATCAAAACTCGGGATGAGGATGCCCCTAACACCTCCCCCTGCAAGCGCTGGATCAGGGGTAGGATCCCGAGGGTGTTCACGAGTCGGTGAGTTCGACGACAGCGAGCCCAGCCCGGTGGTCCCAAAGGTGGGCGTCGGGCTCTTCACAGAGGAGTCAGTGGCAGTTTGGAAGTGCGAGTCTGTCTGAGGGGAATCGACTAGCGTCAAAGGGGTGCCTGCATCGCCTAGTTGGGTACCAGGATCAGCGGGAATGTCTTCAATCTCCTTCCCTTTGGGTTCGGCGGCCGGCTCGGAGGAGGCGAGCCCACGATCCAGGGTAGAGGCCAGATCGTCTAGAATGGCCTCGCCGACTTTTGTGTCAGGTTTGGCCTTTTTGGCAAGCTTATGTTTTGGCGACTCGCGCAGCAACGGGTTGGAGAGCCAGGGGCTCAGCTCGGCAGCGCAGGAGGCGTTGAGCGCCCTGGCGCGGTTGAGCCTCTCTTGGAACTCCTTTGAAAGAGGCATGATGGCAAAAGACAGAAAAGTGGGGAAATTGGCAACGCTCTCCCAGGCAGGCAGACATATATATAACAGTTTGTGGATCCCACCAAAATATTCACTCCGGCTCCTGCCGCACTTGCCGAATCTCTTGGGGTTGGATGATTCTTTCCGAGCTTGGGGCAACCTCGCAAAGAGTGGGGATTGTGTACAACCCCATATCCCGCGAGGGGATCGACAGGAGCCGGCCCAGCCATTTGGCGCAGTTTGAATCTCAGGCAAGTCAGCCAGGGGGTGGCGAGTGCATTGGGGTTGCTCGGCTCGCTCAGATGGGGGTAAAGCAGGTGCGGGGCGAGTGGAGTAGGTGGGCTCGCACTCGCCCCTGGCTCTCCGTAGGAATAAGCGAGTGGGGGAGGCCAGGCCCGCACTCGCCCAGGGCCATCCAGAGGCGGCGAGTGCTAGCCCCATCGAGCACTCGCCGCCCCAAACGAGTGGAAGCTTCACGGACCACTCGCCCGGTGATGTTTTTACCATTCCACCCTTGTTGGTCTGCAAGTATCCCCCCTAAACAGCGGAATTACGCTGTTGATAGACTGATTTGGGCTGCATGTATCCGTTCAGGACAGCAGAGTTGCGCTGTTGGCAGACCATTTTCAGAAATCTATAAATAGACCCAAGGGGGTACCTCAGAAGACAGAATTTCCAGTTTTCTAATTCCCAGATCTTCTTGCGCTTTCTGAGGTACCCTTAGCTCATCACTGACTGAGAAGGGGAAGCGCTCTAAGATCTTCCGGGTGTGTGGTGGGACCTCCGTGCTGGAGCCTTGGGTCAGTTTTGAGCTCTAAATCTTCGGTCAGCCAAGCTTGCTAGAAGAAGTAAGTGTGCGGTCACCCCTTCCCCAAGGGTTCAAACTCCACAGAAACCGGTTCCCAGTTTCAACAACTGGTTCACTGTCGTGCGCACCGTAGTTTCACTCCCGCCATAGCTGTGTGTTGAAATCACGCTTCAGTTGCCGATGAGAAACAAGGGTGGCTCGGGTGAAGCTTGAGGTTGTGAGAGGAATCTAGGTACGAATAGAGGAGCGGGGTGGTGGCTTGCGGGTGGATGGGGAATTCGTAGGTGGTTGTTGGAGGAATCATGACTGGAGGTGGGAGGGTCGGGAGGAATATGCGACAGAGAAGATCGTAAGTGTGGGAGACGGTTCAGGGGAATACTGATCGAGCTGCTGTTGGTGGAGGGGAAATCGATATGATGATAGAACGGCTATGGAGGTGATGGCCTAAGATAGAGTGATGGTGTCATGGTTTGGGGGGGGGGGGGGGGTTGGCGAGGAGCGAAGTAAGGAGTCAGCTAGGGTTTCGGCGGTTGGATGCTATAGAGGAAATGGTTATGTACGCTGGTGGAACGGGACGGGATGCGTCTGGAGGGTGATGCATCGAGCGTCTGGTGGAAGGATGTAACTGTGGGTGGCAATCGAAGAAGAGATCGTGTAGTGCGACTGGGAAGGATGTAACTGTGGGTATATTGGAATATCAGGTGGACCTGGGAGTCAGACCAAGGGAGCATGGAGTCACACCCTAAGGGAACCGACAATTCTGAATTTAGATTCCAAAATTTCAATCCTTAGGCAGTAGCATGCACGCGTATAAATAGACAAGTACAACTAGGGCACCTGAATCAGACATCGTGTATAAATATACAAGCACAACTAGGGCATCTGAATCAGATAGCTCATAGTGTCCGAACCGATCAGATGTCAAATAGAACTCGAAAATATTAAATACATGAAACAAATTCGGAACGACTATCCAGACGCATCCATGGACTCTGGTTGTTCGAACGGGTAGCGGATCACCGCCTCCTGCATGAATAAACGTATGTGGGCTGACGATCTCACATTTACATCCATTTCAGTATCCAAATCACGAGGCTAAAATGTTGTATTAGGGGAGTGGTTGATATACTCTGCCATAAACTACGCAGAGAAGTAAATTTGTGGAATATGAAGAGCTCTTCTATCATTAAATGTATTTACTCAAGACTTCAAACTCTCTTTTTGTGGCTTAAAACCGCATAGTCTGTCAATTATATATCATCAACTAGCCTTTTAGGTATCAGGATAGAAATATATCATGACATATTATTACAGCACTGATTGAAATAAAACCCAAATAATTAAAAACAGTTGTATTCCTTATCAAACACAGGCAATTGAACTTGGAAGGGATGCAAAACCTACTGGAAACATGGTTGATGATATTTGGCAGGCACTTTCCAATGCTAAGTACAAGGAGTGGGAACGTTATTCTAGTAAGCAAGCATGGAATTTGCAGAAACTGAAGTAGGTGCCATGGTTAACGAGGAAGTTTATCAGTTTGGTTTGTTTGTTTTAACATAAAGGGATAGCTATCTATCTATCTATATATGTACACACACAAAAATATATATTGTAATTTGTAACTTGTAACTTGGAGTTCATTCTTCAGGGATGCCTGTGAACGTGCCCTTTTGCAGCATCATTTTCTTGAAAATCCTCAACCTGAAGAAATAGGTAAAGAAGTTTCAAAGGATATCACTGACCAACTTGAGATTCTCAAGGAAGTCTTTAATAAAGCTGCAGAGGATGACACTCCAAAAGAAGTATAAAAGATATTTCTTCTTTCTTCTTCCAACATTATGAATATCATTTTAACTTACGGAATTTGGTTGTATTTTTTTTAGGTACCTGATTATCTATGTTGCAAGATAACACTTGATATCTTCCGGGATCCCGTCATCACGCCGAGTGGCATTACCTATGAAAGAAATGTGCTACTTGATCATCTTCAAAAGGTTGAATGGTTTGACATTTATGAATTTTTTAGCACTACTCCATCCACATTCCCCTTAATCATTGGTTATTTCAAAGTACTTTCTTACACAATTATGCAGTGTTTTTTTGCTGATAGCTAATGAATACCGATAACTTTGGAGGAAGAGTATTTAATGATCACCAAACCTAATAGTTATTGTAATTAGCATATTTTGAGCCCTTTTTAGGCAATGCATTTTGTTTTACCCTTTGATAATCAAATCAAGGAGAGGTGAAAAACACAAGAAGATGAACTTGAAAAGAGAGCCTCAACAAGACTTTCTAACGGGAGTTAAAAAGAATTAAGATAACTTCCCTACATATGGTATGGATCGTTAAAAACATGCCTGTCAGATGCCTTAGATTGCATGAAGAAGTTAGTGTTACCAGATTCTTGGTTCAGAAATGTTTTATAGAAACCTATTGGGAGTGGGACCTCTTTAACAACTGGTTTGGGAGAGCTTATTTACTCTGTTCCAGTGTACCAAAAACTCCTTTGTTCATTTAGAGGTGTTTGACAGTCTTTTATATCAAAACTCTATTATTAAAAAAATGGATCTAGGCTAGTTCCCCGCCGCATCCGCAAGGACCAGTCTGCAATCTCCGTTCTCTAATAGTTGTTGTGCATATTTGAAGTCCTTCCAATTGAAATCTTGCGATCTTGTTCCCAATCAATGACGTCGAATCCTGTGAGCTTCTTCCCCGTCAGACCCAACAATCTACTAGGACCAGTTAGCAATCTCCGTTCTCTAATAGTTATTGTGCGTATTTGAAGTTCTTCCATTGGAAATCCTGCGATCTTGTTTCTAGCCAGTGACATCAAACCCTGCGATCTTCTTCTCTATCATACCCAACAATCTACTTCCCTATCGACCTCCTTGTTGATCTTCCCCATCAGATTCAACAATCTTCTTCCTTGTCTGACCCAGCAGCGTTGAAATTTCCTTCCCAACCCGAGCCCAAAGATCATCCTTCCCGTGATCATCCGTTCTAGTGTTGTCCTCATCCGCAAACTTTGACTTCACTGGGGTAGAATATCCAGGCTATGTTTCCTTTAACACTTTGATTGGTGGATTTTCCAAGGAAGAGAAAGCAATTTCATCGATTAGAATTTTCAGGGGGATGGAGAAGATGAGTGATGACAACAATGCCGCTTGACCCCATTTCCAGTTGTAAAGTATGTTGTTAAAGACGCGCTTAAGGCTCATGGCTCACCGGGATCGATGGTTTGCGCCTTTGGAGCATAAAAGATGCCCCTGGGTGAGATTTCTGTTGTAAATTTTTTTAAGTAAAAAATCATGTGATAACTCAATACTTTTTGCTTGATTTCAAGCACTAAAACTTTAATATGATGTAAGTGACAACATTGATTCTATTTTTTAAGATTTATACATAATGTTAATGAATGATTAATGAGTAAAATGGATAAAGAATCTCATCAAGAAGATGAATTGATGTTGATTATTTAAAATAGATGTGGTTGCGCCTTGCCTCGTCAGACGCGTGCCTGCAGCTTGAGCCTTGGGCCTAGGCTCCAAGACCCATTTGTGATGCGCTTTGAGCCTTTAATAGCTTTTCCTATGAAAGGATTGATCTAGGGCTTGATCAAAAAGTCATAGGTGAAGGAACCAGGGAAGTCTCCATTGATTTTTGTTAGGATTGAAGAGGAGAATAATGGAGAATAGAGAAATTAGGGTTAGGGTTTGAGAGGGAGAGAGGAAATACCTGAAAAATCTTTTGCATGCCCTCGCCGAACAAACCCTAGAGGTATTTATACCTCTGGGCCAAGAGGGGGCCTATCGACCCTCTCCATGCTGGCTGAACCTGCGGGTTCAACCCCAAGCCGCCGCCGTTTAATTGGGGAGAGCTGAACCTGTAGGTTCAACCCTGTTTTGTGCTGTCTTCTTCCGCTGACGCGCATATTGTTGACCCTTGAACCGGTTGTTATGCGGGGTCATAACATTCTCTCCCCCATAAGCAGCCAGCTTGGCCTTACGATGAAAGTCTGGATAAATTTCTCGAAACTCGAGCATATCGATCCATGTGTTGTGCACCACCGATAAGTTCTTCCAGTTGACGATGATCTTTTGACGGTACTCAATACTGCACTTCTTTTATTTGGTGAGCGGTACCTCCTATGGGATTGGTCGCAGTTCCCCACCGTGGGTTGCTTCTGGCAGGGTAGGGCAGACCTGTACCGTGTCCCCAATCTTCTTTTTCAGCAAGGATACATGGAAGGTTGGGTGAATACTCGATCCATCTGGCAATGTATATGCAATCGGTCCCACTCTCTGGATGATTCTAAAGGGACCATAATAGCGCGGTGCTAACTTCTGGTTCGTCCTCCGAGACATGGAGGTTTGTCTGTATGGTTGAAGCCCGAGGAAGACCTCATCTCTGACTGCGAACTTTCATACCCCGAGCTAGTGTTGGCCCCGTGAGTAGACCTTACCCCGAGATGATTCCGCTGACCAGGCTCTCACTAGCTGACAGGGCTGGTTGATCTCTCGGGGGGTGAGTAGACCTTACCCCGAGATGATTCCGCTGATCAGGCTCCCACTAGCTGGCAGGGCTGGTTGATCTCTCGGAGGGATAAGTAGACCTTACCCCGAGATAATTCCGCTGACCAGGCTCCCACTAGCTGTCAGGACAGGTTGATCTCTCGGGGGGTGAGTAGACCTTACCCCGAGATGATTCCGCTGACCATGCTACTACTAGCTGGCAGGGCAGGTTGATCTCTCGGGGGGTGAGTAGACCTTACCCCGAGATGATTCCACTGACCAGGCTCCCACTAGCTGACAGGGCAGGTTGATCTCTCGGAGGGGTGAGTAGACCTTACCCCGAGATGATTCCGCTGACCAGGCTCCCACTAGCTGGCAAGGCAGGTTGATCTCTCGGAAGCGTGAGTAGACCTTACCCCGAGATGATTCCGCTGACCAGGCTCCCACTAGCTGGCAGGGCAGTTTGATCTCTCGAAAGGGTGAGTAGACTTTACCCCGAGATGATTCCGCTGACCAGGCTCCCACTAGTTGAAAGGGCAGGTTGATCTCTCGGCGTGGTGAGTAGATCTTACCCCGAGATGATTCCGCTAACCAGACTCCCACTAGCTGGCAGGGCAGGTTGATCTCTCGGGGGATGAGTAGACCTTACCCCGAGATGATTCCGCTGACCAGCCTCCTACTAGCTGGTAGGGCAGGTTGATCTCTCAGGCGGTGAGTAGACCTTACCTCGAGATGATTCCGCTGACCAGACTCCCACTAGTTGGCAGGGCAGGTTGATCTCTCGGAAGGGTGAGTAGACCTTACCTCGAGATGATTCAGCTGACCAGGCTCCCACTAGCTGGAAGGACAAGTTGATCTCTCGGAAGGGTGAGTAGACCTTACCCCGAGATGATTCCGCTGACCAGGCTCCCACTAGCTGGCAGGGCAGGTTGATATCTCAGAGGGGTGAGTAGACCTTACCCCGAGATGATTCTGCTGACCAGGCTCCCACTAGCTGGCAGGGCAGGTTGATCTCTCGGAGGGGTGAGTAGACCTTACCCCGAGATGATTCCGCTGACCAGGCTCCCACTAACTGGCAGGGCAGGTTGATCTCCGAGGGGTGAGTAGACCTTACCCCGAGATGATTCCGCTGACCAGGCTCCCACTAGCTGACAGGGCAGGTTGATCTCTCGGAAGGGTGAGTAGACCTTACCCCGAGATGATTCCGCTGACCAGGCTCCCACTAGCTGGAAGGGCAGGTTGATCTCTCGGAGGGGTGAGTAGACCTTACCCCGAGATGATTCCGCTGACCAGGCTCTCACTAGCTGGCAGTGCAGGTTGATCTCTCGGGGGGTGAGTAGACTTTACCCCGAGATGATTCCGCTGACCAGGCTCCCACTAGCTGGCAGGGCAGGTTGATCTCTCGGGGGGTGAGTAGACCTTACCCCGAGATGATTCCGCTGACCAGGCTCCCACTAGCTGGCAGAGCAGGTTGATCTCTCGGAGGGGTGAGTAGACCTTACCCCGAGTTGATTCCGCTGACCAGGCTCCTACTAGCTGGTAGGGCAGGTTGATTTCTACCCCGAGGCAGTCTCGTCACCCAGGCTCCCAGTAGCTGGCATGACAGGTTGACCCCCCGGGAGGCCAAGTGTTTTCGGCTCCAAGAAGGCTATGCAGCGAATACGTTGTGTTGGATGTTTCTTTCCGAGCGTGGGACTCGCTCGAAAAGAGCGGGGATTATGTGCAACCCCGTATTCGCGAAAAGGGGCCCCCAAACAAGGAGTGAGACTTGGTGCGCTTTTTTAAGTTTTTTGGGAGTTTCGCACTCCTGGAGGTCAATTTTGGTGGATCTGCAGGATATACTAGTAGGGGGAGGAAAAATCTGCCTCCCCCTGGCCCCTTTTACAGGACGGGTGCTGCGAGATGGCCGGCACCCGCCCCGACTTGCTAGGTGTGGTGTAGGAGCAGCGGGACCGGCTGGAGGCCGGGGTCCCACCCCCAGCACCCTAGCCCTGTGCTGGGCGGGACCGGCTGGAGGGCGGGGTCTCGCCCCCTGCACCTCAGAGCCTTGCGGGGCAAGACCGGCCGGCGGCCAAGGTCTCGCCCAGGCGCCCAGCCTTGCCGGGGCGACACCGGCCGGCGGCCAAGGTCTCACCCAGGCGCCCAACCTTGCGGTGCAAGACCTGCCGACGGCCAAGGTCTCTCCCAAACGCCCAGCCTTGCGGGGCGAGACCGGCCGGTGGCCAAGGTCTCGCCCAGGCGCCCAGCCTTGCAGGGAGAGACCGGCCGTCGGCCAACGTCTCGCCCAGGCACCCAGTTTTGCGGGGAGAGATCGGTCGGAGGCCAGGGTCCCACCCCCAGCTCCCGGTTCTTCTACGGGACTCGCCCGCTCGCCCGGTACCAAGGTGAAGGAGGAGTGAAGTGGTTTAACACCCACTCGGCTCAGGTGTCCGGGGAAGGTGAGGGGCATGGTTTAGCCTCTTTTCACCACCAGACCTCTTTTGATCATGTTTTTACCGTTGTGCCCTCAGGGGTGGAATTACCTCTTTCCCCCCGGGTGTGGATGTTTTCTATTGGCGCAGGATCTATTTGTCTTAGGGGTATTTCTGACCTTTTGGTCCATAGGTTTGGGAAAACTATAAATAGACCCCCTTGGGTATCTTTTGAGAGGAATTTTTATTTTTCCTTCCCCTTAGGCTCCTTCTTGGTAGAGTTTGAGAGCTCTTCAAGGTGCCCAGCTCAGCCATTGGTGAGGGAGGGGAAGTGCTCTCGTGACCTTTCTGGTGTGTGGTGGGACCTCCACGCTAGAGCCGAGGGTCTGTTCCTAGTTTCCTGAGTCTTTGGTCCGTGACATTTGCCTGAGTGCAGTAAGTGTGAGGTCACCCCTTTTTAGGAACCCCAAACTCCAAAGAGACCGATTTCTCGGTTTCAACAGTCGGCCCTTCCAAAAAATGTTGGCCCGTACCCACTGAAAGATGCGGAGGACTCCCACATTTCCCCCTACTGACGATGAATGAAACTCTTGCAACATGATGATCTTCCATGGTGATGAAGAGGACATGACCACCCTGCCGTGGTAATATAAGTGTACATTTTGTAAGTGAAACCTTGTATTGGTGGTCTGCTCTTGTTGAAGTAACTCCACAATTGTGCAGGTTCGGGTCCTGAAGGATAACCTCCAGTATGTCATCTAAGGGTCTGTTTGGGACAGCTCTGGCGGATTGAAAAGCTGCTGTCCGGATAGAACTGCTTTAAAATAGATCTCTGGGAAGCAGTTTTGAAAAGCTGCAGCGTGTTTGGGTGTTCGGTGCAGAAATGCGCTTTGAAGAAATAGAGCGAGAGCGGGAGGAGGGAGCGTCGGCTCCGGCGAGATGTGTCTGCTCCGGCGAGATCCGTCGGCTCCCACGAGTTGCAGGAAGAATTTTAAAAGTCGGGGCCGGTAGATTCCAAAACCTGTGAGAGAGAAAGCTATTTTGCGGGAGCAGAAGCTGGGGGGGGGAGGGATTTTCGAAAAGCTGCAAAACAGCTCCAGATTTATGAAAAGCTCTTCATAAGGAACTGTCCCAAACACAGAAAAAACAGCTCTGGTGGCTGGAAAAGAGATTCTCCAGCCGCCAGAGCTGCGCCAAACAGACCCTAAAGCTCCGATCAGCGGCGCTGAGATGTGGTGAAGTGTCCCCTATTGTATGCCGGAAGTGCGTTTGCCACCATGTTCTCTTTCCCTTGTTTATAGACGATCTCGTAGTCGTAGCCCAGCAAGCTCGTCACCCACTTCTGCTGTAGAGGATAGGCCACCCGTTGCTCCAGGAAATGCTTCAAGCTCTGGGGATTTGTTTGCATCTTGAAGTGTCTCCTCAAAAGGTATGGTCATCATCGGGTCACAATGTTGAAGTATTAGACCGGGCGGCTTAGCGGTCTGATCCAGCGGTTTGTTAACCGAGCGGTCTGGCGGTCTATCTGGTGCCTGGAGACCGGGCGGTCTATCGGTCTACCTCTGCGGCCTGTTCTATCCTGCTGGAGTTGCCGAGCGGTTAGCCCATCTGTCTAACCGCGCGGCCTATGCGGTCTTCATTATTCTAGCCGCCCAGTACTGTAAATGTTTAGTCCCACATTGTTTGTATACTCTCTTTCTTATCTCCTCCATTCTATATAAGGGAGGCCATACCTTTGTAAATGATATCTTTTTTTGGATAATAAAATTTCAATTATTCAAAAGTTTATTCGCTTGTCTTCTTCTTTTCGCTTCTTTTCTCTACTTTCTAACATGGTATCAGAGGACACGGTCATTTTCCTCTGATTCTGTGCGCTCTCTGTTGTCCGCCCGGCTTGTTTCTAACCGCCCGGCTTGTTTCTGTCTGCTGCCCTGTTCGCGCGGCTTGCTTCTTCTTCTCTTCTCCTTCTGCTCTTTGTCGCAGCGACCTGTTTCCTTGTCGCCGCGCTTCTTGTTCTTTCCTCCCGCTCCGACTTCCTAGTCGTTGCGGTCTGTCCCTATCCGCGAGTGTTGTCTCTCTACTCGCGGCTTGCTGCTGTGATCTGCCTGACCGTGCGGGCTGTTCCTTTCTCACCCGCATCTTGGTCGCGGTCATCAGCTCTTCTCCTCTCTTCTGTTCGCTCGGCCTTTTTAGTCCGCGCGACCTCTTCCCCGCTGTGCCTTTGACCGCCTTCTCGCCGCTGCTGTGATCTGCCTGACCGTGCGGATTATTCCTTGCTTACCCGCATCTTGGTCGCGGTCACCTGCTCTTCTCCTCTCTGCTGTTCGCTCGGCCTTTTCAGTCCGCGCGACCTCTTCCCCCTGTACCTTTACCTGTTTCAAGCCGCTACTATTCGCGCGGCTTCGTCTGTTTTTCTAACCGCTTCAGTTCGCGCGGCTTCTTCTGCTTGCCGGGTTCTATGACTACCTCCGGTCTCACCACTACTCCTGCAGCTCCTTCTCCTCCTCCTCCTTCGGGCAACCTTGGCACTCTATCCAAGCTTGTTGGCTCCAACTATCCCGATTGGAGTGTTTCTTTCACCTTTCTCCTTCGTACTCAACGCAAGCGTCATCACCTCACCGATGACCCTCCTCCTCGCACCTCTCCTGAGTTTGATGACTGGGATGCGAGTGATGCTCTTGTTCGCACTTGACTGGCCAACAGCCTTCTGATGAGTGCCTTCCCGTCATTCGCCATGATGAGACGGTCAAGGCTGCCTGGCTTCACCTCGCTGCTCTCTATTCTAAGGGGGGCCAGACGTCCCGCATTTATACTCTCTATGCGGACCTCTTCGCCCGCCCTTCCATGTCCCCAGCTGCGGCTTATCAGCAGGTTCAGGCTCTTGGGGCTGAAATCCTCCAGAATCGCCCTTCTCCGCGGACTTGGCCGACCAGCACAAACACTTCCAGGAACTCCTGGTTGTTTGTTATCTTCTTCGTCTTCCCGACTCTTATGATATGATCCGCCAGCAGATCTTGGGTGAGGCGGAATCTCCTACTTTGGATGCCACTGCGGCTCGCATTGCCGCTGTTACTTCGCTCCTCCAGCGGCCTCTGTTGGCCTCCCCCCCTTCCCAGGACTCCTTTGCTCACCAAGCTCAGCGGGGGGGCCCTAGTGGCCGTGGCTCCTCTGGCGGACGGGGTTCCTCCCGCTTCTTCTGCTCTCACTGTGGTCGTACTGGCCATACTGTTGACCGCTGCTGGCAGAAACATCCTCATCTTCGCCCTTCCGGTGATGCTCCTTCTTCTTCGGCCTCCGCCTCTTCTAGGCCGTCTGCCTCTGTGGCCACGACGTCAGGTAGTGCCCACGTCGTTACCCAAGGTAAATGGCTGATTGACTCCGGTGCCACCAATCATATGACGGGCAACCCTCATTGCTTCTCCCGTCTTGAGACCCATGACCGCTTACCCCCAGTTCGTGTGGCGGATGGTTCCCCGTCTCCGGTTCATGGAACGGGCGTGGTTCAACTCACTCCTTCGCTTTGCTTGGAGGATACTCTCTATGTCCCGAAGTTCCCGTGCAATTTGTTATCAGTTACTACTTTATGCCGGCAACTTCAGTGCTCCGTTTTATTCACTCCCACTACTTGTTCTTTTCAGGACCCGAGGACCCAGCGGACGATTGCTACTGGGACTGAGAGCGGCGGCCTCTACTTCCTCGACGATGTTTCAGCTCTTTCTGCCTACTCCTCCTCCACCGATCTCCTTCAGTGGCATCTTCGTCTTGGACATCCTCCTCCTCGGCTCATTCGTCAGCTTCTGCCCCACTTACCTCCCACCAGTTCTCCGCTCAACTGTGATGCGTGTCAGCTGGCAAACATCATCGCTCCTCCTTCCCACCGAAGCAAGGCCGTGGCTCCTCTCGCATTTTTGATCTTATTCATTCTGATGTATGGGGTCCTGCTCCTACCCTCACAGTTGGTAGGGGCAGTTCCTATTTTGTCACTTTTATCGATGATTTTACTCGATGTACCTGGGTGTATCTATTAAAGGATCGCTCTGAGCTATTTTCGGTTTGGCAATCGTTTTACTTTATGATTAAGAATCAATTTGCTATTTCTATTAAAGTCTTACGTTCTGATAATGCCAAGGAGTATCTGTCTCATGAGTTCTCCGCTTTCTTTCACCAACACGGCCTCATTCATCAAACGACTTGTGTTTACACCTCCCAGCAGAATGAGGTGGCGGAGCGTAAAAACCGTCACCTGCTTGATGTTGCGCGTACTCTCATGACGCAGATGCACGTCCCTCGCTCCTACTGGGGCTACGCTGTGCTTCTCGCCTGCTATCTCATCAATCGCATTCCCTCCACGGTCCTCCACGGCCGGACTCCCTTCTCCCTTCTCTACCCCCACCAGGAACGTTTCCTCTTCCTCTCCGTATCTTTGGCTGTACGGCCTTTGTTCACGCTCCCTCCGCTACCCGCGACAAGCTTTCCCCCCGTTCCACCAAGTGTGTCTTTTTGGGGTACTCTACCACTCAAAAAGGCTATTGCTGCTTTGACCCTCTTCTCCGCAAGCAGTTTGTCTCCGCAGATGTGACTTTTTTCGAAAATGCTTCCTATTTCTCTCCTTCCTCTTCTCTTCTTCTCTTCCTTCTGATATCTCCGTTTCTTCCACACCTCTTCACGTTTTCCCACCTTCGTCTACTCCTCCACCCACTCCTTCCCAGTCCGTCTCCCCACCCACCCCTCCACCCTCCTCTCCGCTGCCGTCTCTCTCTAGTCCGGGCCAGCCTTCTCCGCCACGGACGCTCCGGTCGCTGACGCTCCTGTCGCCGACGCTCCTGTCGCCGACGCTCCTGTCGCCGACGCTCCCGATGATCTGGCTGTTCCCATTGCCCTTCGCAAAGGGTTGCGGGCGTGTACTCAACACCCGCTCACGGCTGTTGTTTCTTATGATCAGCTTTCTCCTTCTCGCAGGTCGTTTGCCTTGGCTATCTCTGCTACTTCTACTCCCCGTACCTACCAGGAGGCTCTCGCTCTCCCTCATTGGAAGTCTGCCATGGATGAGGAGATGGCTACTCTTACTGAACGGGGTACCTGGACTCTGGTTCCTCCTCCCGTGGGCACTGATGTGGTTGGCTGTCGCTGGGTCTTTGTTGTGAAGTTTCGCCCCGATGGCACTGTGGACCGCTACAAAGCCCGGCTGGTGGCCAAGGGCTTTACTCAGACTTATGGCGTTGATTACTTTGATACCTTCTCTCCGGTTGCTCGCCTCAGCACCATCCGGGTTCTCTTTTCTGTGGCCGTTAACCGGGCTTGGGCTATTTCCCAGCTTGATGTGAAGAATGCCTTTCTCTATGGCGATCTTCAGGAGGACGTCTATATGGAGCAACCTCCTGGGTATGTTGCTCAGGGGGAGACACGTGTCTGTCATTTGAAGAAGGCCATTTACGGCCTAAAGCAGAGCCCTCGGGCATGGTTCGAAAAATTCAGTGGTATTGTGGCAACCATCGGCTTTCAAAGGAGTTCGGCCGATCACTCCTTGTTCATTCGCAAAACGGCCTCGGGACTGGTGGTTTTAGTCGTATATGTGGATGATATTCTCCTTACTGGTGATGACCAAGATGGGGTGGACTTGACGAAGAAGCACCTCCGACAGCACTTGGTCACGAAGGATATGGGCTCTCCAAAATACTTTTTGGGGATAGAAATCTCTCGGAAGCCTGACTCCTTGGTTCTCTCTCAACGGAAGTATGCCCTTGATCTTCTTCAAGAAGCAGGCTTGACAGGTGCCAAACCAGCTCATCTTCCCATGGCTGTTGGAGAGGACAAAACGTGGACGGATGACTCGCCTCCTCTATCTGATGTCACACGGTACAGACGTTTGGTAGGCAAACTCATCTATCTCACGGTGACTAGACCCGACATCGCCTACGCTGTAGGAAAGGTCAGTCAGTTTATGCAAGCTCCCAGGGAGTGTCATCTTCAGTCCGCCCTGAAGATTTTAGAGTATATCAAAGCAGCACCGGGCAGGGGGTTACTCTTTCAGAAGAATGGCCATTTGAGGGTTGAGGCCTACTCAGATTCCAGTTACGCAGATGACAAAGGCGATCGTAAATCCACGTCAGGTTTTTGTACCTTTGTTGGAGGAAATCTCGTAAGTTGGAAGAGCAAGAAACAGTCTGTTGTTTCAGATCCAGTGCCGAAGCAGAATACCGGAGTATGGCGTCGACTACATGTGAGTTAAAGTGGTTGCGGGCTCTCATGCTTGACCTGGGCGAGGTATATGATTGTCCTCTCCCTATGTTCTGTGACAACAAGGCCGCTATACACATATCCAGGAATCCGGTCTTTCATGAGAGAACGAAGCATATAGAGGTTGATTGTCACTTCATTCGGGAGGAGATCTTGAAGAGACAGATTTGTACTCCTTTTGTCACCTCTGACAAGGAGTTGGCAGATATCTTCACCAAGCCGGTTTCTACTTCCTTCTTCCGCATTTGTGACAAGCTGGGCATGATTGATATCTATGCTCCAGCTTGAGGGGGAGTGTTGAAGTATTAGACCGGGCGGCTTAGCGGTCTGATCCAGCGGTTTGTTAACCGAGCGGTCTGGCGGTCTATCTGGTGCCTGGAGACGGGCGGTCTATCGGTCTACCTCTGCGGCCTGTTCTATCCTGCTGGAGTTGTCGAGCGGTTAGCCCATCTGTCTAACCGCGCGGCCTATGCGGTCTCCATTATTCTAGCCGCCCAGTACTGTAAATGTTTAGTCCCACATTGTTTGTATACTATCTTTCTTATCTCCTCCATTCTATATAAGGGAGGTCATACCTTTGTAAATGATATCTTTTTTTGGATAATAAAATTTCAATTATTCAAAAGTTTATTCGCTTGTCTTCTTCTTTTCGCTTCTTTTCTCTACTTTCTAACACACAACATGTATACTGACCAACATTCCCTTCTCATAAATTGATAAGTCTAGTGTCCGTGGCGCCAAACCCTTGCTAAAGTAGGCTATCAGACGCGCCTCTTGCATGAGGATGGCTACAATCCCCACGCCCGACGCATCGGTCTCCAAGATGAACTCATTAGTGAAATCGGGTAGAGCTAGCACCGGTGTGGTAGTCATCGCTTTCTTGAGAGCCTGGAACGTCGTTTCCACATCCTCTTGCCAACTAAATGCATCCTTGTGTAGCAGCTATGTTAACAGACGTGCTATCTTTCCATAATCCTTCACGAACCGTCAGTAATAGCCCGTCAGTCCAAGGAAGCCGCGAAGGGCTCGGACGTGTGTGATCGGGGCCACGTTTGTATGCTTTCAATCTTCTTCGGATTGGTCTAGACTCGTTGTTCGGAGACTATGTTATCAAAACATTCGACCTCTTCTTGTCCAAGGGAGCACTTGGAGAGCTTGATGGAGAGCTGGTGCTGACGGAGGATCACAAACACTTGCTCTACATGTTTGAAGTGTTCCTCCCAACCGGCGTTGTAGATCAAAATGTCATCAAAAAAATATCAATACGGACCTGCGGAGGAGGGGCCTGAAAATTTTGTTCATCACCGCCTAGAACATCGATGGTGCGTTGGAGACTCTGAAAGGTATCACGAGGAATTCGTAGTGGCCGACGCGTGTCTAGAAGGTTGTCTTGTAGGTTTCTTCTTCCTTCATCCTGATTTGATGGTAGCCTGAGCGCAGATCCAACTTTGTGAACAGGCGTGCTGTGTGTAATTCGTCTAACAGTTCTTCTATCATGGGAATGAGAAACTTGTCCTTGATTGGGTAACTGTTCAGGTCGCGATAGTCAACACAAAACCTCCACGAGACATCCTTTTTTCTTCACCAGAATGATGGGTGAGGAAAAAGAACTGGTGCTGGGTCTGATAATTCCCTCTGCTAGCATCTCCTTAACGCTTCGTTTTATCTCTGCCTTTTATATGTGTGGGTGGTGGTATGGTTGAATGTTAGTAGACTCGGCTATTTTCTTGAGGCTGATCTGGTGGTCTCTAAATCTCTGTTGAGGAAGTGAGTGGGGTTCCTGGAAAACCTCTGAGTATTGCCCTAGCAAGGACTGCATCTGCTCTGACACCTTGTGTGGTGAAGTAGGTCGCGACACAAGCTCCATGATTACCGCCATAGGATCTTCTTGGTCCCGCAACCTTTCTAGGCATCGAAGGGAAATCTCCTTCATGGGTGAGGTTTTGAGTGCATGCAGACAGTAGTCTTTCCCACCCTGAGTAAACTCCATAGTCATGTAGCGCCAACCCAGTGTTACCTTCCCGAGCTGTTGTAGCCATTGGACCCCAGACCATGTCGGACCCCTTGATGGGCAACAAGTTAACTTCCGACCGACACAAGTACCCTTGCACCCGGAATTCCACCCCCTTCATAACTCCTTCACACTGTAGCTTGTTATCATCGGCTACCATAACCTGGAAGGAGGATTCACGGTTGACCTTAAGGCCCAACCTCCGAGCAACTGTGTGGTTGATGAAGTTGTGTGTATTACCACTGTCAATCAAAATGATCACTTTCTGTTGGAGGATCCTCTCGGTGATTCACATAGTCAGGGGTGTGGTCCCTCCCTCCATAGCCTCGATGGCCAGGTCGTGGTCTTCTTCCTGTTTGTCCCCTTCCCCTTCAGGTCCACTGTCTTCTTCTTCTTCCCTCAACATTTATACCTGGATCATCTAACATTTTTGTCTGGGGCCATATTTCTCATTGCAGTTGATACACAACCCCTTTTCCCGTCTTGCTTGTAGCTCGGGGCATGTTAGTTTCTTCACTGTCTCCTTTCCTGCCGCAGTTTGTTCTCTTCTGATCATTAGCGGGCTCGCCGTATTCTTCTCATTGGCCATCCATTCCCTTTGTCGGCTAAATCGCTCCTCCTGAATTCGGGCCAAACTAATGGCGTGGTTCTAGCTGCGTGGCATGTACGTGTGGACCTCATCCCTAATGTGCTCCTTCAGTCTGGAAATAAAATAACTCAGGATTGTCCTCTCCTCCCATGCACCTTGTTCGCCAACCTTCCGAACTTTGCGGTATTCCATTACTGAACCCCTCTGATTCAGTTTCAGGAAAAGGGTCTCAAAATTTTCATACTCGAGGGACCCGAATCTGGATGTGAAACCATCAACGAATTCGGCCCAAGGGGGACATCAGCACAAGGGGGGAATCAGCCACAGGGGGATAGTCGCGCCCTCAGAGAAACCACTGAGTCCACTGGAATGCATCATCTTCAAGGTGAAAGGACGCCAATTGCACCCACTACTCTTCTGAAATCTCCTGGTAGTTGTAAAATAACTCCGCCTTTTGAACTCATTCCAACGCGTCGTCTCCTTTGAATGTTGGGTAATTCATGCGGGTCATTTTTGGTGGCATGTAGGCTCGGATTCTTCTGGTCGTGTGCTCCATACTCCTGGTCGGGGCCAAGAGGCCGTCAATGTTCTGTCGGCCAATTCGGGGACCCTCCTTCCTCTCCGTGTTGATAGTCGGGTCTTGTAGTTGCTCGGGTAGGTCTGTACTCCCAGACGCCGCCTGTCTTGTTGTTGTCGTTGTGTCCCGATCTCTAGGTCGCTGGTCAATCAGGTCCTCGCATCCCTTGTCGAGGCCCCTGGGTAACTGGATTGGTCCCTGATGAGTGCGCGCTTCCATGTTCCCCGTTGCTTTTCCCTTGATACTTTGAGACAACAAGCTCTTGATTTTTTTCCATGCGAGCATCCTGCCGCTCTTCCAAACGTTTCTCTGACGCTCTTAATTTTTCTTTAATGGCTATCACTGTATCTGACAGCTCGATGTAGTTCTCCTCTAGAGTTGCTAGCCTCGTAAATTCTTCTTGTGAGTGAGTCCCCATGGTGGAACTCGATGGTTTATAGAAAGGAAGCAGTTGGCTTTGACATGGAATGACACACTACCCACGGACGACGTCGGTGCCAGGGAGATCGACGAGGCAGTTTGGCGCAGTCGACGAAGCAAACGAATGAGATGTTGCGATCGAAGAATGCAGAGCCGTCGAGGCAGGAGGTCGTCTAGTCTTGCCGTGCGAAGGATGCGGCACAGACAGTCGAAGGATGCGCCACTGAAGTTGTGTGAAGGGTGCACCGCTGAAGCGGTTGGTCGAAGGATGCAGCGCAATCGTTTAGATCCGACGATCGAGGCTGAAGATCGGCGGATATGGCGTGGTCGTCGAGCAGGGCGTCTGAAGCTGGCGATCTAAACAATCTATCGAAGGATTGACCGAAGGATGCGCCGCGGTTGATCAAATGATCGATCGAAGGTTGCGTCGCGGTTACGATGAGGAATGATGTCGGACTTAGTGGCAAGGTCGGTGGACGAGCCTTTGATACCAAATGTTAGGATCAAAGAACAAAATAATGGAGAACAGAGAAATTAGGATTAGGGTGAGAGAGAGAGAGAGAGGAAATACCTAAAGAGTCTTTTGCATGCCCTCGCCAAACAAGCCCCAGAGGTATTTATACCTCTGGGCCACGAGGGGCCTACCACCCCCCCCCCATACGGGCCACTAACTCCATGATTCTCACGCTGAATTGATTTGTGTTTATCAACAAAATTTTCCTTTAAACTCAAGTCCCTTCTATCCCTTATGTCAATTGCCACTTGACAACAAGTCGCGCCTTATATCAGTTATCAGTTGCATCAGTGTCGAGATATCAAATCATCTCGCCATCGGTATTCTTCTCTTATTTTATGACCAAGTTAGTGTTCCCTTCGTCTTTTTTCTCAGCAGAACAGTCTCTTGCGGAATGCCCAAACTTGCTACAATTATAACACTTGTTGAAGTTGCGGTCCTTCACAGTGTCCGAACATGCCACATTTATGACACCCGATATTCGACTGGTTTAGCTGACCGCCTCTTTCAGGACCTCTTCTTTGATCTCGCCAATTATGTTGGTTCGTCTGCTCCCTTTCCTCATAGTATTCTCCTTGACCACGACCTCTACCATTGTGACTATTTTTGTGTCCTCTGCCTCGCCCTTCTTGAGAATTTTAAGAATAGAGTAATTCTTCATTTTTAATTGTGCCTAACTTTTTCGAGTGTCTCCTTTTTATTTCACTTCTCATGTGCCTCGAGATAGTCATCGAGCTCATTAAATTTTTGTGTGCCCTTAGAGGAGGAGGGGGGATGAATAAGGGATTATTCATTTTTATGAAAATCTTTATAAATTAAAATTCATTAGTACTCCAAATTCCCCAATGAAGCATTATTGAACATAAAGAGAAAGACATGATTATATTATATCAACAAATGATTATAAAAACTATATCTTGGTAACACTGAAGATCGAGACGTTGAATGAGAACCCCTTTTTGTTTTCTATATCGGCTCACCCCTTGAACCATTTGGCCTTAGCTTATCTATCCTTAGTTAGGACTCAAGCTCCATAAACCTAAACCTCAGTGTGGTCACCTAACACACAAGGTGAATTCTCCCTCTAAGCCGTACAAAGTCCTAGTCGCCAACACAAGGGAGAATTCTTTTATGCTCAAAAGAGTTACCAAAAGATAAAGATAAAATACAAGAGAAATAAATAAACATATTATGAAATAAAAAAATTCGCTTAAGAACTTCTGAAGGCGAGGACGAAGGAACGCTCGTGGCTATCATCGTAGATACGTTCTCTCTTCATCTTGAATAAGCTTTGATCTTCTTCGCCTTCGAAATCTCTTTGTAAGGAAGTCTTGGATCTCCTCTGGACGTCAGGCGTGAAAACTCTCTCAAAATAATTCCTTTTGTGCACAAGAGCTGGCAAAAATATCTTCAAATTGAACTCAGTCAGCTAACTTAGGAAACGTTTTATCGCGCCGCGGTAGCGATCGTCGCGCGGTAGTACGATATTGCAGTGCGCCAAAATGAGAGCTCGTGCTTCATTTGGCTCCACACTCATTCTGTGATTGTCAGGGTTTCCTTAAGGTTACCGATGCACGATAGGGTTATCACAATGCGATAAGATTTTACATAATAAGCTCCTTGCTCCCTCCAAGTCCCTTTTGAATTGCCCCTTGCCAGCTATCATTTTGGCACGAAAGCTGTCGTCGACGGTATGTCTTATCACCGCACGATAGTTGGCAATTCAGTCCATATCTCCAATTGACCGTCTCGTTTGTATTTCAATTTGTTTTTCTCTATTATACATGTAATAACTGCATACTATAAACACAAGCAAGGTAGATCAAATACAAATTATGATTTATTTTTTTTAAATCAAGAGATGCGGAATTGATGTTCCAATAAACTTCTCTTTTGATAAAATAAATCTCATTAATGAGAAATCATTAATTTATATAAGTGCTTTGTTTATAGAAGTGTGCGGTAAATGATATTCGTAAAAACAATATAATGATCATATGAATGCAAGTACATTAGTACTAAATTCTTCCTAAGTGCGTGCTCCTCCTAAATATATGATCTCGCTAAACTAAGTAGTTTTATAATTCTTCTACCTTTAGATTTCTCAATTTATTTTTCCCCTTTTAGTATTATCAAAAGACTTGGAATAAAACTGTAAGGAAAGACATGATGTACTTAGGCATTAATGAGATTATGACAAAAGATAGGGCACAATGGCGACAAAGGATTCATATAGCCGACCCCACTATAGTGGGATAAAGGCTTGAGTGTTGTTGCAGTATATTATGAAAACAGGGTGGAGGTGAAGTGTTTCATAAAATAATGAACCACTAGTAAAAAAGATGATCATGATCAAGCAAAGAGTGTATGAACAGAAAAATCTGTGAAATAATGAAAGGGAAATGCACATGCAGATAATCAGTAAAGTATAAGAACACAACTTGATAAAAAGATAATCATTATAGATCAGTATATCATAATCTTAGAAATATCATAAATGATTATCGTTATAAACCTAGAGATATCCTAAAATATTGACATTACAAACCAGCCTATGTCGGTCCTAAACCCAGATGAAAAATAGTGAGGGTTGTGTTAAGTAAACGGTCCGCGTAAAATTTAATCGCCCTTATAAATATGGATCATTTAAGAAATTGTGCAAAAGCTAGGTTGTTCCCCCTAAGGAACGCGTCCATTATCCGAATGCAACATCTTGGCAAGGACTGCTGCATCTCCAGCACTTGGGTGTAATGTTAAATATGCAAGAGTTCTCGTCGTATGGTGTTGAAGCCAAACTTTGACTCCGACAAACGTTCGCAAAATAGGGGCGTAGCCGACACCTACTTGGCCCAAGCTCCGACCTCCGACTGGTCGTGAAGGACTAGAAAACTGGCCCAAAGCCACAGCAGGGAGGTCCCACCGCACCCGGAAGGTCACTGAGAGCTTCCCCTCCAAAGCCAAAAGCTGGGCTTGGAGTTCCTCAGAAAGCACAGGAGACAATGCCAATAATCCCCCGGGAGTGAGAAAAAGGTCCCTTTCTGAAGAACCCCTATGGGCTTATTTATAGATTTCGGAATCCGAACTGCCAATAACCAAACTGTACTGGTCTGAAATTACCAGGGTACCCCTGGCGGGGTCTGCCAACAGCCAAACTCCGCTGTTCTGAGGAGCTATTTGCAGACCACTAAGGGTAAGAGGGTAAAAATACCCGGGGTAGAAGAGTAAAAACCTCTGTTGTCATGGAAATATAAAAATGGTCTCTTCTCATCCTGGCGAGTGGAAAAGCACTTGCCGGCGAGATGGACCCCACTGCCCGTCTCGCCGGCGTCCTTTGCTATGAGGTCTTCTCGCCGCTGGAGGCCTTCTCGCCGTTGGAGGCCTTCTCGCCGTTGGAGGCCTTCTTGTCGTTGGAGGCCTTCTCGCCGTTGGAGGTCTTCTCGCCCCCAAATGGGGGCACCTTGTTTATTGTAGAAACAATTCGTCTCGCCTCTCGCGAGTGGGCCCCCTGGTCCCATTCGCCTTTCTCGACTTATTCGCTCTTTGAGGGCCTCTTGCGAGCCCGAGATTGTACACAATCCCCGCTCTTTTCGAGATTATTCTAAGCTCGGAAAGAATGTTCAACCGAGGCTCGTTATTTAAAGTGCATTAAAAATCGTATTTATGAGGAATCTTTTATGAGGCCCCCCACCGGGGCCTATAAATATAGGATTCCTGCTCCGCACACCGGGCGTCCTACTTTGCACATCCTTCTTCCCCAGCTTGAATCCTTCGTCATAACGCACAGCCAGAGCTTCCGTGATCGTCTCGCACTGGTGCGAGAGCAGCACAAGGCCAACGTGGCCTCTTTTACTTCTTCATTAGTTCGCCCTCTCCCCCATCGTCTCGCCTAAAAAAGATGAAGGTCGGTGGTCCGTTGTCTGCCGCAGGAGATCTGTCTCGCGCTGCCTTGGAAACCGTCCCCACTCCTCATGCATCTTCCAGGGAGAAAGAGGTGGGTACTTGCTTCTGCCGCTGTCATCTCTGCAACGTGTGCTCTCTTTTATTGACTGGTATTTTTTCAGGGAGCTCTCGTGGTTTCGCAGCACCCGGAGAGCCCGCGAGATGGTTCTGCCGTCCACCGTGAGGAGTACGACTCGCAGCCCTCTTCTACTCCCCCAACTACTCCCAGCGAGAGGAGGGACGACCCCTCCCAGGCCGCCGAGACCCTCACCTTCCTGGTAAAAGACCTTCCCTCGCGCTTTTGAATCCTCTTCGCTATTCTCACACCCTTCTGCGAGTGCCTCTTCCACCCTGTCTCTGCACTCCTTGCGCAGATTCTCGGGCCAACTCACCTGTTGAGGAGCAGCCAAAGCGACTCTCCGTCTCGCCTCCTCCTGTCGATGGAATTGAAGATTACCTGGGCGACCCTTCGAACCCAGCGGAAATGAAGCGCAAGACAGCTGAGCTGTTTCGGAAGCACGCGTGCATCATCCATTCCTTGGCGCAGGATAAGCAGGCCGCGGAGAGGCGTATCGAATGGCTGGAGAATGAATGTGCTCGCCTATCCTCCGAAGCTAACGCCGAGCTAGATGTCGATGGCACCAACCCTGAAGCCATCATTAACGAGACTGATATGCAGCTCCGTCTCGCGCGTCGTGGTCTTGAATCCATTCACGCCTTCCACTCGCGAAGCAGACCTCCCTGTGCGGGAGCTCGCGGTGGCCGCTGGCAATGGCACCCGTATTAAAGGACGTCCGTCTCGCCGCTTCTCTTTTCTTCTTCATTTGAATGCTGTAATAAAAGTAGTCTTGTGGTGTCGTCTCGCTGAGACTTTAAAAACTTGGTGTCTGCCATACGCGGGACGATCCCTGAATATATATATATTTTTATTGCTGGTTTTTTATTTCTTTCTTTTTTAATTTATATTAGATATATTCTTTTTTGATTGTGATGGGTCGCGCCGATCGAGATTTAGGAGAGAGAAACGAACGTCGACTCTTCCCCTTCCCTTATGTTTTTCCCGCCCATCAATCATTGCTCTGTATCTGCTATAAATATGTCTGGCCCGGGATGAAATAGACACCGCACTCTTCACTCCTGTCGCTGCCCCAGCTGTTGCTTCTTTGATTCTTTCGTCTCGCCGGTCCCTCTCGCTCTTCTCTCTCGGTTCTCTCGCCAACTTCTTCTTTTCCTTCGTCTCGCCGCAGAAGATGGGTAAGAAGAAGGTTGAGGAAGCTGAGGGGCGCAGTCGCTGCGGGAAGAGGTTCACAGATCACGACTTCCCGCTTGGCCGGCTCCCTCAAGAAGATTACCATAGGTTTGCCTGCGAGTACCTGGGGGATGGTGTCGAGTCGCGTCCCCCCAAAGTTGGCGAGTCCATCAATTCCTACTACCCGGGAGAACTCCCTAATCAACCGGTTGCTGCCTCCAACTTGTCTGCTACTGCGTCCAACCCGCAAGCTGTTCTTCCAGACCAGGCGGCTGCCACCTCCTCTCGCGAAGGCGACTCCTCTAGCCGTCCCACCCCCTCCTCCCATATGAATTATAACCTGGGTCCCGTGGTCCATGATGCCGTCGGTGACCCAGTTCTGCTGTGGGGGCGGGACGCCAACCGCGTGTCCATTTCCACCCTCCTTCCTTCTTGGAAGGAGCAAGAGGTCCCCACCAGCCATGCCTTCGCTGTGGGGTACGGCCTCTACGGCGGCCTTGACGCTGTCTCGCCTGAAAGCGAGTCCACCAAGGATCTCGTACTGAAGACTTCCCACCATCAAATGCGGGCCTTGGAGTTCTCGCACCGCTCCTCTCGCCGCCTTATTTATATCAACTCAAAGTGGAAAGAAAGTGAGGAGAACCTGGAGGCGGAGCGAGAGAAGTCCACCGGTCTAGCGAAAAGGCTATCTGAAGCCGAGTCCCTCCTCGCGAAGGCCCAAGGCGGTGTGGTAAGCCTTAGACTTTTTCCTTTGGTTTTTCTTTTTCAATCATCCTTGGCTAACTGCTGGGTCGTCTCGCAGGATGCCGAGACGGCGGAACAATTGCGCTCGCGCGTGACGGCTTTGGAGGAGGAGGTCCGGGAATTAAAAGCTGAGAATGCGCGTCTTCAGGCTGACGTCGCGTCGTCGTCTCGCCGCGAGCCCTTCCAGACGCCTCCGCCACATTACTCTCATGAGGAAGTCGAGGAGCAGTGCCGAGACGCTGGCGTTCGGGCGGCAGAGCTGGTGCTGCAAATGATGAAGGATCTGGGGGTTGTAAAAGACAATTCTGAAACTGTGACTGCTCGTGATTTGGTCCCCGAACTTTATAGCGAGGAGAGCGATGATTCTTCATCTGGCGAGGAGGACTGACGTGCCGATTCCAAGATTTAGAATCACTCTCTCCTCCACCTTTCATTGTTGTAAAACTTTAAATCACATATATTTTTTGTGGTACCTGTCAAGTGACGAGCGAATGCTCATTTTTGTCCTGTCTCTATTTTTTGTTCTTTATTTTGTGAAATTAATCCTTGGCTTGTTCCGGCTTGCGGGACGGTGCTACCCCTCCGTCTCGCCGCCTAGCCCTTTCTGTATTCTGCCTTTTTTCTGCTTTACGCGAGACGCCTCCTCGATGCGCTCACGCCCGCGAGGCGACACAATACCTTGTCTCGCGAGTGTCTTCTCGCAAATGGTGAGACGATCATCGAAACCGTCCGCTGCGAGTGCCGCCACTCGCCTTACTCCACACCCTTTTGCCTTAGTTTATTTTTTGTTCCCTAGGGCTAAGCTGAGATGTTAAGGTGTAATGTCGCTTTAAGAAGACTTTCCACACTATTCTGCCAAAGTGAATTTACTGCCCTGTCAGCTTGATGCGAGCCTGAGCAGCGGGTCTACCTGGGGCCGAGCTGAGCTCGAGGTGTCGATGAAGATACCTTAATCCAAACCTATCCCCCACAGGCGAGCCTTCGGACCTGCCAGCTAGATGAGAGCCTTCGCAGCGGGTCTACCTGGGGCCGAGCCGAGCTCGGGGTGCCAATGACGATACCTCAATCCAAACCTATCCCCCACAGGCGAGCCTTCGGACCTGCCAGCTAGATGAGAGCCTGCGCAGCGGGTCTACCTGGGGCCGAGCCGAGCTCGGGGTGCCGATGACGTTCTCAACCAAAACCTATCCCCCACAGGCGAGCCTTCGGACCTGCCAGCTAGATGAGAGCCTGCGCAGCGGGTATACCTGTGGCCGAGCCGAGCTCGGGGTGCCGATGACGTTCTCAACCAAAACCTATCCCCCACAGGCGAGCCTTCAGACCTGCCAGCTAGATGAGAGCCTGCGCAGCGGGTGTACCTGTGGCCGAGCCGAGCTCGGGGTGCCGATGAAGATACCTCAATCCAAACCTATCCCCCACAGGCGAGCCTTCGGATCTGCCAGCTAGATGAGAGCCTGCGCAGCGGGTCTACCTGGGGCCGAGCCGAGCTCGGGGTGCCGATGACGTTCTCAACCAAAACATATCCCCCACAGGCGAGCCTTCGGACCTGACAGCTAGATGAGAACCTGCGCAGCGGGTCTACCTGGGGCCGAGCCGAGCTCGGGGTGCCGATGACGTTTCCTCTTCCTGTCATTAGGACTTTACAATAATCAATAAACAAGAAATAATTCGAGAAGTATATTATATTGATCATGCTTTGAGTACATATATTCCGCTCTCCCTTCTCATGAGTAGAAGCGTTTCAAGTCATCCCCACTACAGGAGTGGCTCAAGGTCCTACCCTCCGCATCCTGGAGGTAGTAGTCTCCTGCTCTCAATGCTCTCTCTCCACAATATAAGGTCCCTCCCAGTTTGGGTTGAGCTTTCTCACCGGGGCAGACCTCCCTGCCGCATCAACCTTCTTTAGTACCAGATCTCCCTCCGCGAATTGCTTTATCCTGATATGCTTGTTGAAGTGCTTTGTCATTCGACGCTTGATCTCTTCTTGTCTGATGGCTGCCACGTCTCGCAGCTCCTCTGCCAGGTCTAGCGAGAGGCGTAAGCCTTCTTCGTTTTCCATCCTCCAAGCCTCGTCTTCATCACCTGCAGCCGCAACTCGTGGGGACCGGACCTCGAATTCCACGGGCAGGACTGCCTCACATCCATGGGAAAGCTTGAAAGGAGTCTCGCCGGTGGCCGTGTTCGGGGTTGTTCTCAAGGCCCACAAGACCGAGGGGAGTTGTTCTACCCAACTCCCTCTTAAATTCTCCACCTTCTTTTTGAGCAGATTTACGATAATCTTGTTTGCCGCCTCTACTTGACCGTTGCTCCTGGGGTGGTGGACGGAGGCAAACCTGAGGTCGATGCCTAGCTGAGTGCAGAAGCTGATGAATTCTTCACTAGCAAACTGGGGACCGTTATCCGTGACGATGGCCTGAGGCAGCCCGTGTCTGCAGATGATCTCCCCCCAGACGAAGTTCCTGATGACTTGGGAGGTCACCTTTGCTAGCGCCTTAACCTCCAGCCACTTGGAGAAGTAATCTATCATAACCAGGAGGAATCGTCTTTGCCCACTAGCTGGAGGGAAAGGCCCAACTAAATCCATTCCCCAGATGGCGAAAGGCCATGGTGCTGTGATACTTCGGAGCCTTTGAGCCGACAAGAGCTGGAGGGGGGCGTAGAGCTGGCATTTTCGGCACTTCCTTGCAAATTTTGCTGCGTCCTTTCTCAGGGTGGGCCAGAAGTATCCCTGTCTGACCACCCTTGCTTCCAACGTCCTCCCTCCGGAATAACTACCACATTCCCCGGAGTGCACTTCCTCCAAAACGCGTCTGGTCTCCTCCTTCGTCACGCATCGAGCTAGGAGACCCGAAAGCATCCTCCGGTGCAACCCTCCTTCATGCATGAGATAATGAGCTGCCTTATGCCGGAAGTTTTTTGCCTCCTTGATCCCCTCAGAGAGGGTTCCTGTCATGAAGAAGGTAACGAAAGGGTCCATCCACGAGGGTCGCCGATCCACCTCCATTAGCTCCCCCTCTTCGATCGCTGGATGGAATAAATCAGTCAAGGTACCCCCTCTCCGAGGTCCGAACTTAGTCAATCGATCGGCAGCAGCACTCTCTCCTCTGGGGACGTGTTGAATGGAGAACGTCCGGAACCCCCCGATGATTGCCCTCACCTTGGACAAGTACTTCACAAGGGTGGGCTCCCGAGCTTCGAACTCTCCTCAAATCTGGGATGCCACCACCAATGAATCCGTGAAAGCCTCAACGTCCTTGATCTCGAGCTCCTTTGCCAAACGAAGGTCGGCTATTACCGCCTCGTATTCTGCTTGGTTGTTAGTCGCGGGGAAATGCAAAACGACCGCTTGTTCTATGGTCACCCCCTGAGGACTTGTCAACACCACCCCTGCTCCGAGGGAGTGCTTTCCCGAGGCCCCGTCAACCGTCATCTTCCATGCTTCTTGTGGCCGCGCTCGACCCCGACTTCTGTAGCGTAGTCTGCCAAGAAGTCGGCCACTACCTGTGCCTTAATGGAGAGCCTTGGCACGAACGAAATGTTGAATTCACTCAACTCGATAGACCACTTAGCCAGCCTACCCGAGTGCTCCACTCCTTCGAAAATCTTACGGAGAGGATGGTCCGTCACTACTCTGATCGAATGTGCTTGGAAATATGGTCGGAGCTTCCTGGCCGAAACGATCAAGGCGTATGCCAGCTTTTCTAGGATAGGGTAACGAAGCTCCGCCTTTTTCAGGATCCTGCTAACATAATAAATGGGCAACTGCTTTCTCCCATCTTCTCTGACCAGGACAGAGCTCACCGCCTCCGCTCCTACCCCTAGGTACAAGGTTAGATCCTCCCCCTCCTTTGGGCTTTGAAGCAGAGGAGCTAGGGAGAGCTGCTCCTTCAGTCTTTGAAAAGCTTTCTCGCACTCCGCGGTCCACTCAAACCTCTGGTTCCCTCGTAGCACTTTGAAGAAAGGTGAGCACTTCTCCCCTGATCTGGAGAGGAATCTGCTAAGGCCGGCCAACTTCCCTGTCAAGCGCTGCACCTCCTTAGCGTTTCGCGGTGATTCTAGTTCTAGGATGGCTTTTACTTTATCTGGATTAGGTTCTACCCCTGCCGGGGTCAGAAGGTGCCCAAGGAACTTCCCACGACTTGCCCCGAAAACACACTTTAAGGGGTTCAACCTCATTTTGAACTTCCTCAAGGTGGCAAACGTCTCCTCCAGATCCCGAAGATGCGAGTTCACCCCCTTGCTCTTTACCATGAGGTCATCAACGTAGACCTCCAGGTTCCGGCCCCTCTGGCCTTGGAAAACTCGATCCATCATCCGTTGGTAAGTAGCCCCTGCGTTTTTCAACCCAAAGGGCATCATGTTATAGCTGAAGCACCCTTCCCTTGTGATGAAGGAGACGTCCTTGACGTCAGGAGGGTGCATTCAGATCTGATGGTAACCTGAAAAAGCATCCAAAAAACTCATAATAGAAAAACCGACGGCTGAATCAACCAGCGCGTCGATCCGAGGCAGGGGGTAGCAATCCTTAGGGCATGATTTTTTTAATAAAGAAAATTCGATACACATTCTCCATTTTCCACCTCCCTTCTTCACCATCACCACATTGGAGATCCAGCCTGGATACTGGATCTCTGAGATGAAGCCAGCCTCTAGGAGCTTCTTGATCTCCTCGCGTATTGGCTCCTCCAGCTTTGTCGCGATGGTCCTCATCTTCTGGCGTATGGGGCGCGTCCGGGGGTCCAGATTCAAGCGGTGGCAGGCCACGTCCGCATCGATGCCCGGCATGTCTGCCGCGCTCCAAGCGAAGACGTCGATGTTGCTCTGAATGTCGGGCCGCACTTGCTCCTGGTCCTCGGGGCTCAAGCCCCCGCTGATCCGCACCCTTTGTACCTGCCCTGCGCTGGTGAAGACCTCCATCTCCACCACTTCCGCGGCCGGCTCCAGCCGCGACTGCTCCCAGCCGTCCCTTGCCTCTTCCTGCCCAAACTCTTCCTCCCCTCCTGCTCCCTCAACTTCTATCGTCTCACCCTGCTGCTGCTCAATCTCCATGCCTCTCTGGGCTTCCTTCTCAGTTCCTTCTCCTTCCTCTCCCTCCTGCCGTCTCTCCTGCGGCTCTGACTCTCCATCCCTCCGGACCTCTTGCACGTCTCCTCCCTGCTGCTCCTCAGTCTCCTCTCCTCCGACTTCCTCTTCGGTTCCTTCTCTCGCCTCCTCCGGGCTCACCTCCTTTTCCCCGACAGCTTCTTCACGCGCCGCCATCTCTTTCTCCAACTCCTCCGCTTCTGCCATCCAAGATGTGGTGTTGACCGCTGTAACGTAGCACTGCCTTGCCACCTTCGGATCCCCCCTGACCCTGACCTGCACCCCTCCGTTGTTGAACTTGAGACATTGATGAAAAGAGGAGGGGACGCAGCGGAAGGCACTGATGAGGGGACGCCCAAAGATGGCGCTGTAGCTGCTCAGGGCGTCCACGATCACGAACCTGCAGTTCCGTGACACGCCCCCCAACCTTACGTGCAGCCCTACTCCCCCTTCCACTTCTTTCCTCTCTCCGGAGAACCCGAACAACGGTCCATCCGAGGCCAAGATCCTTTTGGTTTCTACCTGCATCTCATCGAAGGCCCTCTTGAAGATCACATTTACAGAGCTCCCATTATCCACCAGGATCTTGGAGACCGTAAAGTTTTCCACCGCCGTCTGGATTACCAAGGCATCGCAGAACGAGTCCTCATACTCCGACATGTCCTCTGAAGAGAAGGTAATTTTTTCTTTCGGGGGCGGAGCCTCCATTCGGAACATGGTCTGGAGGCTCCCCTTTCGGGTGGCCTCGATCCCAATCCCTCCATGGATTGCCCCGATTCCTCCCCGGGTTCCTACATCCACCCGGTCCTCGCACCTATCCTCCGTCTCCCCCGGTTGCACTTCTACGATCCTTACTGGCGGATCCTGCCTCCTCAATCCTATGGCCTCTCTCATCTCCAAGAACTCTGGGCAGGTGGTCGTTGCGTGACCTTCCTCCTGATGGAAGTCACAGAAAGGCAACGCCACCCCACCCCTTCTTCCTTCTCTTCCTCTTCTTCCTCCTCCTCGAGCTCCTCTTCCTCGACCGATCCCCATTGCCTCCTGCTGATGCTGAAAACGATCCCTCACCCCCTGTCTCCATGCCGGTTGATCAAACCTCCTTGGCTCACGGAAGTTATCCCTTCCCTGGAAGCCTCCTCCTAACTCCTGGGGGCGACCTTCCTGAGGCCTCCACCCTATCCGGTTGTTCGGCTCTCGGGCCCCCCGATGATGCTGTCCTTGCTGCCCCTGACCTCGGGGTTCCTCTCTTCTTCTTTCTTCTTTCTGCTCCCTCTGCTTCCTCTGCTCCCTCTGCTCCCTCTGCTCTCCTGCTTCTGGCTCCTTCACATCGTCCTCTGCCAACCTGGCCAACTTCCTTGCAAACGCCGGATTGGCCCTCTCAAAATCCGTCTCCTTTGCCGCCCTCTCCATGAGCTCCTCAAAAGAGAGGGGGGGGGGGACACCCTTTTCAACTCCATACTAAAGAAGCGTGACCTCAGCCCCAGGGTAAACGCAAGCATTAGCGTGTATCCAGGGACCTCCTGGATCAGGACGATCTCCTGAAACCGATCTACGTAGTGTCCCAACGTCTCATCCTGCTTCTGCCTCACCGAAAACAGGCACTCCGCCTCCTTCTTACGCTTCTTCGATGTTGAGAACCTCAACAAGAAACCCCTCCGCAGATCCTCAAAACAGTAGATTGATCTCGCCGGCAACTGGTGGAACCAGTCCCGCGCCTTCTCCTTCAAGGTGATGGCAAACAGCCTACACTTGAAGGCATCCGTCATCTGCCTTATCGAAACCACGTCCTCAAACCACTGCACGTGCTGTACATGATCATCCTTCCCCGAGTAGTAGGACATGTCGGGCTCCCGGAACCCCTCCGGCACTGGAGCTGAGATGACGAGCTCACTGAATGGGCTCTCGCCACCTGCTTGCCGAGAGGGCACGTCTCGCGGCCTCGGCTGGCTGGCCTGATCCGCGAGACCGTGCACAGGGAAGAGCTCTCGCACAGCTGCCTCCTTCTCGCCGTCTTCTGCCGGGATCTCCTTCCCGGGTCGCTGGCCTGGGAAGAATTCTCGCGCCGCCATGTCGCTCTCGCCAGTCTCCGTCGGGACCTCCTTCCCTGGGCGCTGTCCAGGGGCGTTCTCGCCTAAGAGCGGGACCACTTCTATCGGGACCTGAGGCGTCGCCCACTCGCTCCTTGCCGAGAAGGCCAAGCTTATGGTCTGCATGACCTCTCGCCTGAAGTCCTCCAGCATCTTCCTCGTCGCCTCTTCTACCTGGGAGGGGGAACCTCCGGAACCAGATCCTTCACCTTCACCTCCTGCCATAGGACCACACTCAAACTTTTTTTGTATCAGCTACCTTCCACGCTCACCGCACCAGAACTGTTGAAGCCAAACTTTGACTCCGACAAACGTTCGCAAAATAGGGGCGTAGCCGACACCTACTTGACCCAAGCTCCGACCTCCGACTGGTCGTGAAGGACTAGAAAACTGGCCCAAAGCCACAACAGGGAGGTCCCACCGCTTACCTGGAAGGTCACTGAGAGCTTCCCCTCCAAAGCCAAAAGCTGGGCTTGGAGTTCCTCAGAAAGCACAGGAGACAATGCCAATAATCCCCCGGGAGTGAGAAAAAGGTCCCTTTCTGAAGAACCCCTATGAGCTTATTTATAGATTTCGGAATCCGAACTGCCAATAACCAAACTGTACTGGTCTGAAATTAACAGGGTACCCCTGGCGGGGTCTGCCAACAGCCAAACTCCGCTGTTCTGAGGAGCTATTTGCAGACCACTAAGGGTAAGAGGGTAAAAATACCCGGGGTAGAAGAGTAAAAACCTCTGTTGTCATGGAAATATAAAAATGGTCTCTTCTCATCCTGGCGAGTGGAAAAGCACTTGCCGGCGAGATGGACCCCATTGCCCGTCTCGCCGGCGTCCTTTGCTATGAGGTCTTCTCGCCGCTGGAGGCCTTCTCGCCGTTGGAGGCCTTCTCGCCGTTGGAGGCATTCTTGTCGTTGGAGGCCTTCTCGCCGTTGGAGGTCTTCTCGCCCCCAAATGGGGGCACCTTGTTTATTGTAGAAACAATTCGTCTCGCCTCTCGCGAGTGGGCCCCCTGGTCCCATTCGCCTTTCTCGACTTATTCGCTCTTTGAGGGCCTCTTGCGAGCCCGAGGTTGTACACAATCCCCACTCTTTTCGAGATTATTCTATGCTCGGAAAAAATGTCCAACCGAGGCTCGTTATTTAAAGTGCATTAAAAATCGTATTTATGAGGAATCTTTTATGAGGCCCCCCACCGGGGCCTATAAATATAGGATTCCTGCTCCGCACACCGGGCGTCCTACTTTGCACATCCTTCTTCCCCAGCTTGAATCCTTCGTCATAACGCACAGCCAGAGCTTCCGTGATCGTCTCGCACTGGTGCGAGAGCAGCACAAGGCCAACGTGGCCTCTTTTACTTCTTCATTAGTTCGCCCTCTCCCCCATCGTCTCGCCTAAAAAAGATGAAGGTCGGTGGTCCGTTGTCTGCCGCAGGAGATCTGTCTCGCGCTGCCTTGGAAACCGTCCCCACTCCTCATGCATCTTCCAGGGAGAAAGAGGTGGGTACTTGCTTCTGCCGCTGTCATCTCTGCAACGTGTGCTCTCTTTTATTGACTGGTATTTTTTCAGGGAGCTCTCGTGGTTTCGCAGCACCCGGAGAGCCCGCGAGATGGTTCTGCCGTCCACCGTGAGGAGTACGACTCGCAGCCCTCTTCTACTCCCCCAACTACTCCCAGCGAGAGGAGGGACGACCCCTCCCAGGCCGCCGAGACCCTCACCTTCCTGGTAAAAGACCTTCCCTCGCGCTTTTGAATCCTCTTCGCTATTCTCACACCCTTCTGCGAGTGCCTCTTCCACCCTGTCTCTGCACTCCTTGCGCAGATTCTCGGGCCAACTCACCTGTTGAGGAGCAGCCAAAGCGACTCTCCGTCTCGCCTCCTCCTGTCGATGGAATTGAAGATTACCTGGGCGACCCTTCGAACCCAGCGGAAATGAAGCGCAAGACAGCTGAGCTGTTTCGGAAGCACGCGTGCATCATCCATTCCTTGGCGCAGGATAAGCAGGCCGCGGAGAGGCGTATCGAATGGCTGGAGAATGAATGTGCTCGCCTATCCTCCGAAGCTAACGCCGAGCTAGATGTCGATGGCACCAACCCTGAAGCCATCATTAACGAGACTGATATGCAGCTCCGTCTCGCGCGTCGTGGTCTTGAATCCATTCACGCCTTCCACTCGCGAAGCAGACCTCCCTGTGCGGGAGCTCGCGGTGGCCGCTGGCAATGGCACCCGTATTAAAGGACGTCCGTCTCGCCGCTTCTCTTTTCTTCTTCATTTGAATGCTGTAATAAAAGTAGTCTTGTGGTGTCGTCTCGCTGAGACTTTAAAAACTTGGTGCCTGCCGTACGCGGGACGATCCCTGAATATATATATATTTTTATTGCTGGTTTTTTATTTCTTTCTTTTTTAATTTATATTAGATATATTCTTTTTTGATTGTGATGGGTCGCGTCGATCGAGATTTAGGAGAGAGAAACGAACGTCGACTCTTCCCCTTCCCTTATGTTTTTCCCGCCCATCAATCATTGCTCTGTATCTGCTATAAATATGTCTGGCCCAGGATGAAATAGACACCGCACTCTTCACTCCTGTCGCTGCCCCAGCTGTTGCTTCTTTGATTCTTTCGTCTCGCCGGTCCCTCTCGCTCTTCTCTCTCGGTTCTCTCGCCAACTTCTTCTTTTCCTTCGTCTCGCCGCAGAAGATGGGTAAGAAGAAGGTTGAGGAAGGTGAGAGGCGCAGTCGCTGCGGGAAGAGGTTCACAGATCACGACTTCCCGCTTGGCCGGCTCCCTCAAGAAGATTACCATAGGTTTGCCTGCGAGTACCTGGGGGATGGTGTCGAGTCGCGTCCCCCCAAAGTTGGCGAGTCCATCAATTCCTACTACCCGGGAGAACTCGCCTTCCCCGTCTCGCATTTTGAGGCGGAGTTGAGGCTGCCCCTTTGGCCTGAGGTAAAACAGGTCTTTAAATATTTTGGCGTCGTCCCGGCGCAGTTCAACCCTAACGTCATCTCGGTTTTGATCGCTTTCGCCTGTTATATGCGCCGGGAGCGCATCGAATTCAGCTTGACGGTCTTCCGCAAGCTTTTTATCTACCACGCCAACGCCGATGGCGTCTCGTACTTCACCGGGCTGGGGCTCAAAGTGTGCGAGACGCCGAATAAGAACCACCACTGGCTCACCCGGTTTGTCTTCATCCGGGGTGATCGCGCTGATTTCGGCGGCATCCCTCTCGCGCCGGTGTCTCCGCCAGAAAGCTTCTACGCCACCCCACAGGTCGGTGGCCCAGAGAAGCTGCTGTGCGAATACCTTGTCGGCAAGAACTTCGAGGTCAACTTCTTGCGGCGAGGTCTCGACTCGCTTCCTCCAGTGCTCCCTGGTGAATGTATTCTCGCTCCTTCGTCTCGCGTCTCGCTATTTGCCATCTCGCCGTAAAATAACCCTTGCCTGTCTTTAGGTGAGCGAATCATTCCAGCCCCCCCCCCTTACAAGAGCAACATCCATCCAGCGAAGGGTCTTGATCTCGCCAACGCAGCAGCCGAGGCGGCGAGAGAGTCCTTGGCGCTCATCCCGCCGAAGAGGCCCACAGGCGACACGGCCCCCTCTCGCTCCAGCCCCCCCAGAAAAAAGATGAAAAAGGTCGTAGTTATTTCTAAGGAAAAGAAGAAAGCTCCCCAAGGGAGCCCCATTTCAGTAGGGGAATCTCCACCGCCCCTTTCGCCTAACCACCAGGCCGTCTCGCCTACCCGCGGGACGGTACTCCCTAATCAACCGGTTGCTGCCTCCAACTTGTCTGCTACTGCGTCCAACCCGCAAGCTGTTCTTCCAGACCAGGCGGCTGCCACCTCCTCTCGCGAAGGCGACTCCTCTAGCCGTCCCACCCCCTCCTCCCATATGAATTATAACCTGGGTCCCGTGGTCCATGATGCCGTCGGCGACCCAGTTCTGCTGTGGGGGCGGGACGCCAACCGCGTGTCCATTTCCACCCTCCTTCCTTCTTGGAAGGAGCAAGAGGTCCCCACCAGCCATGCCTTCGCCGTGGGGTACGGCCTCTACGGCGGCCTTGACGCCGTCTCGCCTGAAAGCGAGTCCACCAAGGATCTCGTGCTGAAGACTTCCCACCATCAAATGCGGGCCTTGGAGTTCTCGCACCGCTCCTCTCGCCGCCTTATTTATATCAACTCAAAGTGGAAAGAAAGTGAGGAGAACCTGGAGGCGGAGCGAGAGAAGTCCACCGGTCTAGCGAAAAGGCTATCTGAAGCCGAGTCCCTCCTCGCGAAGGCCCAAGGCGGTGTGGTAAGCCTTAGACTTTTTCCTTTGGTTTTTCTTTTTCAATCATCCTTGGCTAACTGCTGGGTCGTCTCGCAGGATGCCGAGACGGCGGAACAATTGTGCTCGCGCGTGACGGCTTTGGAGGAGGAGATCCGGGAATTAAAAGCTGAGAATGCGCGTCTTCAGGCTGACGTCGCGTCGTCGTCTCGCCGCGAGCCCTTCCAGACGCCTCCGCCACATTACTCTCATGAGGAAGTCGAGGAGCAGTGCCGAGACGCTGGCGTTCGGGCGGCAGAGCTGGTGCTGCAAATGATGAAGGATCTGGGAGTTGTAAAAGACAATTCTGAAACTGTGACTGCTCGTGATTTGGTCCCCGAACTTTATAGCGAGGAGAGCGATGATTCTTCATCTGGCGAGGAGGACTGACGTGCCGATTCCAAGATTTAGAATCACTCTCTCCTCCACCTTTCATTGTTGTAAAACTTTAAATCACATATATTTTTTGTGGTACCTGTCAAGTGACGAGCGAATGCTCATTTTTGTCCTGTCTCTATTTTTTGTTCTTTATTTTGTGAAATTAATCCTTGGCTTGTTCCGGCTTGCGGGACGGTGCTACCCCTCCGTCTCGCCGCCTAGCCCTTTCTGTATTCTGCCTTTTTTCTGCTTTACGCGAGACGCCTCCTCGATGCGCTCACGCCCGCGAGGCGACGCAATACCTTGTCTCGCGAGTGTCTTCTCGCAAATGGTGAGACGATCATCGAAACCGTCCGCTGCGAGTGCCGCCACTCGCCTTACTCCACACCCTTTTGCCTTAGTTTATTTTTTGTTCCCTAGGGCTAAGCTGAGATGTTAAGGTGTAATGTCGCTTTAAGAAGACTTTCCACACTATTCTGCCAAAGTGAATTTACTGCCCTGTCAGCTTGATGCGAGCCTGAGCAGCGGGTCTACCTGGGGCCGAGCCGAGCTCGGGGTGTCGATGAAGATACCTTAATCCAAACCTATCCCCCACAGGCGAGCCTTCGGACCTGCCAGCTAGATGAGAGCCTTCGCAGCGGGTCTACCTGGGGCCGAGCCGAGCTCGGGGTGCCAATGACGATACCTCAATCCAAACCTATCCCCCACAGGCGAGCCTTCGGACCTGCCAGCTAGATGAGAGCCTGCGCAGCGGGTCTACCTGGGGCCGAGCCGAGCTCGGGGTGCCGATGACGTTCTCAACCAAAACCTATCCCCCACAGGCGAGCCTTCGGACCTGCCAGCTAGATGAGAGCCTGCGCAGCGGGTATACCTGTGGCCGAGCCGAGCTCGGGGTGCCGATGACGTTCTCAACCAAAACCTATCCCCCACAGGCGAGCCTTCGGACCTGCCAGCTAGATGAGAGCCTGCGCAGCGGGTGTACCTGTGGCCGAGCCGAGCTCGGGGTGCCGATGAAGATACCTCAATCCAAACCTATCCCCCACAGGCGAGCCTTCGGACCTGCCAGCTAGATGAGAGCCTGCACAGCGGGTCTACCTGGGGCCGAGCCGAGCTCGGGGTGCCGATGACGTTCTCAACCAAAACATATCCCCCACAGGCGAGCCTTCGGACCTGACAGCTAGATGAGAACCTGCGCAGCGGGTCTACCTGGGGCCGAGCCGAGCTCGGGGTGCCGATGACGTTTCCTCTTCCTGTCATTAGGACTTTACAATAATCAATAAACAAGAAATAATTCGAGAAGTATATTATATTGATCATGCTTTGAGTACATATATTCCGCTCTCCCTTCTCATGGGTAGAAGCGTTTCAAGTCATCCTCACTACAGGAGTGGCTCAAGGTCCTACCCTCCGCATCCTGGAGGTAGTAGCCTCCTGCTCTCAATGCTCTCTCTCCGCAATATAAGGTCCCTCCCAGTTTGGGTTGAGCTTTCTCACCGGGGCAGACCTCCCTGCCGCATCAACCTTCTTTAGTACCAGATCTCCCTCCGCGAATTGCTTTATCCTGATATGCTTGTTGAAGTGCTTTGTCATTCGACGCTTGATCTCTTCTTGTCTGATGGCTGCCACGTCTCGCAGCTCCTCTGCCAGGTCTAGCGAGAGGCGTAAGCCTTCTTCGTTTTCCATCCTCCAAGCCTCGTCTCCATCACCTGCAGCCGCAACTCGTGGGGACCGGACCTCGAATTCCACGGGCAGGACTGCCTCACATCCATGGGAAAGCTTGAAAGGAGTCTCGCCGGTGGCCGTGTTCGGGGTTGTTCTCAAGGCCCACAAGACCGAGGGGAGTTGTTCTACCCAACTCCCTCTTAAATTCTCCACCTTCTTTTTGAGCAGATTTACGATATTCTTGTTTGCCGCCTCTACCTGACCGTTGCTCCTGGGGTGGTGGACGGAGGCAAACCTGAGGTCGATGCCTAGCTGAGTGCAGAAGCTGATGAATTCTTCACTAGCAAACTGGGGACCGTTATCCGTGACGATGGCCTGAGGCAGCCCGTGTCTGCAGATGATCTCCCCCCAGACGAAGTTCCTGATGACTTGGGAGGTCACCTTTGCTAGCGCCTTAACCTCCAGCCACTTGGAGAAGTAATCTATCATAACCAGGAGGAATCGTCTTTGCCCACTAGCTGGAGGGAAAGGCCCAACTAAATCCATTCCCCAGATGGCGAAAGGCCATGGTGCTGTGATACTTCGGAGCCTTTGAGCCGACAAGAGCTGGAGGGGGGCGTAGAGCTGGCATTTTCGGCACTTCCTTGCAAATTTTGCTGCGTCCTTTCTCAGGGTGGGCCAGAAGTATCCCTGTCTGACCACCCTTGCTTCCAACGTCCTCCCTCCGGAATAACTACCACATTCCCCGGAGTGCACTTCCTCCAAAACGCGTCTGGTCTCCTCCTTCGTCACGAATCGAGCTAGGAGACCCGAAAGCATCCTCCGGTGCAACCCTCCTTCATGCATGAGATAATGAGCTGCCTTATGCCGGAAGTTTTTTGCCTCCTTGATCCCCTCAGAGAGGGTTCCTGTCATGAAGAAGGTAACGAAAGGGTCCATCCACGAGGGTCGCCGATCCACCTCCATTAGCTCCCCCTCTTCGATCGCTGGATGGAATAAATCAGTCAAGGTACCCCCTCTCCGAGGTCCGAACTTAGTCAATCGATCGGCAGCAGCACTCTCTCCTCTGGGGACGTGTTGAATGGAGAACGTCCGGAACCCCCCGATGATTGCCCTCACCTTGGACAAGTATTTCACAAGGGTGGGCTCCCGAGCTTCGAACTCTCCTCAAATCTGGGATGCCACCACCAATTAATCCGTGAAAGCCTCAACGTCCTTGATCTCGAGCTCCTTTGCCAAACGAAGGTCGGCTATTACCGCCTCGTATTCTGCTTGGTTGTTAGTCGCGGGGAAATGCAAAACGACCGCTTGTTCTATGGTCACCCCCTGAGGACTTGTCAACACCACCCCTGCTCCGAGGGAGTGCTTTCCCGAGGCCCCGTCAACCGTCATCTTCCATGCTTCTTGTGGCCGCGCTCGACCCCGACTTCTGTAGCGTAGTCTGCCAAGAAGTCGGCCACTACCTGTGCCTTAATAGAGAGCCTTGGTACGAACGAAATGTTGAATTCACTCAACTCGATAGACCACTTAGCCAGCCTACCCGAGTGCTCCACTCCTTCGAAAATCTTACGGAGAGGATGATCCGTCACTACTCTGATCGAATGTGCTTGGAAATATGGTCGGAGCTTTCTGGCCGAAACGATCAAGGCGTATGCCAGCTTTTCTAGGATAGGGTAACGAAGCTCCGCCTTTTTCAGGATCCTGCTAACATAATAAATGGGCAACTGCTTTCTCCCCTCTTCTCTGACCAGGACAGAGCTCACCGCCTCCGCTCCTACCCCTAGGTACAAGGTTAGATCCTCCCCCTCCTTTGGGCTTTGAAGCAGAGGAGCCAGGGAGAGCTGCTCCTTCAGTCTTTGAAAAGCTTTCTCGCACTCCGCGGTCCACTCAAACCTCTGGTTCCCTCGTAGCACTTTGAAGAAAGGTGAGCACTTCTCCCCTGATCTGGAGAGGAATCTGCTAAGGCCGGCCAACTTCCCTGTCAAGCGCTGCACCTCCTTAGCGTTTCGCGGTGATTCTAGTTCTAGGATGGCTTTTACTTTATCTGGATTAGGTTCTACCCCTGCCGGGGTCAGAAGGTGCCCAAGGAACTTCCCACGACTTGCCCCGAAAACACACTTTAAGGGGTTCAACCTCATTTTGAACTTCCTCAAGGTGGCGAACGTCTCCTCCAGATCCCGAAGATGCGAGTTCACCCCCTTGCTCTTTACCATGAGGTCATCAACGTAGACCTCCAGGTTCCGGCCCCTCTGGCCTTGGAAAACTCGATCCATCATCCGTTGGTAAGTAGCCCCTGCGTTTTTCAACCCAAAGGGCATAATGTTATAGCTGAAGCACCCTTCCCTTGTGATGAAGGAGACGTCCTTGACGTCAGGAGGGTGCATTCAGATCTGATGGTAACCTGAAAAAGCATGCAAAAAACTCATAATAGAAAAACCGACGGCTGAATCAACCAGCGCGTCGATCCGAGGCAGGGGGTAGCAATCCTTAGGGCATGATTTTTTTAATAAAGAAAAGTCGATACACATTCTCCATTTTCCACCTCCCTTCTTCACCATCACCACATTGGAGATCCAGCCTGGATACTGGATCTCTGAGATGAAGCCAGCCTCTAGGAGCTTCTTGACCTCCTCGCGTATTGGCTCCTCCAGCTTTGTCGCGATGGTCCTCATCTTCTGGCGTATGGGGCGCGTCCGGGGGTCCAGATTCAAGCGGTGGCAGGCCACGTCCGCATCGATGCCCGACATGTCTGCCGCGCTCCAAGCGAAGACGTCGATGTTGCTCTGAATGCCGGGCCGCACTCGCTCCTGGTCCTCGGGGCTCAAGCCCCCGCTGATCCGCACCCTTTGTACCTGCCCTGCGCTGGTGAAGACCTCCATCTCCACCACTTCCGCGGCCGGCTCCAGCCGCGACTGCTCCCAGCCGTCCCTTGCCTCTTCCTGCCCAAACTCTTCCTCCCCTCCTGCTCCCTCAACTTCTATCGCCTCACCCTGCTGCTGCTCAATCTCCATGCCTCTCTGGGCTTCCTTCTCAGTTCCTTCTCCTTCCTCTCCCTCCTGCCGTCTCTCCTGCGGCTCTGACTCTCCGTCCCTCCGGACCTCTTGCACGTCTCCTCCCTGCTGCTCCTCAGTCTCCTCTCCTCCGACTTCCTCTTTGGTTCCTTCTCTCGCCTCCTCCGGGCTCACCTCCTTTTCCCCGACAGCTTCTTCACGCGCCGCCATCTCTTTCTCCAACTCCTCCGCTTCTGCCATCCAAGATGTGGTGTTGACCGCTGTAACGTAGCACTGCCTTGCCACCTTCGGATCCCCCCTGACCCTGACCTGCACCCCTCCGTTGTTGAACTTGAGACATTGATGAAAAGAGGAGGGGACGCAGCGGAAGGCACTGATGAGGGGACGCCCAAAGATGGCGCTGTAGCTGCTCAGGGCGTCCACGATCACGAACCTGCAGTTCCGTGACACGCCCCCCAACCTTACGTGCAGCCCTACTCCCCCTTCCACTTCTTTCCTCTCTCCGGAGAACCCGAACAACGGTCCATCCGAGGCCAAGATCCTTTTGGTTTCTACCTGCATCTCATCGAAGGCCCTCTTGAAGATCACATTTACAGAGCTCCCATTATCCACCAGGATCTTGGAGACCGTAAAGTTTTCCACCGCCGTCTGGATTACCAAGGCATCGCAGAACGAGTCCTCATACTCCGACATGTCCTCTGAAGAGAAGGTAATTTTTTCTTTCGGGGGCGGAGCCTCCATTCGGAACATGGTCTGGATGCTCCCCTTTCGGGTGGCCTCGATCCCAATCCCTCCATGGATTGCCCCGATTCCTCCCCGGGTTCCTACATTCACCCGGTCCTCGCACCTATCCTCCGTCTCCCCCGGTTGCACTTCTACGATCCTTACTGGCGGATCCTGCCTCCTCAATCCTATGGCCTCTCTCATCTCCAAGAACTCTGGGCAGGTGGTCGTTGCGTGACCTTCCTCCTGATGGAAGTCACAGAAAGGCAACGCCACCCCACCCCTTCTTCCTTCTCTTCCTCTTCTTCCTCCTCCTCGAGCTCCTCTTCCTCGACCGATCCCCATTGCCTCCTGCTGATGCTGAAAACGATCCCTCACCCCCTGTCTCCATGCCGGTTGATCAAACCTCCTTGGCTCACGGAAGTTATCCCTTCCCTGGAAGCCTCCTCCTAACTCCTGGGGGCGACCTTCCTGAGGCCTCCACCCTATCCGGTTGTTCGGCTCTCGGGCCCCCCGATGATGCTGTCCTTGCTGCCCCTGACCTCGGGGTTCCTCTCTTCTTCTTTCTTCTTTCTGCTCCCTCTGCTTCCTCTGCTCCCTCTGCTCCCTCTGCTCTCCTGCTTCTGGCTCCTTCACATCGTCCTCTGCCAACCTGGCCAACTTCCTTGCAAACGCCGGATTGGCCCTCTCAAAATCCGTCTCCTTTGCCGCCCTCTACATGAGCTCCTCAAAAGAGAGTGGGGGGGGGGCACCCTTTTCAACTCCATACTAAAGAAGCGTGACCTCAGCCCCAGGGTAAACGCAAGCATTAGCGTGTATCCAGGGACCTCCTGGATCAGGACGATCTCCTGAAACCGATCTACGTAGTGTCCCAACATCTCATCCTGCTTCTGCCTCACCGAAAACAGGCACTCCGCCTCCTTCTTACGCTTCTTCGATGTTGAGAACCTCAACAAGAAACCCCTCCGCAGATCCTCAAAACAGTAGATTGATCTCGCCGGCAACTGGTGGAACCAGTCCCGCGCCTTCTCCTTCAAGGTGATGGCAAACAGCCTACACTTGAAGGCATCCGTCATCTGCCTTATCGAAACCACGTCCTCAAACCACTGCACGTGCTGTACATGATCATCCTTCCCCGAGTAGTAGGACATGTCGGGCTCCCGGAACCCCTCCGGCACTGGAGCTGAGATGACGAGCTCACTGAATGGGCTCTCGCCACCTGCTTGCCGAGAGGGCACGTCTCGCGGCCTTGGCTGGCTGGCCTGATCCGCGAGACCGTGCACAGGGAAGAGCTCTCGCACAGCTGCCTCCTTCTCGCCGTCTTCTGTCGGGATCTCCTTCCCGGGTCGCTGGCCTGGGAAGAGTTCTCGCGCCGCCATGTCGCTCTCGCCAGTCTCCGCCGGGACCTCCTTCCCTGGGCGCTGTCCAGGGGCGTTCTCGCCTAAGAGCGGGACCACTTCTATCGGGACCTGAGGCGTCGCCCACTCGCTCCTTGCCGAGAAGGCCAAGCTTATGGTCTGCATGACCTCTCGCCTGAAGTCCTCCAGCATCTTCCTCGTCGCCTCTTCTACCTGGGAGGGGGAACCTCCGGAACCAGATCCTTCACCTTCACCTCCTGCCATAGGACCACACTCAAACTTTTCTTGTATCAGCTACCTTCCACGCTCACCGCACCAGAACTGTTGAAGCCAAACTTTGACTCCGACAAACGTTCGCAAAATAGGGGCGTAGCCGACACCTACTTGGCCCAAGCTCCGACCTCCGACTGGTCGTGAAGGACTAGAAAACTGGACCAAAGCCACAGCAGGGAGGTCCCACCGCTTACCCGGAAGGTCACTAAGAGCTTCCCCTCCAAAGCCAAAAGCTGGGCTTGGAGTTCCTCAGAAAGCACAGGAGACAATACCAATAATCCCCCGGGAGTGAGAAAAAGGTCCCTTTCTGAAGAACCCCTATGGGCTTATTTATAGATTTCGGAATCCGAACTGCCAATAACCAAACTGTACTGCTCTGAAATTACCAGGGTACCCCTGGCTAGGTCTGCCAACAACCAAACTCCGCTGTTTTGAGGAGCTATTTGCAGACCACTAAGGGTAAGAGGATAAAAATACCCGGGGTAGAAGAGTAAAAACCCCTGTTGTCATGGAAATATAAAAATAGTCTCTTCTCATCCTGGCGAGTGGAAAAGCACTTGCCGGCGAGATGGACCCCACTGCCCGTCTCGCCGGCGTCCTTTGCTATGAGGCCTTCTCGCCGCTGGAGGCCTTCTCGCCGTTGGAGGCCTTCTCGCCGTTGGAGGCCTTCTCGCCGTTGGAGGCCTTCTCGCCGTTGGAGGTTTTCTCGCCCCCAAATGGGGGCACCTTGTTTATTGTAGAGACAATTCGTCTCGCCTCTCGCGAGTGGGCCCCCTGGTCCCATTTGTTAGAATATAATCTAGCATTTCCTCCTCTCCTTATTTTTTGCTTAAAAGACTTTTTTGCTGGTGGGTCCCTCAAATAGGGATAACTTTCCTTCTTGTTTTTTGTTTCCTCTGTTTAAGGCGTATGGGGGCGCCGCTGGTCTAAGGCAGTACTCTGCTTTGTTTTTTGTTTAACCCATGCTGGCTCAGGTCTTCCTCATCTCTATGGAAGCTGCTGCAGCAAGGAGAAGAACGATGCATTCTTCATTCCAGTTTCTTCCTTCTTATCTTCTTTCTTGAGCTAACCTGCAGGAACTTCTTTTAAGCAAGAAAGTTAACATGGTATCAGAGCCAAAGGTTCAAGCCATCAGAAAGCCAGCAACGTAGTATCTTGTTCTTTGTGAAAGTAGTTGTTCTCGGCTTCATCACATGGCTGCCTCTAATTCTCAGACGTTCGTGTATACTCAAACCGGAATACCTATCTTTGAAGGCGACTCATATGATTATTGGAGCAAACAAATGAAGGTATATTTTGTATCTCAGGGTTTATGGGATCTAGTTCAGCATGGAATCCAGATCTCACCAATACCATCATCAACCAAAGAAAAAACAGAAGAAATAAAAACAGGAGAAGCATCGAAAGCTCAACCAGACCTGGAAGCTCAAAAAAGAGATGCTAAAGCACTCTTGTGCATTCAACAGGGGGTGAGTCGATCCATTCTGCCTCTTATTATTGATGCTGAGACTGCAAAGGAATCATGGGATAGATTAAAAGAAGAGTACGGAGGGAACGAGAGAGTCATATCCATCAAACTAACTCTCCTGTGGAGAGAATTTGATACTAGCTCAATGAAAGAATCTGAGACTGTGCAACAATACATCTCAAGAGTCACCGTGTTAGTAAACCAAATCAGGACCTATGGAGATGATCTTCCAGAAAGGAGAGTAGTATCACATATTCTGGGGAGTTTGAATCCAGATTTTGAATATGTAGTGGCAGCCATACAAGAGGCAAAAGATATAAATAAAATGTCAGTTACAGAGCTCATGGGGTCTCTGCAAGGCCATGAAGCTAGAATGAAAAAGAAAGATATTCAACTGGAGCAAGCTTTTCAAAGCAGGCTATCCTTTACATCTGCAAAACAAAATACCAGTACCTGGGGACAACATTCCAGAGATAGAGGACCCGATGAAAGAAATAACTGGAGTCAGTACAGCAGAGACAGGGGATTTGATCAAAGCACCAAGCCTTACTGTAAGTTATGTAACAAATCTACACATTCCACAAAAGATTGTTTTTCTAAGTGCAAGAAATGCAAAAACCCCAACCACCTTCAAAGAGATTGTTGGTATCGTGAAGTTAAGACAAGAGAAGAAGCAAATTTTTCAAATAACCCTGAATCTCTGTTCTATTCCTGCCTACCATCCGATCACTCAGAATCAGAAGTTTGGTTTCTTGACAGTGGGTGTTCCAACCACATGTCCAATAACAGACTAGCCTTTATTCAGTTAGATGAAACTCAGAAATCAGAAGTGATAATGGGTGATGGAAATGTGAGTCATAGAAGGGAAAGGTGTAGTAGCTGTGAAGTCACAAGCAGGAAAAATAAATCACATACATGATGTGCAGTATGTCCCTACACTTTCTCAAAATCTGCTAAGTGTGGGGCAGCTAATTAAGAAAGGATATAAATTGGTTTTCGACAAAGATGAGTGCAGCATCATGGACACAAGAACTCACATGTTGGTCACCACTGTTAAGATGACCACAAATAAAATCTTCCCACTCAAATTGGAATTGAGCCAAGAGGTTACCACACAAGCTAATACAGCAAGGAGCCCAAATAAAACAATGTTGTGGCATTGTAGGCTTGGACACCTAAATTTTGGTGATCTGAGGAAGTTGAAGGAACTAACCATTGGTATTCAGGAGCCACTACACACTAGTGAATTCTGTGAAGTATGTGCTAAAGCCAAGATTCACAAGTTACCTTATCCAAATCAGAGTCATAGGAGAGCTGAAACACCTCTTGACTTGATTCATGCTGATATTTGGGGGCCGGCCTCTTCACCAACTTGGGGTGGATGCAAGTACTATATGCTTATTGTAGACGACTGCACTCGTATGATGTGGATATTTTTTCTTACATTGAAATCTGAAGCTTTCACTGTCTTCACAAAGTTCAAAAACAGTGTTGAAAATGAGACAAACAGCAGAATAAAAACTCTCAGGACGGACAGGGGTGGGGAATTTACTAGTCATGAGTTCATATCATTCTGTAATGATCATGGAATAAAAAGAGAGTTGTCTGTCCCATACAATCCTCAGCAAAATGGGGTGGTAGAGAGGAGAAATAGAACTGTGGTTGAGATGGGAAATAGTATGCTGCAACAGAAACAAATGCCTAAACAGTTTTGGGGGGAAGCAATGAATACTGCAGTTTACCTGCTAAACCGGGCACCCACCAGAGCTCTAAATGAACGTACTCCCTATGAAGCCTGGAACAAGAAAAAGCCAAATCTTCATCACCTAAAAATGTTTGGATGTCCTGCATATGTTCTGAAATCAAAAGAATCAGAGATAAGCTGGATGCTAAAGGGGATAAATTTATATTTGTGGGATACAGTTTGGAATCAAAAGGGTATAGATTTTTCAATCCTCAAATCAACAAACTTGTGATCAGCCGTGATGTGATATTTGATGAGCAAGGAACTTGGACTGACTGGGGGCCCCTGCAGGATCAGAATCAAAGCCACAACATTCCAATTGTCTTGGAGGATACTGTGAGTGAAGCACCAGTCGACTTTCCCTCACAGCCAACCAGTCCAAGCAATTCTTCACTGAAAACCAGGTTAGATTCATCATCTCCTCAGCCAAAATTTCGTTCACTATCTGATATTTATGAGTCGTGTAATGTTGCTCTCATGAGTCAAGAGCCAACCAAATTCTCTGAAGCCGCAAATAATGCTCATTGGGTCAATGCTATGAATGATGAAATGGATATGATTAATAAAAATAACACCTGGGAGCTCACGGATAGACCTCCTCATAAGCCTTTGATTGGGCTAAAATGGATATATAAAATAAAATTGAATGAAGAGGGAGAAGTAGAGAAGTACAAAGCTAGACTTGTAGCCAAGGGGTACACCCAACAACCAGGAAGAGATTTTACAGAAACTTTTGCTCCAGTGGCTCGCATGGAAACTATTCGTCTCCTGTTAGCCTTTGCCACTCAGCTAAGTCTTCAAATTCACCAATTAGATGTCAAATCTGCTTTCCTAAATGGGGAAATACACGAAGAAGTATTCGTTCAGCAGCCTGAAGGATACAGTATTAAGGGGAGTGAAGATAAAGTATATAGACTCAAAAAGGCTCTGTATGGGCTGCGGCAGGCCCCCCGTGCTTGGAATGAGCGTATAGACTCGTATTTAAAAGGAAACGGTTATGTTAGAAATCCACATGAAGCCTCGTTATACCTCAAGCATTTCTTCCAAGAAGAATTTGTGATTGTGTGCATATATGTGGATGATCTTCTCATCACTGGAACCTCCACAAAACTGATTGAAGAATTTAAGGAAGTCATGAAGCAAGAGTTTGAGATGAGTGATTTGGGTCTTATGAAATATTTCCTTGGACTTCAGATAACGCAATTACCTGGAAGAATGTTTCTTCACCAGGAAAAATACACAAGAGAACTTGTTCAACGTTACAACATGGGAGAGTGCAAGCCCACATTCACTCCAATGGCCACTGGAGAACAATTCTCAAAAACTGATGGAGAAGAAAAAGTCAGTGAAGAAAGTTATCGGAGTATAGTTGGAGCCCTGATTTACTTAACTAACAGCAGACCCGATATAGAGCATGCAGTGAGTGCAATGTCAAGATTTGCTAGTGAACCCAGTATTGTTCACATGAGGGGAGTAAAAAGGATCTTGAGGTACCTGCAAGGTACTAGAGAATTTGGCCTATTATTCAACAAATCCCAAACCAACAACACCCAACTTACAGGCTACTCAGACAGTGACTGGGCAGGGAGTGCTGAAGACCGCAAAAGCACCAGCGGCTTCCTGTTTCAGTTGGGGCAAATGACGATTTCCTGGAGCTCTCGCAAGCAGAAAAGCATTGCCCTATCATCGGCAGAGGCAGAGTATATGGCTATCGGGGAAGCGGCAAAGGAAGGAGTGTGGCTGAGCCGTTTGCTTACCACTCTGAAACAGGAAGAAGGGCGTGCTGTTACTCTCATGGTCGATAGCACATCCGCAATCTCCATAAGTAAAAATCCTGTTTTTCACAACCGCACAAAGCATATACAGATAAAACATCACTTCGTCAGAGAATTGATCGAGAATGGAGAGATAGAAGTGCATCACTGTAATACAAAGGATCAGCTAGCAGATGGGATGACCAAGGCGCTTTCAGCTGAGAAATTTCAAGCATTTCGCCGGAATGTCGGGGTCATCAACAAAGACGAAGCCATCGGAGGAGTCGTCAAGCCCTAGATTACGGGGGGTGTTAGAATATAATCTAGCATTTCCTCCTCTCCTTATTTTTTGCTTAAAAGACTTTTTTGCTGGTGGGTCCCTCAAATAGGGATAACTTTCCTTCTTGTTTTTTGTTTCCTCTGTTTAAGGCGTAGGGGGGCGCCGCTGGTCTAAGGCAGTACTCTGCTTTGTTTTTTGTTTAACCCATGCTGGCTCAGGTCTTCCTCATCTCTATGGAAGCTGCTGCAGCAAGGAGAAGAACGATGCATTCTTCATTCCAGTTTCTTCCTTCTTATCTTCTTTCTTGAGCTAACCTGCAGGAACTTCTTTTAAGCAAGAAAGTTAACACCATTCGCCTGTCTCGACTTATTCGCTCTTTGAGGGCCTCTTGCGAGCCCGAGGTTGTACACATGGTCTGAATGCGACGTCTTGGGAAGAACCGTTGCACCTCCAAGTGAACTTGGGTGTAATGTTAAATAGACAAAAGTCCTCACTTATTAGACGTCCTAGGGAAGTACGTCGTAGGATTTGTGACCAATTTATGTTTGAAAGTTTAAATATAAGTACACTAACGAGAAAAATGATGAAAGTAGTAAATACGATGATTTGGAGAAGGATAAATATTTATGCCTGCAAGAGACTAGATGAGTAAATGAGAAAGCTAAAATTTAAGACAATTCAGGTTTTAAATTATAATATACAAGAAAAAAATAAAACGAGTAGTGTAGTATGTATTACTGTGGATACTACTTGAAGAGATGAAATTGTTGGGGTAAGTAGAAAAAGTAATAGAATCTTATCTATTAAATTGATCATAGGAAATGAAACTATTAATGTGATCAGTGTTTGCGCGCCACAAGTATGATTAAGTGAAGTTATTAAAGTGCTATTTCGGGAAGACGCGAATGATTTAGTAAAGAAAATTCCACAAATAAAGTAGATTTTCATATGAGGAGACTTAAATGGATATATAGAAAAGAAAAATGTAGATTATACAGTCATTTATGAAAGATTTGAATATGGAGAAAGAAATAAAAAAGCACGAATCATTTTAGATCTTATCGTAGCACATGAGCTAATTATGTCAAATATATTTTTCATAAAAAGGGAAGAACATTTAATTACGTTTAAAAGAGTATCAAATAAATCACAAATTGATTATTTTATGACTCGCAAAATGGGTAAATTGATTTGTAAGGATTGCAAAGCCATACCAATGGGAAAATTTAACGACACAACATAGCTTAGTGGTGTTATGCGTACAAATTAAATATAATTAATTTAAGATCAAAATTAAAATATTGTCAAAAATTTGATGGTGAAACTTGAAGATGGAACAATGTTACTTTCAAAATAGTAGTTATGGAACGACTAGTTAATGACACTTATGTTGATTCTAATATCTCATGATAAATTATGTCTTCACATTTAAGGATAACTGGAAAACATGTACTTGGAGTATTAAAAAGTCGTGCCTCTATAAATAAAAAATTTAGTGGTGAAAAGTGGAAGTGCAAGACTGAGGGCAAAGAGAGACAATTATAAATCACTCTACACTTATAGGAATGATAAAAACTTAGTCAGATATAAAGTCACCAAAAAATAAGCTAAATATGCAGTATGTAAAGCAAAAAGTCAAGTTTATGAAAAATTTTACAAGCGACTAGATACCAATGATGTAATCGTGACATCTATAAATTGCTCGAGCTAGAGAAAGGAAGACAAGAGATTTTAATAAAGTAAAATACATAAATGATGAACATATACAGTTTTGACGGATGATGTGAATATTAAAAAGTGATGAAAAAAATACTTTTATCAAATTTATAATAAAATAAAAGACAATAAATTAAACTTAGAAGAGTTGAGTAAATCAGAGTAGTATATGAACATAATATTTTATCGTAAATTTCAAGTATCAGAGGTAAATAATGCTGTAAAGAAGATGAAAAATAGAAATGCGATTAGGTCATGCGATATACCCATCAAAATATGAAAATGTCTAGTGAATGAAGCAATTATTTAGCTTACATGTTTTTTCAATAAGATGCTGAAGTCAAAGAGAATGTTAGACAAATGGAGAGTATTTTGGTACTTTTGTATAGGAACTAAAACTGTCACGGTTCCGGTTCAATTCCATTTTTACTAAAACCGTGAACCGAATCGCTAAGGTAACGGTTCGTCAAATTGGAACCAAAATCTTATTTGGTTTGATCGATTCTGTTTTTGGTTCAAGCATAATTTTTGGAACCGTCGTGTCAACGGTTCTGATTCCGGTTCAACATGAACCAAAATCAAACCGTCCATTAACGATTTGATCTGGGTCAATGCGGTTCGATCCGATTTCAATCAGTTTTGTGTTATAATTTTAATCATTTTATAACTCTATAATTTGAGTCATTAGACATTTATAAAAATTATTATCTCTTTAAAAATGTATATTTGAAAAGGTATTTGAAATTTAAATTGTTGAAACAATAATTTCATGATTTCTTAAATCTAAATATATTAAATTGTACTAATATAGGTATACATGCATTAATATTTGATCTGGCAAACTGAATAGAGAAAAAATGGGTAATATTGTATGATTACAACAAACTTGATCCAAAAATATAATAATCATAAACATGATCATTAGCATGATGGGCAATAAGTGACAATATATACTCGATGCTCCGCAAAAAACAGTCGCTCTACCGAAGCAGTTGAAGAATAACAAGCATAAACATGCACAAAGTAGGTAATATAGTCATCAATAAAATTAAATAACAACCAAATACCAATTTTGTAAGTTGGCATGTTTCATCACCGAGTACGGCTGCAATCAAATGACACTACAATCGGACGACTGACATATGTATAGCCATATAGATAATAAATATATATATTATTAATAATATTAAGATTATAGCCTTTTTTGCTGTCTTCTGGGATCCACTTTTGTACATGCCCATGCTCCCATGCCTTTGCCTATGTCTATGCGGGCTCTCCTTGTTGACTGTTTGTCCTCTTCTAATGACCGTTTCATGGTGTTCGCCCAACTGTTGTATGCACGTGCATGATTCTGAATGCGCCCTCTGCTCGCGCACCTTGGGTGCCCACTGACTTCTGCTGTGTGACCGCCCGACTTTTGTTATCCCCCCGACCCACACTCCCGTTGTCCGCCTATAATTTCTCTCCACTCCAGGTGCTCACCGATCTTTGTGTTTGCAGGCCCTCCTTGGTAGTTGTTCTCCCGGACCCCCTGCCACCGATCTCTGTATTTGTCGGTCTCTCCTGTTGTGACTGCACCTCATGCTGCTGCAAGCCCTTCCTTCCTTTGGGACGATGGGAATGAATGTTGTTCCTACTTCCTCAACTCTTTCGGCCCTTGCTCTGGCTCCTCTCTCTGATGCTCAAGATGAACTCTGGATTACTATTATCTCACTTATCGGCAAGAACTTTGTGAATTGGGTGAACTCAATTTGTCGTGTTCTTCATACCAAAGGTCTCCTTCATCATCTCACTTGTGCCCCTCCCACCGAGCGTACCCAGCTATGGCTTCACGATGTTGGTTGTGTCCAATCTTTGCTCTTGAACTCCATGGATGGTGAACCGTATCAGATGGCTATGCATCGCGAGACTACCAAAGCTATGTGGAATGAGCTTCACTCTCTTTACCCTGCCAAGGACAACCTTCAACAGTTATTTGATATTTCCTAGCCCTTGAACATCTCTACCCAGATACAATCGGGGATCTCACCTACTATATTACCCAATCTAAGACCCTTGCTGAAACTTGAATTCAACATCATCCCCCAACTCTGGATTTATCCGCTCAATAGACTCAAAAGGAAGCTGTTGGTATTGCCTTAATGTTGGCTCGGGTTCCTCCTCATCTCCACAGTGTCTGGACACACATCTTCTCATCTCCTACTATCCCCACACTGTCTGATGTTTGATCTATGTTGCTTAAGGTGACACTGCCACTTGCTCTTTCATTTCCTTCTCCTCAAGTTTTGCTAAATCACGGCTCCGATTTTAGGCATTAGTGAGATTATGACTAAAGATAGGGCACAATGGCGACGGAGGATCCATATAGTCAACCCCACTATAGTAGGATAAAAGCTTGAGTGTTGTTGTAATCATTATAGTTCATATTGAGTATGACAAATATGCTAAGTATAACCATAAAGGGATTTAATAATACAATACGACGAGATTTGATATTCAAGCTTTAAAGATATTGCAAAGGTCATGCTTAGTCATCTAGTACATTTATTTATTTATGTAGAAATATGTGTTTTCATGCTTATAGTTCAATTCTCATGAGCACAAGGTTTATGAAAATAATGATGTGTAAATTTGTGATTTAATAAAGTATATAAAAGCAATAATTAAGACATACAAAATGCAATGAATGTACACAACATCATAAACATACAAATTAAAATTACTTCCATAAATTCTAAGCACAATATAGTACAACTACCAAGGTGCATTGTTTACACAATGCTCGTTAAGACTTATCAGAGAAACATAGTACTACTTGGTGGATCTCATAACTTTTTTTATTTTTATCATGGGTGATCTGCTGTACTAACGAGAAGTAAAAATGTAGTGTTTTGATATTTTTTGTTTCCACAATACACTTTACAATTTTTTCCAATGTGCTTAACCTCACAATACTAATTAAGACATATCAGGAGAAGAAATAGTATTTGGGGGAGCTCTCCTTGTCATTATTTTTATTTTTATTTTATTTTGAATGAACAAGAGCTTATAGTTTACTTGTAAGCAAAACATACATTTGTAAATCATACTTCTCTTAAGTTAGTGCATGAATATTTATGGATCACATGAAGGCAATCTGATGGAATGCGGGTATTTAGTCCTGCATATCAACTATTCATAACATTATACTTTACAAGCCTGTATAATCAAGATTATAAACAAATATAGGAATCAATACGCTTGAATGTGTGAATTATTGTCTAATATAAAACATTAATCATACTTAGAGACATACATAAGCATTTAGACACAAATTTCCTACATATTTTTTTCATTATACATCTAAAATAATTTGTATAGCATGAATAAACATTATAATGTTCAATAAAGATTAAAATAACAAATTACACATTATAGCTGCTATAAAATAAATAAAGACCATGTATTTAGGCCCATAAGGTCTCTCTCCTCTAGCTCTTCCTTTAGTCTTTAGCTTATATTTAGCTCTCTCTTTCTGTAAAAGGGGACTCATTGTGCAATGTAATAGTTGATTTTTCACGATAATAATAAAATATTGGCTTTTTATTTTCAGTTTGCACATGGTATCAGAAGAAGGTTCATCCTAAGTTTTTTTTCATCTGAGCTCTTTCTCTCGTCATAGACCTTAGCGTCATTCCCTCTTTGACTGCTTGTGCGATCTCACGGGCTTTTTCTGCTTGCACGCGGTCTGGCATCCTCCTCCTTTGAGCCCGCACCTCGGCCTCGCGCCTCTGCATTTTGCCTCTTCCCTCCTCAGTTTTATACCCTTCTTCCACTACATATCGGGACCCTCCCCCATTCCTGTTTGTGCAACATGCTCGTCTATTCGCGTGGCCTACGTGACTCCTGCCTCCGTTATCCGCACAGCTCCTATCGAGACGTGAATGAAAAACCTTTTTTGTTTTCTATATCGACTCACCCCTTGAACCAGTTAGCCTTAACCTATCTATCCCCAAATAGGCCTTAAGCCCCTTAGACCTAAACCTTAGTCTAGACTCCTAACACCCAAGGCAAATTTTTCCCCTAAGTCATACAAAGACCTAGTCACTGACACAAGGGCGAATTCCTATACTCACAATAGAGTCACCAAACGATAAAGATAAATAAAAGAGAATGAAATAAAAATATTCTGAAATGAAAAACTCTCTAATGAACTTCTGAAGGAGAGGATAAAGGAACTCTCGTGATTGTCGTTGTAGATGCGTTCACTCTTCGTTTTGAATAAGCTTTGATCTTCTTTCGCCTTCGAAATTTCTTCCAGTTGCTATAAGGGAGTCTTGTATCTCCTCTGGATAGGAATAGGATCTCTGTTAACCACGTGAGGGAGAGTGTTGGGGACGAAGTGCGGAGTTGGTCCAAGTGGAGCCCACATATATGAGGTGTATCCGAGTGGGCTATCCATCTCAAGAATTAGTCCCACACGGCTTGTTAGGAATACTGATGTGGTGTGGCGACTTACCATATACGGCTTGCTCGGATCGATGATCCGACTCCGCGGATGCGTTCGGATTCGCGTTGTGAATGAATTTCATATATAACTTTGTATTTTTCGGTTATTATTTCATATAGTTTTTGCCCCAAGATCAACGACCAATCATAGCCGTTGATTCTGGGTGCCCTAATTTTCATGTATTATAAATAGGTTGTTAGGGCTGCCATCATTTCTCGTTGTTGAATGTGTGGAGAGTTTCTTCCTTCATTCTGGTAATCCCCTTCGCGGTGCCGACTCTGTGGAGCCCCCTTGGTGACGACTCCTTGGGTAAGTGTGTATCCTTGTTATTTACCCCTCTTTCTTTCCTATTTTTCCCGTTGTCCAACCACCACAAACCGCAGCCTCCCTGTCCAAAACCCAACCAGCCACCTTCTGCCTGCCCAGAATTCAGCCGGCCACCCTATTCCTGTCCAGGAACCCAGCTGACCACCCTTTGCTCCCAAACCCAGTCACCGCCCTCCCTCAATCAGCCTTCCCTGCTCTACCCAACCAACGCCCTCCCTGTTTCAGCCTGATTCAGTCAGCCGGACACCTTCAGGACCCACTCTAGCCAGATGTCCAGCGTCGCCCTGCCTCAAATCCCTCTCCAGTGTGCTGTCTTGCTACCGCCCTTTCTCCAAATACCCGCCGGCCTTAATCCCCCTTCTCAGGCCACCCGTCAGCACCCCCAAAACAGCCGTCTGGCTGTTTTCACCCCCAAAACAGACCTGATCTGGGCATTCCAGCCCAGATCCAGCCGCCCAATCTCTCTCAAATTGCTGCTAACACCCCCCCCCTTCACGTGGAACCACCTTTAAACAAACACCCACATCAAATTTGTACAGATCTGAGCAAACCAGCCCAGATCCCACCTTTTCTCCCCCCGATCCAGCCCTCCCAACCCCTGACCAGCCTTCACCTTACCCGATCCGGTCACCAATCACCAGAATCCCTCTTTGAGCCCTCCAACGTTCAGATCTTTATATTTGCAGCAACCCTTATTTTTGTGTCCTGTTATTGTATTGGTTTTTGATTGTAAAACATTGATATGGTGTGATTATTTGATGCTTGTTTGGGAGTACAGTACAATATGATATTTGCTTCTTGAAAAAAATCTCTAACTGCAGGAAGGACCGATTTGTCACGAGCTCTTTCTTTGGCCCTCCATGCGGAGGAATGCCTAAGTTTGTTTTGCCCTAATAAATTATTCTGCTTTGTTTTGAATTATCTGAGTGAGATTTTATTATTGATTATCTAATTTGAATCACACCGTCGAATTTGCATGACATGTAGGGTTAGGTCATCGTTTCTCCGCTGCCTATAGATTCGCCCTGCGTCAATTGGTATCTGAGTCAGTTACGCGCTCTTTTGATACGCAGTCGTAGGGTTTATAGGTTTTATCATGTCTTTGTTTCATCAATATTTCTGTCCTCAATTTGGAGTTGTCAAGTCCACTTACACCCGCTCTCATGGAGCCTCGTCAGGGAGATCCTCACGTTACTACGATGATTATTCTCTATTGCAGCACACCACTTTTAGAAATCACGTTAACCTACCGACACGACCCCACTATGCTAGAGACAGTCAGTATGATGATTGTCGTCGTTCATATCCTTGCACGCGAGCAGATCATGTTGATCATTTGACTCGACTCGATTACCTTAGGGATGATTATTATGGGGATCGTCGTTCTGAGAGAGATCTCGAAAATCAGTTTCGTATTGTTGCCCCTTCTTTTGACGGCTCATCGAGTCCCGAGTCTTTTAGTTATTGGTTCGTGGATATAGAGTTTAACTCGATCATTTTGAGTTACTCGGTGAGCGTCACATCAAGTTGGATCTCGAAAGTCAGTCTCAACACACGAGCATATTGGTTTAGCGTTGAGAGAACCCGCGCGCGAGACCGTCTTTATCGCATCACCAGTTGGATGGACATGAAGCGTATATTGTGTCAGTGTTATCTGCCGTCATCGTATCATATTCACTTGCTCAAACAATTATTTTCCCTTCAACAAAGATCCATGTCTGTTGCTAAGTACAGAGACCGTTTTGATAAGTTAGTGGTAAGAAACTGTGATATCCGACAGGACCCAACCATTACCATTTCCCGATTTCGGTGTGGACTTCGGTCTGACATACGTACTGAGGTGTTTATCATAGCTCGAAGTCTCTCAAGCAGGCATATAGTTCGCCTTACACTATGAACAGTCTTTGAGATCCGCAAGAGATGGTCGATGACATTCTCACCTTGACCTTTACAGTATGAGTCCCTCGCATACTTAGGTCACCACAATGCCTACCACTGCCCCGTCAGCCACGACAATAGTGATACCTGATGCGGATTGCTCTCACCCCAGTTGGGTGTTTAGCCCATTGAGTGGCCTATCTTTTGTTTCCGACGCTCCTATGGTGACCCCGACTGAGAGTGAGTCTGAGCGACCTATTGAGTTTATAATATTGTGTCCCTCACCTACACCCCCACTTCTACCATGTCCTGGGTTAATCAACACCCCAACCCTAGACTCATGTCTTGATATTGTACTGACAGACCCATTCTTGAGAGTAGGTATATGTCCCTCTCCCATTGTCATTGCTTTGAGTCACATCACGATTGAGTGCCCAGAGCCTGGGGTTGAGCTCGTAGTGGCTATGCCACCCATTCACGGGGACACTACCCCTTACGATGGTACTCATCTGGAGGACCTTGGCCCTAGTGACGAGTTCTATGACGAGCCCCCAGTTGAGCCTCCTGATGATCTGCCACATCCTGGCGAGGATGAGATTCAGGCGAGCCCCTCATGTTTGAGTATCGATTTATTTACGCCTCTTCCATTATCGTATCTGACCTTGCCCTAGAGGATGAATATTGTGTGGAGCATCCAATATTTTGGGCACCACCTGTTGACACATCACATTCTCGATGAGTTTTGGGATGCACCACATGTTGATCCCCCAGACAAGTTCTTTATTTTCATAGATACTCACCACACTATAGAGCCACGTCTTCTAGTCGGTGTATATGATTTTCACTCACGTAGTCGCCGCATTCGCGATGACTTTTCATACGTACCTTCTGGCGAGCCCCTTGATGTATTACGTTCCCCAAGAGACATTTGGTTCTTTACGAGCTCGTATTTGAGTGTAGATGTCTTGCACGGTCACCTAAACACTCGGCACATACGGGATGAGTTTTTCTACACCCCACCGAGAGAGGCTCATGATAGGCCACCACATTTTAGAGACATCCCGGTCATTATTAGAATCCCCCCTAATAAGCTTATCGTGTATGTTGTGTTTTATTTGCATCACTTGCATGAGTCTGTTGAGTCGTTTCTTCATCATTTACATGAATTTGTTGTGTTGTCTGTTCATTGATTGCATGTGTGTCATAATTCAGTCCGGCGGATAATCCATAATGATAATGAATCTTGTAAATAACATGCAGATGTTTATTGACAAGTGCATGTATTTCATAAAGGCGAGCAGTTGATGGTGAGATTCTGCGTTGTGAGGCTCCGTGTGAGACTTGCTAAAAGTTTGAGCGTTCCACAAATGGGTCCCTACATAGTCCTGAGACGCATTGGGATAAATGCATATGAGCTAGACATCTCCGCGAGCATGGGTATCAACCTTGTGTTCAATGTCAAGGCCCTGACGCCATACTTTGCACCTCACGAGTATTCGATCCTACATCTTGGCGGCCCTCTTGGGCCTTTACCACCGTTTTTGCCACCCACTACTCAACCTACCCCCGAGCTTTACCATTGGCACCTCAAATCCCACCAGATCCTTCTACTAGTGTGTTGAGAGATGAGCCTATCACTGAGATCATTACGCGTAAGCATTCTTGTCACGGCGTCAAAGCAAATCAAGACGAGCGTCGGGCGCCTTGACGCTTAGGCGATAAGGCGGACGCCTAGTCGACCACAAGGCGTGCAAGTCGCAAGGTGCCAATTTACTTTATTTTTTAAAAAAATAGATCATAGACTGCGTTTATTATAATAACCGCAGTCTATAGTCTGCAGGAATTAAGACTGCGGTTATTATAATAACCGCTGTCTTAAAGTCTGTCTGCCACACTTTAGACAGCGGTTATTATAATAACCGCTGTCTAAAGCTTTTTTTTTAATTAAAACAGAATGTTTACCAAGTACCAAACTACCAAATACAAACACACAGATACATATTTTTTCTTCATAGCAGTAAGCAGTAGCTTCTGATATATGGGCAGTTAGCAGTAAAAAAAAATAATGTCAATCAATAGTTCAATACAGACTTCAGAGAAAGCAGCTAATCGTAGCTTCTGATATATATGCAGTTAGCATTTAGCACTTAGCAGTAAGAAAAAACAATGTCAATCAGTAGTTCAATACAGAATTCAGAGAAAACAATAACAAAAAAGGGAACACAAAAAAATCATAGTATATTATTGTGGTCAAATCCAAAATGTCTCCATCCATTGCACAATAGCATATTAGCATGAATAATGTTTTAAAAAAAATTTAAAAAATCATAAAAGATCAACTAGAATCATCATTTAGTAAGTCGTCATTGGCATTGCATGTGCTTGGTTGGTTTGAGGTACTCATGTTTTGCCCATAATTATCGTCAATATCTTCATCATCATTGGTAATGAAAAAATGATTTAAATCTTCATCCCTTTCATCCATTATTTTAAGATTAGCTGCAACCACACTTCGTAAATTTCGAGCCCCAGTTTCAATAGCTCTCTCTACAGCATCACATGTGAGATTATCATCATAAAAAATTAGTGCATCCTCTGGTTTGTTCACCATCCACTCATTACTCCAATCTAGCTCATCAAGCACTAAAGTGTTGTAATTTCTTCTTTTTTTCACGTCTTTCTTGGAATTATGCTTGTAAACGACGATTATATTGGATATATACAAGATCACTAAGCCTTTGATGCTCCATTCTATTTCTTTTCTTTGTGTGAATCTGAATCAAGATAATTGCAAACTTATTAGTAACTATAAAAATATTAAATTTTATATTGAATATTTATATACTTACAAACTCAAAAGTACTCAATTGCGATCACAACTAGAAGAAGAACAACATAAGCCAAGTATCCACAATGCTACCTTTGTAAGGTCAACATTCGGTTCTCCATGTGCACCACACCAATCCACTATCATTTAAGACAAATGTAAATTATTTGACATAAATAATTTAAGAAAAAAAAAACGTAATCAATACTTACTTGGATTTAAGGTGGTTCGTTGTTTAATAGTCATAGGTTTTCCAAAATTATTTTGAGATGCTTTGTAGTTAGTACCTTGCTCTGCAATCTTGTCTTGCAATTCTTGATCGGGCACTAGTCTTGCAATAACATCATTGAAAGCATCTTGAAATTTCGAGGCATCATCATTATGTTTTTCCTCGTATTCAAAATATTTGCTTGGATTTAGAAACAAAGCCGCCCTATACAATTTTTGCTCCATTTGATTTGTCCACCTATTTTCAACAATCTCAATAATCTTTTTAAATAATCTTTTTTTGTTATCAAAATGTTCTTTGGTCTTTTGTTTAGCTTCTTCCATTGGCACATATACTTCAGGCATGACCGACCTTTCATCTCTATCTACTAATCGCAAAACGACAATCAGTGTTTTTCCTCCTATTAGACAATCTCTTACTCCATTCCAAAAAATACTTGAAAGTATTGTTTCAACAACTTGTTTTTCGGATTTAGTTTTTGCCAAATTACAGGCATTCCACGAAGGCGACACAAATAATAATTTCAGCTTCTCCTCATGCTTAAGCACACTTTGTAGAGAAAAGAATGATGTTGCAAATCTAGTCACTGAATGGCTCACTAGATCACCACCTATAGTAGTACTGACTGCATCAAGTAAATGAGTATGTCTGTAGATGAAATTTGTAATCATCTTTGTCTTTCTCATCACAATTCTGTTCTATCGTATCTTGCATATATCCTCTAGCATGAGATCAATGCAATGAGCTGCACAAGGAGTCCAGAATAATGTGGGTCTTTTCTTCATTAAAATTTTACCAACTGCCTTGTAATTGGAAGCATTGTCAGTCACCACCTGCATACAACATAACTTTGTATATATTGAAAGTTGTAGACTATTAAACTTGAAATATGAAAATTAGTGAAACCAAAAAAGTTACCTGAACAACGCACTCTGTTTTTATCTTTCTAATCTTACTATCAAGCAACTCTGATGACATTGTAGCATCTTGAATCTGACCGGATGCATCTACGGAACCCATAAATAGGATCCTTCTAGAAAATTGACTAGGAAATTGATCAGATGTCTCCCTCTCATGTCTGTCCAACCATCTGACATAAGTGTGCAATCATATCTCCTCAAGTACACTTGATAGTTTGTCTTCATCTCTTTAATTTTATCTTTTGTACTCGATAACAATGAGACTCTCAAATCATGATAACTAGGGCCTTTATAACCAGACTCATACTGTACAACTGCTTCAAGCATGACTTCAAAACTTCGTGTCTTTGCAGCATTGAATGAATTTCACATTCATACAACTAATCAGCAACATAACTATCAACTCTCTTTTTTCTCTTCAGGTGACCTAAAACATCTTTCGATAGTAGTTTGTGCAGTACCTTTAGCACGTCTATCATCTACTACATTTTCATGAGCACGCCTCACATGAGCATCCATAGGGCCCCTTTTTATGGCAAGTGGATTACTTTGATATCTTAATTTGAGAATAAAATGTTTTGGGTAAATATGTCTCGGGTGCAATTTTATTAAATGATTAACAAATAATTATTGAATAAAGATTCATCACCACATACAAAAGATTTTTAGAAGTTGAGAGGACATAAAAATTCTTTTTGAATAAATCACCAAAATACTTATATATTGCTTTTCACATATTAAATCAAAATCTCTTAAGCATGTGATATATGCAAGCAAAATAATATAAAATATTAAGTGATAAAATTTGATTAAATGATTTGATAATGAGCCCAAAATTCTTGCATTTGTAACAAAGAATATTGTGTGCACTCGCTCCAAATTACATTGAACTTCCATAGGAATGTAACATGTGCATTTAAGCTACACAAAATATCAAAATTAGTCAATACAATCTCTGGGCATAAATATTTTCAAATGCGATGAATCTTTATAATAATTATATAATCACATGATTATATTGCACCCGAGACAAGAAAATTACTCGTGCTTGATTCGTTTTACAAAAACTATATGAGAGATCATCATAGAATAAAGTGTAAGCAAAGAATTTTTTTTATTAATCAAACAATAGGGACATACAAAAATGCGTGAATCGCATACATGAGCTTCCTCGAAATCTCCTTCCACTCGTACAATGTCTCTCAAAAACTCGCAAATATAATGCAAGTAATACCTCACTTTCAAGCTCAAAAATTCCGATGTCCCCCTTCATGACAAATTAGAAGAATTTATAAAAAAATCCTCTTGCATGATTTGAAATTTGCCCCCGAAATAATAGCGGGAAAAAAATCTCCTCTCAAAGAATGGTAACGCCGGCCTTTAAGACTGCATTTTTTTGAAATTCACGCTAGCCTTAAAGGCTGGCGTTTTGGTTCCATGAGCTGATTTAATCAGAGCCATTTAACTGATCGAATCAGCGCCATTATTTGGCTCTGATTAAATCAGCGCCATTATGAGGCGCTGCTTAAATCAAGGCCATTATGAGGCGCTGATTTAATCAGCGTCATTATCAGGCGCTGATTTAATCAGCGTCATTATCAGGCGCTGATTTAATCAGCGCCATTGTCAGACCTAAAACAGATGCAAAGATGTCATCTCTTCCCTGTGATACTGTTTCAGCACCCTGGGACTCTTGACTCGACAACTCATTCTAAACAAAAGTAATAAATATTAATGCAGAATTGCAGATAAGAAATTAGACTTCACAAGCAGTATTACTATTGATAATTTACAAATGAATAAATGAAATATTTAAACTTACAATTTTAGATGTCAACTCAGCTGCATCTGTACTAATGTATTCATCAGTCTTTCTTTTATGACCGGTTTTTCATAACTCTGCACGTGAAATTGGTGCAGCTGCACCTTGTTCAACCTTGACAATAAAATAAAAAAAAAATTATCATTTAAATTATTGAGAAAACCAATATGTAAAATAAAAAAATACGAGAGAGAAGTAGAGAACTAATACTATTTTTTTTCTAATTCAAAATAACTCATTCTGGAAGTAGTATAAAAGATTTTTTGTGTTTTTGCTTTCTCTGTATTAACCTTATTTTTCTCCTACACAAATAAATATTTATTAATACTTAGATTGCTTATAAGTTATAAAGATAAAGAATGATATAAAACATTGAATTTAATAAGAAGTTAAGAACACATACCATATATTCTATAGTGGTGCGACTGTCGACAAAAATTTTTTATTCTTCGGCAATAATAAAGCTATACTTGACAAGAACATTGTATCGATGCTACAAATTAACATCTTTTACATAAGTGATAAAGAGTTTGGATTTCCAAGTTCTCCAACTTTCACCCATTCTTTTCATTAATGCACTGCGAAGACCATCAATATTATCAAAATAAATTTGAAAATAATAGACAATATCAATTAAAAATTAACTAAAACACCACAGTTATGTAATCACTATTCACTAATCATCGATAACAAAGTTACATACATTTAATTCTGTTCATATTTGATCTTTAATTTGTTTATCAACTTTTTTTCTTGCAACATATGTAATTGACACATAAGATTCACAAGAGATCTCATAAAACTATGTGCAACTACATAGTTTGTTGGCACGGACGACCCTTCACCGACGATACTTGGATGCTAACAGCGGAGCTTGATTGACTCGCCCCTGGACTTCGACTTCAGTACGACCGTCTTCGTTCATTGGAGATGGAAGCTTTTCAGTCAGGAGGAGTTGATTGGCGAGGACACTTTTTTAGCGACGATATTTGGACGGCCTCTGGTGAACCTCATCGAGTCTTACCTGATATTCTTCGAGAGAATTCTGACCCCTATTCATCGGGAGATGATTTATTTCAAGTCAGGGAGAGTGATGCGGTGTGACAACTTACCATATATGACGTTCCCGGATCGATGATCCGACTCTACAAATACATCCGGATTCTCGTTGCGAATCAATTTCATATATAGCTTTGTATTTTTTTGTTATTATTTCATGTATTTTTGGCCCCAAGACCAACGATCAATCATAGTCGTTGATTCCAGGTGCCCTAATTTTCATTTATTATAAATAGGTTGTTAGGACTGTCGTCATTTCTCATTGTTGAATGTGTGGAGAGCTTCTTCTTTCATTCCGGTGATCCCCTCCGCGGTGCCGACTTCGTTGAGCCCCCTTGGTGACGACTCCTTGGATAAGTGTGTATTCTTATTATTTTCCCCTCCCTCTTCCCAATTTTTCCTGCTTTCCATCCACCACAAACCGCAGCCTCCCTATCCAGAACCCAGCCGACCACATTCTGCCTGCCCAGAATTTAGCTGTCCACTCTCTGCTCCCAAACCCAGCCACCGCCCTCCTTCAATCAGCCTTCCCTGCTCTACCCAGCCAGCGCCCTCCCTATTTCACCCTGATTCAGCCGGCCAGACACCTTCGGGATCCACTCTAGCCTGCTGTCCAGTACCGCCCTGCCTCAAATCTCTCTCCAGTGTGTTGTCCTGTTGTCGCCCCCTCTCCAAATACCTGTCGGCCTTAATCTCCCTTCTCGGGCCACCCGCCAACACCCCCCAAAACAACTGCCTGGTTGTTTTCAGCCCCAAATCAGACCCGATCTGGGCATTCCGGCCCAGATCCAGACTCCCAATCTCTTCCAAATTGCTGCCAACACCCCCCCTCCCCTTCTCGTGGAACCACCTCTAAACAGCCACCCACATCAGATTTGTACAGATCTGTGCAAACCAGTCCAGATCCAACCTCTACTCCCCCTGATCCAGCCCTCTCATCCCCCGACCAACCTTCGCCTTGCCCGATCCGGTCCACCAATCACCGAAATCCCTTTTTGAGCCCTCCAACGTTCAGATCTTTATATTTGCAGCAGTCCTTATTTTGTGTTGTGTTATTGTATTGGTTTTTTATTGTAAAACATTGATATGATGCGATTATTTGATGTTTATTTGGGATTATAGTTCAATATGATATTTGCTCGAAAAAATCTCTAACTACAGGAAGAACCGATTCGTCGCGTGCTCTTTCTTTGACCATCCACACAGAGGAAAGTCTAAGCTTGTGTCATAATAAATTATTGTCTTTTTTTGAATTATCTGCGTGAGATTTTATTATTGATTATCTAATTTGAATTCATATCGTCGAATTTGCATGACATGTAGGGTTAGGTCACCGTTTATGCGCGACCTATAGATTCATCCTTTGTCAATTGGTATCTGAGCCATGTTACGCGCTCTTTTGATACGCAGTCGTAGAGTCTATAGGTTTCATGCCTGGGCAACCTATTGAGTCGGTAGTGTTGTGCCTCTCGCCCACACCACTTCTTTTGTCATGCACCGGGTTAGTTAGCACCCCTACTATAGACCCGTTTCTTGACACCGCGTAGACAGACCTATTCTTGAGAGTAGGTGTATGTCTCTCTTCCCTTGTCATTACCCCAAGTCACATCACTACTGAAAGCCCAGAGTCTGGTGTTGATCTCGTAGTGGCTATATCACCCATTCATGAGGACACTACCCCTTACGATGGTACTCATATGAAGTATCATGACCCTAGTGATGAGTTCTATGACAAACCCCCCCCCCCCCTGTTAAGCTTCCTGATGAGCCGCCTCATCCTGGTGTAGATGCGATTCGGGTGAGCCGCTCGTTTGAGTTTTAAGTTATTGGCTTCTTTTTCGTTATCATCTACAGCCTTGCCCCAGAGATGTGATATTGTGTGGAACATCCAATATTTAGGGCACCATCTGCTGACACATCGCACTCTCGATGAGTTTTGGGATGTACCACGTGCTGACCCACCAGACAAGTTCTTATTTTTGTGGATACTCACCACACTATAAAGCCACGTCTTGTAGTCAGTGTACACAATTTTCACTCATGTGGTCATCACATTCGCGATGAGTTTTCTTACGTACCTCCTGGTGATCCCCTGATGTTTTACGTTCCCCGAGATACATTTGGCTCTTTACAAGCTCATATTTGAGTATAAATGTCTCGCACGGTCACCTATACACTCGACACACACGGGATGAGTTTTTCTACATCCCACCGAGAGAGTCTCCTGATAGGCCACCACATTTTAGAGACATTCCAGTCATTATTAAATTCTCCCCTAGCGAGCGTATCGTGTCTGTCGTGTTTTATTCGCATCATTTGCATTGTCTGCACGAGTCTGTTGAGTCATTCGTTCTTCATTTGCATTATTTGCATGAGTCTGTTGATTTATTTGTTCCTCATTTGCATGCGTTACATGAGTCAGCCAGACGAAAAATTAGTGTTGGTAATAAATTTTACAAATCGCATGTGGATGTTCTTTGCAAGGGCAGGTATGTCATGAAGGCGAGCAGGTGATGATGAGAATCTGCGTCGTGAGGCTTCGTGCGAGGCCTGCTAAAATTTTGAGCGTTAGGTGAATGAATCTCTATATAATTATGAGACGGATCGAAACAAATACCCATGATCTTGATATCTCTGCAAGTACGAGCATCCATCTGATAATTAATGTTGGAGATCTGACACTATACTACGAACATCGCGAGTATGTGAACCCAAGCAGTGGGGACCCCCAACCGCCCACACCTCCACTCTCGTTGCCTTACCACCCGCATAGTTCACCCACATTTGATGGCCACCACTACTCACTCAGTTCTAACACCCACCTACCTAGGGACTTGTCTTCTTTGGTTCTACCTACGGCACCGCCGATCACACCGGGATCCACAACTCGTAAGTTGAGCATTGAGAGCATCACGGAGACCGGACTCCACCAGTACATTCCTACTACTAACTTTGATGACAACTGGGTACTTGCAACAGAGCTTGATCGATTCACCCCTGGACTTCGACTTCAATACGGTCGTCTCCATTCACCGGAGATGACAGCTTTTTAGTCGGGGGAGTTGATTTGGCGAAGACACTCTTCCATCGACGACAGTTGGACGACCTCTGGTGGGTCTCTTTGAGTCTTACTTGGCTTACATCCAAAGAATTCTGATCTCTATTCATCAGCAGATGAATTCTTTCAAGTCGGGGAGAATGATGCGGAGCAGAGACGTTCAGCCGTAGCGGAGGACGAGTTTTGGGCCCGTTCGGGGCTGATTTGACGACTATATATGGCGTGCCCATATAGATAAATAGACAGATGCGTCCGGATTCGCGTTGCGAATCGATTTCACATATTATTTTATTATGTTTGCATTTATTTTGATGTATTTGGGTGGCCCCATCTCCGGCCAATCATAGTCATCGATGGTGAGATGCCTTAGCCTCCTTTTATTATAATTAGATCATGTAAGGGCTGATTAGAGGTATTGCAGAATTTGGAAAAAGCTTTTTCCGGATTCTCATGATCACCCAACGGTGCCGACTTCGTGAAACCCTAGGTGACGACTCCTAGGCTTGTATCTTCTTCCCCAAGGTAACCCCAAACCCTAAGCCTTATTTTCCCTCCTCCAAACCCCCTACCAGCTGCCCAAACTACCCACTGTTCTTTCCTCCCCTCACAGCAAGCCGCCCCTGTTTTTCCCTCCAACAACCAGCCGCCAGCCAGCCGCCCTTCCAGCAGCCCACCGCCTGCCCTCCCTCTTCCCTCCACAGCCACCGCCGCCCATGCCTAGCCCTTCTAGCCAGCCGCCGCCTGTATCCCTACTTCCCCTCTCACGCCCCCCCCCCCCCCCATACAAGGGCTGGACAGCCCGCCGCCCCTTCAGCAACCGGCCAAAGTGTCCCCAGCTGCCGGTTTGCTCTCCACCGCCTCCCCTCTCGTGGAACCACCGCCAATCAGTCACCCCATCCAGATCAGTTCAGATCTGGGCTATTGCAGCCCCGATCCGCCATTTCCCCCTCACCCTCCCCCATCCCCTAGCCCGAATATGCTCCTAATCATTGGATCCATCCTTCCCTTGCCCGGATCTACTCATACGTCGTCGGATCTACTCATTTCCGGTTCGTTTTCGTCGTCCACCGCCGAGGATACCCACATACGATATTTTCACGCCTCTGGTTCCACGTTGGATCACTGTCAAAATACATCCGGTTCCAAACTCTTTATTGTCTTGCTCAATCCACTACTTGGTGAGTTTTTGTTGTGTCGGATAATTATTATCAGCATTATTATTATTGGTTTGAATCTTATATTTGTCTGAGCCTCTTGTATTGTGGTTATTTGTTTGGATGATTATTGTGATTTGTTGGGTTTATTCGTCGCTCGTTTTTGCTTTGGCCCTCCACGCGGAGGAAAGCGTGCTTTACCCTACTAAATTATTTTGTCTTGCTGTGAATTATTTGAGTGAGATGTTATTATTTATTATCTAACTGTGACTTAACCGTCGGTCTCGCATGACATGTAGGGTTAGGTCACCGTTTATCCTCCGCCTATAAAATTTGTCCTGCCTCACTTACCCTACTGTGATTTTTAAAGGCCTGACCCTCCCTTTACCTGACAGTTTTTGGATGGACGCTGCGGTTTCTTACATAAACTACCATCCGATTTGGTCTACCTCCTATCAGAAGTATGCGAATTTCCGCCCTTCCTAATTCTGCAGACTGTCTAGCCGTGGGGCGCCCTGTGTCTGCATTTTACTGAATTCATGCCGTCATATCACTTATGCTGGAATGAACCAAGTCAAAAGGAGTTGTACATTGTCTGTTTTTAGGCTTCAGTTGGCACAACAGTGGCAGTCGTAAACGTATGGGTTAAACCGTCATTTGTTAATGACTACATAAAAAACTTCATTTGTTTGAACATAGAAGTGAATGAAGTTCTTTAGCTGGGTGTTAACGAATGACAGTTTAACCCCATATTCACGACCGCCACCACCGTGCCAAACGGAGCCAAATCAGGAAAGAAACAGGCTGATTATTGTCTGCATCACATTTTATGACATGCTTGGAAAAAAAGAAGGCAACAGCTGATGTAAAAGATGATGAGTATTGGGGATGACAAAGAAATTGATGTCAATCAAAGAACAAAACCTTAACACCAGAACCTAAAGAAATAACAACTCATTCAGGCAGCATAGCAACTGTAGATTGCCCAGATGGCGGAATGCATCAAGTGGGATGTATCACAATTTTTAGACCTGCAAGATAGAGAATAGAAATTTTACAAAATGAAATTGTTATGCATATATATAGGGTTATTTACCGGGACCTCCCCTCGAAGTTTATGTAATTAGAGTTTGCACCCCTCTAACTTTCAAAATTACATTTACCTCCCTTCAATGTTTACATTTCAAAACATTCATACACCAAAAGACCCCCCTCAAGATTTACTTCAAGGGGATATTTTTGTGCGTGAATGTTACAAAATGTAAACATTGAGGGGAGGTTTTTGTAATTTCTAAAGTTAGAGGGGTGCAAGCTGTAATTATGCAAACTTCAAGGGGAGGTTCCTGTAAATAACCCTATATATATATTTGTATATTTATACTAATATATAAAGATATTCATTTATAGTGTAACTCGATCATAATCATTTGATTTAATTGAAATCAAATTTATCCATTTGATTATCTACTTTTTTTCACTAGAGTTCTTACATCTACTATATGATGTGGTGTCCTAGGCATATATTCAGGTGTGTGGTATCCTACAATATGAAATTACGATTTCACCCTTAAATTTAACAAAAAAAAGGAGGGTCATATAATCCGATTTTTAATCTCATAAAAACTGTCAATGGTGAAAATTGAACTCAGGTTCACACTATATATTTTTGTTGGACAACATTTAACTATGTTATATATACATATATAAATATGGGCCGCCCTAGCCTAATGTCGCCGTCCTCGCCAAATGTCGTTGCGCCCGCCGAATATCGCCGCCCACGCTGAATGTCGCCGCTCGCATGGGGTCCCCCCATGCATTGTCACTCGTATCTATATATGTATGTATGGTAGCTTTCTTCATGGGCATGCAAAAAAATATCTGAATCTGTTTGATATCCTACTTGGTTTATCTTTGTTTTGTTGTCTTTTGATGACCTGGTTGCAGGTTGGAATGTTTGATCCGATCACGCGGGAGCCGCTTAATAAAAACCAACTGATACCTAACCTAGCCATCAAGGAGGCGGTTCGAGCATACCTCACGAAGCACGGTTGGGCCTACAGAATGAGCTGATATTTTTGTACTCCTCTATCTACAAGAGAAGAATAGATTATTTGATCAGGTTCAACGGAGTCGATGATATTATCCTTCCATTTACAGTATTCCCCTTTTTTTTCGCCGACCTTTTTCCCGCCCTAATAGCCTTGTACAGATGCATTGCTTGTGATTCTGTTGCAGCAACTCTCTCTGTGACCTGTTGTATAGTTTGTCAGTTCAGTTAAAGGTGTCATTTGATATGGGTTGGTTTATATATGAGGGTGATGCTCTTCTTTTTGAGTTATTTCATCTTGCATAGCAATGCATTCACTTTCATATATTTTATTACCACCAAAATTATGTACTAGGACAGAGAGAATATTGCCAATTGTTAATATGAAAAATTGCGCGAAAAACTAAAAACAGATGAATCTATGTTAGGTGTTCGCGAATCGAATTGAATCGAATGGTTTTTCAATCGAATTCAAATTTAACATAGAATGCAAATATTCAAATTCGGATTTGGATTCGTTCGAATATTCGTGTTGTATTTGGATCTGAATTCGTCCTAAAATGTTGTATTTGAAATTCGAATTTGAACATAAATTCCAATTTTATAATATTTAAATATATACAATTTTCAAATATAATTATATATAATATTTATTTACATATATTAATTTTATTTAATTATATTTTCTGGTATTCGTGAATTATTCATGAATCCTACTAGTAGAAATAAAATTATTTGGATTTGAATATCCGAATTTGAATTCGGATTCGAATTTGAAAAATATGAATTCTCAATTATTTAACAACTATATTGTTTGTGAACAACCCTAATTATTGTTGGAGTTGTGGCAATCGAAGGCAGCATAAAATACTAATTAAACATAAGTTAAAAGCCCGGCTAAATAGATTATTGGCAACATAATGGTAGGTCGTAATATGATTAATAAAAGACCATCATTCTACGTTCTTTAATGAAATTCTAAGGGTCGGTTTGTTTTGGCGGTGACGGTGGCAAAAGAAGCTGTGGGAATGTAGTTGTGAGAATTGAGTTGTGAGAATGTAGTTCAGAATAGAGAAACAGTTTGTAAAAACAGTGGTGACATAGCTGTTCAAAAAAGAGAAACAGTTTGGTAAAACAACGGTGGCCTTTATGAAAATAAATTATAATTACATTAATTAAAATAAATTATAATTAATATTTATTATAAATCTAATTTTATAATATAATTATATTATTATTTATTTATTTTCATAATATAATAATAATCAAATAATATCAAAATCAGAACTTAGGATCTATATATCGCCGGAAAAATAATCTATCGGGAGGAGGAGGCGGAGTGGGGAGGAGGCGGGGCGGGGGAGGCAATGCAGATCGTCTTCTCCTTCAGAACCGGTGTCAGAATTGCCGGAGAGGCCACCAAAACCGGCAATCTTCTCGGGAGGAGGACCGCACACAGATCGTCTTCTCTGTCAGGGATTAAACGATCACCCTGAGAAAGAACAACATCGGTCGTCCCTCGCCCTTGCCAGCAGATCTGCACATTCCACCGGCAAGGGAGAACGTAGCGTTGAAAAGGAGTTCTCAGTAGCTTTGAGAAAGCCGCGTTGAGACTGGATTTTTTCCCCTCCATTCCCGACGCAGCGCTGAAACAAACTGGATAAAAAAATTCTCCGTTGCGGTCGGACAGCAATGGAGCAGCAACGTGGAAACAAACGGACCCTAAGTGTAATCAACCCTAGTGTAATTTAATTATGCATGTAGGCCCATCATTTGGGACCGTGTTTGCGGACGGTCAAGGGAGAAGTCCTGGAGAAGCATGGTGCGGCCCTTATGGGAACCTTTGGAACCTATCTCGACAAAGGTGAGGAGCGTCGGAGGAATGCGAGCACAGGCAAGAACGACGGTTGAATGCGTGGGTTGGCTAGGGCATCGGGTGGTATCATGAGAATAGAGAGAGAGAGAATTAGAGAGAAAGATTAGGGCTCCGTTTGGGGGAACTTATTTTCACCGGTCAAGCGGTTACGAGTTACGACCGCATGAATCCGACCCTAATTAAGGTCCGTTTCATGCGATCGTAACCGTTTGACTGGTGAAATAAGTCCCCCAAACGGAGGGTAGGATAATACTTTTCATGTGATTCCACCAAAGCCAACCCCAATATAATCGGTTGGGTCAAAAAAGTCGTAAGTACCATATAACTTCATACAACATGAAAACAACGAAAACATAAAATAAGACATCATAACTGAGCCTTGGAATCTTTGTGCATCGTCGTGCGGCGCTTGTTAGTTATCTTCCAACGTGGGTCCGTAACATCTCCATCCTCGTCGACATCAAGCTTGCCCTCAAGCTTGTCTTGGAGCTGTGGGGGCAAGTGCGTCGATGGTTCTGGAGGAGGAGCCCCCACGAACGGCTTTAACTGCGAGACGTGGAACACGTCAGGAATCCGGGCATCCGTCGGTAGTTGGAGTCTTGGAGATGGTAGGCCATCTCGCCAATGCGCTGTAAAACCTCAACCGAACTGTAGAACTTAGGGCCTAGTTTGTTTTCTGGACTCTTGGTGACAGTTGACTGGCAGTAAGGGCGGAACTTAAGCTACACCCAATCCCCCGGGCCAAAGAAAAGCTCGTGGTGTCCTCGGTTGTAAGCAATCTCCATGCATGTCTGGGCATGGAGAAGGCGCTCGCGGACTAAGCAGATGATCTGGTCGCGAGTTTGCAGCTCGCTGGCAACGATGGCGATCAGACATATGCATTGATGTATGTGGGTAGGCATGGTGGCTCCCGACCGTAAACAAGGTGGATGGGAGTGGTCCGCGGGGGCGGCATGATAGGATGTGCTATAACAATATTCCACCCTTGGAAGCCAGCTTGCCCAATCCTTTGAGCGGTTCCCTGTAATGCAACAGAAGTACATCTCGAGCGTTTGGTTGACCACCTCGGTCTGCCCATCCGACTGTGGATGGCATGCTAACGAAAGTGCAAGCATGGTACTTCATAGTTTGAACAACACATGCCAAAATAACAAAGTTAAAATCTTGTCCCTATCAGACACAATACTTTATGGAATGCTATGCAGACTGAACACCTGCTCGAAGATGACACGTGATACCTCATCCCCCGTAATAGGGTGGCTCATGATGATGAAATGTGCCCCCCTTGGAAAATCTGTCCACCACCATGAAAATGACCGACCGGCCGCTCGATGTGGGAAGTCACTCGATGAAATCCATAAATATGTCGACTCATATCTGTGTGGGAATGGGAGGTGGTTGTATAAGCCCTGCCGGTAAGAGATTGTCGGCCTTGCTGTGCTGACAAGTGGGACATCAGGTGATGAAGTCCTGTGTGCCACGCTTAACTCCCTTCCAACAGAATTTTGCTTGAATCTGATGAACGGTCTTGTGAACCCCTACATGAGTAACACCGTCGGTGCTGGTTAGAATATCTCAGATCAATGGGAAGGCAACTGATAGGTAAATCCTGCCCTGGTATATGATGAGGCTGTCCTGTATTTCCCAAGACGAGGGCATTTGCTCCTCAATGCGGTGGCGAAGCTCTAGGAGGACTCGGGTGTCCTGAATATCATGCCGAAGGCGGTGTAGGATGGACTCAGTTGGCCGGGAGATGGCCAATAGAAGTGCCTCCCGGTAGTCACGGTGTGAGAGGGATCTACGGTCCGTAACATAGAAGTCTGTAAATTATGTGATGCAGATCAGAGACGCAGGCCCGCGGCGGGTGTCGAGATTCGGGCCTGTTCGAGGCCAATTGGCCACCTTCATATATGGCATCTCCGGATGACGATCCAACTCGTCGTTTACCTACTTTTTATTTTTTGGTCTATTAGGGAGAACTACTTTGAGCTTCATTTTCATTGAGGCTAAACCTTGTTCTGCGCTCTAGAGATAGTTCTCCATGAACAAATAAGAAGAGTGAATTCTCATAAAGAGGAGACCCGGGTAACCCCGCCCTCTCAATCCGAGTGCTAGTCTTGAAAAAAGGACATCATGATTATTAGAATGAGTTCTGAATATTTTGTCATTGTGAGAATGATGAATTGATCTGATCAAGAGGAGTCTTCACTGTCGAAACCCTAAATCATCCAATCTATCTCGCTGTGAAAAACTTGGCTTCAAACTCCCTCCCTTTTTATATTCTCACAAAAATGAACACATACACACACATGAACAATGTGTTTGGTATCCTCAGCTTTTTTTGGATTTCCCATCCCCCATCACTATTCCGTCGTAGGATCACAGATCAAACAGTTGTGTTGGTAACACGTCATGAGAACGGCGTGTTATTTGTACCGTAACATTTCTCACATCACACACACCAATAGTGTGTTTGATGTCCTCAGCTTTTTCTGAATTTCCCGTCACCCCCATACTCATGTGTGCGCACACACCGTTTCACATGCGCGATAAAAAAGAACCTATGCGCGATTGGTGATTGCCGATTGAGTTCAGCAAGTTAATGTAAAATATATGTAAAGAATTAAGATTGAGCAGGGTAAACTAGAGAAGGATTCACAAGTAGTGGCTAACGATATGTATATTATACTTCATGCATATTACAAATTAAAAGTGGCTGGGAAAGATTTAGATCCCGTTTGGGAGGGCTTTTTTCCTCCTTTTTATTTTCTGAAAAACGTCACCGTTCATGATATTGTGTTTGTTTTAGGAACGGGTGACTTTCTAATAATGTAAAATAACTCTTTTTGGATAAGATGTCTGTTCCATTGATAGAAAAAACAAACATAATATTATAAACGGTGACGCTTTTCAAAAAATGAAAAGGAGGAAAAAATCCTCCTAAACAGGGCATTAGCTATATACAAGTCACATGGGATTTCGGTGCATCACGTCAGTACCTTGACCGCAGCATAACCTTTCCTGACATTGTGCCCTCGTCACGGTAGTCGCTCCGCCCATGCAAGGCCACTATCGGACGCACCGAGTTTGCCCGTGCATAACGGAACTCCAGGCACAGCCCGCACTCCCTCCAACCCCTTGTGCCCGGGAGTAGCCATGCATGAGCAAAGTGGCTTTCGTGGCGAGGGCACAATTATGGGCCCGCCGTGAGTTATATACTCAAAAGTTGCTTAATAATACTCCTAGGCTTCCTTTAGAGGGGAAATATTCATTTTTGTTTGTTAGATTTTGTACTAAAATATCATAATAAAAAGAATGAATAAATGTTATTTTTTAACTCCACAAGAATTTCAAGATAACAATATCGTTTTCAGCTAAATCCTGTTTGGGAGGGATTTTTTCCTCCATTTTGTTTTTTGTAAAACGTCATCGTTCATAATATTGTATATGTTTTCTTTATCAGTGAAAAACGCAACTCATTCAAAAAAAATTATTTTGCCTTTTTAGAAAGTCATCAGCCCCTAAAACAAACACAATATTATGGACGGTGACATTTTCCAAAAAATAAAAATGAGGGAAAAAAATCCTCCCAAACAGAAGCTCAAGTCATTAACTAAAAAAATCAAAATATTATAGCTGATTAATATTTCTACAAGTCAGCAAAGTGATTCATATTAGCCCAATAGTTAGGTGGACACAATCAAAAATAACATTTCAATATAAAAATTTAAAAAATACAATAAATCAAATTTAGTTATTTATAGATCAAATTTGATTATTCACAGACTATATTTGATTATTTGCAGATCTGATTAAGCTATGTGCACCAGCAAAGTGATTCATATTAGCTCAATGTAACATTTTGTTCTATTGTGTTTAAGAATTTTTTTGTGCATCCTCATTTATAATTTTTTGGATCCGGTACTAATAGAAGAGGTCCCAATATTCATCGGCCAGACATTTCTATACAGGCTACGTTTGGTACGGTGGTCGTGGTCATGAACATGGGGGGTTAAATTGTCATTTGTTAACACACCTAAGGAACTTCATCCACTTTTATGTTCGCAGTTCAAAGAGATAATGTTTGTTAGGTGATCCTTAACGAATGACGTTTTAACCCATGTGTTTGTTAATGTATATTCGGACATATAACGGGCTCGGAGGCTCAACAAGTCGTTTCGGATACCGGGATATCTGATAATCGTATTAAACCTAGGGTTTGTCTATATAAGCCTAGCTAGGAGCAACGGATAGTGGATTCCACTTTGATCCACACTCGGGATGTTTCGAGCAACATAACAATGTTTAAGACCGTTAAGCCTATATTGGGAAATTTTATGCAGCTTGAGCATTTATACAATTTGAGCACAAAGGTCAAAATTGGCTTCATTTCCATATTGTGTAGTTGGAAATTTTGTGCCATAGAAAATGATTTCAATTCTAAGGCCAGGTTGTAGGCTCTCTCAAAAGATTCCTCAGCATCTAAGATTGAGTGCAAACCCTTGCAAAATTCCTTTTGAATGGATATATAACATGCCATGCTACCCTAAAAGCATATACTTTTACCTAAATTTTGAACCAATTCATACTCCCACCTGAGAGAGACCTTTTGGTGCTTCTGATGCACCCGGCTCTGTCTGTGTCAAAACTCTGATCCATCCACTTAAAATCCAACGATTAATATTCATGCAAAAAATAGATAAGTGATCCCGATTTCACCCACGCTCACGCAGCTCTTGTGCGTTAGGCACACAATTTTTTTCACATGAGATTTAGTATCAAAATTGTTAGATTGGGAAACATCTCTACGCACTTTAAGCTTGTTTAGATAAAAATAACGAGGGAAGATCCTTTTTAAAGAAGGGGACGAAGAGTGGTCTCGAAATATCACATATAACTGTTGATGATTATGATTGATAAGATTATTTAAATTAAGCAACTTTGTTAGTAAAATGAAAATGTAGTTCCATTTGGCACGACGATCAAATGACGGTGACAGTAGAGTCATCATCAATAGAGCCAAAATTTATGTCATCAACATAAATTTAGACTAGGATAATCTTACCTTTGACGACCCTTAGAAATAATATTTTGTCTATCTATCCCCTTTAGAATTTATTCTCAATGAAAAAGTTGTACATGATTTCATACCAAGCTCTTGGAACTTGTTTTAACTCATATAAAGATTTTCTTAAATAACATACATGATTATGAAAAGTAGGCTTGATAAAACCTGGTAGCTGCTTAACACAGTCATGAACATGAATGCCCAATCTCACTCAAGGAACTTCATCAACTTGTATGTTCAAAACTAGTTTTCTTTTTCTAGTGGCAGCTGTAATAGGTGTCATGCATAACATATATTCTACGGCGGTGACATTTTTGTCCAAACTCATCCGAGCAAAAACATCACGCCAAACGGAGCTTAGCCTCATTTGGCGCAGCGGTGGTGGGCGTAACCAATGGGTGGAGATGTGGCTTTGAGACTGGAGGGGGAGGCCAAGATTGAAACAGAGGTTTCGGGGGACTTTTCCTCCTTGCTGCGGGAGGAGACGCGGTAAACGTCGCCGAACGCCGTTTGTTTTGCCACTGTCCGACGGTATTTGCTCCAAACACTGGCATGAAAACGCCTAAACAAACAAAAGATCTCCATGAATGACCACCAAATCAGTCAATCAACTATGGAAGATGGGTTTGAGCAAAATTGGAATCCCATCAAAACTCCACGAAAATCTTCAATTGAAAATTTCATCTTATGCAATTTTTGAGATAACTCCATTACTTCTTTCAGATTTTAAATTTTGTCGGGCGGTTAAAGAGAAATAAACTCTGTAAGCCAAAAACACATTCATCTTTTCCCCGAAAATTGATCTCGGGCACGTGTCCAAGTGTGCTAATAAATAGCTGGACTGAACAAAGAAATAGAAAGAGTAAAGAAAGAGACGTAAAAGACTCGGTGAGGCGCAACAGGATCCTCTCCATTTCAATTGAAATGGGCAACATCCATTACACAGTTCAGATCTATTTCTGGCTGATCTAACGGGTTCACTATTTTCACCCTACTTTATTTTCCGCTTAAACAAAAATGCATTCACACCATGAAAATTGAAATGGAACTCCATTTGAGATGCCAAATGAAGAGAATCCCAGTCCCAATGAGGCACCACTTGCCACCTAGAAGAGATTATTTTGTACAATGAAAGTACACAAATTTGCATTCACAAGCAATTATCATCATTTATGTATGCCCATGGTTGATAACTTTCATCACTAAAAAAGGGCAGCCCAGTGCCAAAGTATCCCTGCTCAACTGCAAACCGGATCCTCTGGAGTTCGTGTGGCAACTTCAGAGCGGAGTTCGCTTTAAATAAGAGTGGCCCTGGATGGAGTTCCGCATGAGGGTATTCTGCAATTGTTGATGGTTGTTTGAGCTATAAATCGCTACCGTTGATTGGTGAACTCCACCCTGGAGTTCCCGCACGAACTCCAGAGAATCCGGATTCGCTCAACTGACGGTTCAAGGAAAAGTCTCAATCACAAGGGTGACATGTAGGCAAACCTTACCCTACATTTTCGCAAAAAGCTACTTCTAGGACTCGAACCCGTCATCACTAATCAAATAAATTCTCTCCCAGAGATTGCATTAATATATTATTATTTAATTTGCTATAATAAGATAATTTTGATGCAAATGGAGCATAATCCATCTTTAGGATCTTTAAGGATTAAAGCTCCATTTGACGCGGTGGTGGTGATAGTGAACGCGATGGTTATGAACTGTCGTGTGTAATCGTTCGACCTCATCAAAGAAACTTTGTCCATTTTTACGCTCAAAATTAGTTTTATTTTCTTAGTGGTGATCGTAACCGCTGTCGTGTCAAACATTCATAGAATGACGACGGCATTTTTGTCCAAACTTATCTGAGCAAAAACACCGCGCCAAACGGAGCGTAAGTCTATCACAATTTTGTCAGTTCAGAGAGATTGTTAGCCTCTTGATCCGGAGAAATTATTGCGTCTGGAGCCATAGACTACGGTCCGTGGTGGCCAATAAGACCCGGTTGGGCACGCAATAGTGCATTGCATGTGGCCTCTCCCGATTGGCTCCGCACCAAATAATTTTGTAGTGGTTTCTTGAATATATTTAGGACGTTGTTAATAGCAAACCACATTATGCTATTAGCAAACCATTGTTATTAGCAAACATTCTATTTTGAAAATGACTATTTAGCAAACTTTATTGCTCTTAGCAAACCATTAAAAAAGGCGATTGTTAACCGCAACCCGTTATTTTTTAGTCGCACCCCAAAATCTCCTAATTTTTTTCGTCTTTTAGAAATAAGCATTGTACATGCAATTTCAAGAAAAGTGTTCAACACGAAAGTTGTAGATCTTGACGGGATCGACAACTTTCGTGTTGAACACTTTTCCTGAAATTGCATGTACAAAGCGTATTTCTGAAAGACGCAAAATCTGGGCATATTTCCAAAGTACGCCTTGTACATGCATGTTTAGGAAAAGTGATCAACACGAAAGTTGTACATCTCGACGAGATCTACAACTTTCGTGTTGAGCACTTTTCCTAAAATTATAAGTAAAAGACGTATTTCGAAAAGGCGTGAAAAGTTATGAGATTTTGTGGTGCGACTAGCCAATAACGGGTTGCGGTTAACAA